>VZRU01011701.1:61187-73801 GCA_013398155.1 Pedionomus torquatus
CCCCAAAAAAAAAAAAAAAAAAAGGGATGTTTCTGCAAAAATCAAGAGATGGCTGTACAGAGCAGCTTATGTCAACTTTTCAAGTACTTCTAAAATGGTACCAAAGAGGACTATGGTACCAACTGCAAGTTTTAATTGACCACCAATGAACAATCCCTGGCAGGTGTGCCAGCAGCCCAGCTGCATGCAGCAACTCATATGTAGATAAAAAGTCCACGTCAGAAAAGATCTGAAGTCCTAACTATGCTAAAATCTGAAGACAAATGAGTCCTTTTTCTAAGCCTTGCAATAATTTTGGTAAGCTCTACTTGCTGTTACAGACTACAGAAATAGAACTCATTTTGCTCAGTAACTGTACCACAGTACTGAAAAGCCACCAACACCATCTTTGCAGTAAGGGTCTATTGGGGAAAAAATAATATTTAAAAAAAGTAAAGAAAAAGGCCACATGCAATACTATATACTGGTGTCTAGCAAGCCCTAATTCTCCCCTTCTCCCAGTAAGATTTCCCCAGATCACCTCTGGAATGCTCGGGAAAACCACACTATTCTCAGTCCATGAAATGCAGCAAGGTCAGGAGTAGCACCCCATGGACAGCAGATAAACTGTTCCTACCCTCCAGTTATCAGCTGTGCCCAAGGCCAAACCCTGCAGTTCCACCATTCCCATTTTCTCCTGGGTTTGCCCTGATGGATCCCGGGTTTCATCCCTATTTACCAAACCAATACAGTTTTTCCTGTATCGTTGCCTCAAAGAGTTCAGCTTGTGAGTTACACTTCTTTGATCACTGAGACAAGTTTAAATAAAACTGCAAAAAAACCTACTGAGGTTGTTGCTAAACAAAGCAGATACAGTGCCACAAACCTGACATTTTCACTCCTCTCACAACGAATTATGACTCTTGCAACTACTAGGGCTAGTTAGTAGTCGGGAAATACTAACTACACATACAATTTGTGAGGCTTATGGCTTGGTTCTCATCTGTCTGAAGCACTTAAAATGGGGCAATGGATCAACAATGTCTGACAATTTCATGGGCAGCCCTTGCAAGTTAAGGGGAAAAAAAAAAAAAAAAAAAAAAAAAAAAAAAAAAAAAAAAAAAGAAGTATAATTATTCAATCCTTTTAAATTCTTTTTTTTCCCCCAGTTAGTAAATTCTAAGCATGAAGAACCAACAGAACAGCCAAATGCAGTATGGCTTTAAAGGCAATATGTATGCAATATGTTAAAGTATATCACCACAGCTCTCAGCTTGCAAAGTGACTCTGACTTCTTGCATGTTCTGCAAAAAGAAGATATCCTTTGGGTAGCTCTCTTAATGGATTCTTTCAGTGAGGAGTCTTCAAAGTCACATTCATCTAATAAAAAAAAATAATTAGTGGCCATCTCAGTCCAGGAGAAGGAAGAGGTACTGCCAGGCAGCAGAGAACCTGCTAATGGATGTATAGTGTAGTGGCACCTCACTGAATTCCCATAGCAAAGTCAGGCTTCAAGGGTCTTAGAATGATCAGAAGTATACAAATGAAGTCCTCGTTAAAGGCAATTTTTAAAAACAAGAGTGAGCTTTAAAGCTTTTATAGTCTAACACACTTCTAACATCTTACGCAATAGAACCCATGCTTCACTAACATTTTTGATATTTCACTCCCTTTTTGTCTCTAGCATACCAAAGAAACTCCAAGATATACTTCTGCTGTCATACTTCAGCTCAAAAACCAGACACACTAACCAAGACAGGTCATCATGCCTTACTAACACAGATAAAATGACTAAGCGTACAGTAGCAAAAGGGAACTTTGAGTTTATTAATCATGGACTGCTTTAGCTCAGCACAAAAGCAACGAGTAACTCCATCTCAAGAAAACAAACACATAGAATATTTTACATAACACAGAAGACAGCAGTTAGAGAAGAATTATTAAAATTCAGAAGTGGAGGGACAGAGATCTCCTGGTCCAGCAGCTAGGTTACAGGTGATCTTTCAGGAAAGCCAGTTGCCATGAAGACAAACCTCTGCATAGTGAATCCTCCTGAAGGGCTTCTCCTGTCCTGCAGGTAACTCTCTGTAAACTTCCCAGGGAACCAGGGAGACAGGCAGAGCAGAGCAGCAGGGGAATGAACCATTTGCAGCATAATAAAGTGTAAGGGCATGGAAAGGATGTGGTCTGCAGGCTGAGTGGGAAGTTTAAAGATTTAGGAAGAATTAGAGCAGTTTTTACACAGGCCACTTTACCAGCAGGAAAAAGCCCCAACAGTAAGACCGTAAACCATGAAGTAGGTTGTTGGGTTTTTTTTTCTCCCTTTAAAGGAAGCAGTGGTATTTAAGACACATGAAAGAAGCCTGAAAAAAAAACATAAACCATCAGTCCTTATACAAAGCACCCTTGAATCAGGTTATGGATACGTTAAAAGACAATGTAGGACTATTGCCAAGATACCAACAAACACTGCCTCAAGCTTGTAGTTACCTAAAACTTGTGCTTCAGTCAATCACTGAAAATACAGATCTGCAGGCAAAGAAAACAGGAACTTCATCCTACAAATCACTGAACAAAAATTGAAGCAGTTAATATCAAGGGTAATTATCAGTCAGAATGTAAGGTCCTGCCCATTACAGAGTAAAAGGTACAGATTTACTGTTCAAGGTCCTTAATCCTTTCAGTGACAGAGAAAAAAAAAAAAAAAAAAAAAAAAAAAAAAAAAAAAAACCAAAACCAAAAACCAACCACTGACTTATAAAACCAGAGAGAGGAGGAGAGAAAAAAGAAGAAAAAAATAGATTAATTTCTCTCAGTGGAAAAATGACTGAATTAATTAGTTAAATCAGGGACATTAATAGCCAATTGGTAACTGTCTCACAATCAGTGTATATTTTGTAGATTTTTATTTTTTTTTAATAATATGGTACAGAACAAAGTGTATGTAGAACTTACGTGAGAAAGCACAGAATTTAAAAATCATTTTAAATTTGAATCTGGTGATGATCACAAAGAAAATCTTTAGCTGACTGTATTTTGCCACAGGGGAGAAGGGAAAAAAGCCTCTAACAAATCCATCAAGATAACTGTCCAATACCGAGCTTGCCATTTGCAGTCTTTCTAAATCATACCAATCATACACAAGATCTGTTGCAGCATTTAAAGGCTTCATGCCAAAAAAAAAATTTTAGTTTTATTGGGCCATCAAAACCTCAGATGAGCCCCCAAAGATTTGCATTCCTTCCTTACTGCTAGGAAAGCTGTAGCACTAATGGAAAAAGAATATTACTCAAAACTTATACTTACACTTCTGTTGAAAATGTAAATCAAAAGCTATGTTCCAGGACTTTATAGCAGCAACAGTTTACTGGAACTTTACAAAACATAAACAGTGTCCTTCCATCACATTTACCTTATCAATAGAAGAGAAAAGTAGAAATACTATGGATAAGTATTATAGAATGTTGTCACAGATAGTACCTGCACTTTGAAAAAAAAAAAAAACAAAACCTTGGGAAATAAAAACTTGCTTACTTGCTTAGAATTCAAGGAGAAACAAGTAAGTGTTGTACAAATAAGCAATATAGCCAATATAAAATATTTCTTACTGCCTGAAAATCTTACAAAAGTAGCATCAATAACACTCCAGCTTCATCAAAAGAGTGATTCAGTTTGGAGAATCTTCACCCTTGATTTCAAGAAATGGCATATATTCATTAATTTCCAGTGATCAAACACATTTCCCAAATCTCAGCCTTGCAACAGCAAGAGTATTGTTGAGTCTATTTTTTTCTCTCAAACTTTGCTTAAAACTAAGACAAGAGGAATGGTTCTTCCCAGGACTGCCAACAGCAGCACAACATGATGTGCAGAAATAGAATCACAGAACCTCGCTTCACATCGTGTTTATTTTTCACCCTGAAAGAAATTCAGCTTTATTAGTGAACCAGAAGAGAAATACGCATACTGCTAAAACACGGAGAGCATATGCATATAGGTATTTCAAGGAGGGGAAATAAAGGGTAGACAAAAGAAACAGGCACAAAGAAATAGGTTACTGTTCTTCTCTCTAACGTGAACTAATTGCATATAGGGTAAGAATGATCCCCTGCAATGTTACACACACACAAAGGTCAAGACTCTGGCTTTTCAACTGCCCCCAACAAATCTTATTCCCTGAAGAAAACAGCCTAGAGCTGCCCCATGGTGTGCACACTCTCAGACTAGAGTCCTAGAGTTAAGGACTCTAGCTCTGCACAGCATAATGTTGCATCAGACATCACCAACACAGCCCTCAGCACACTTAAATGAGTACAAACAACAAGCAAAGAGCCAAGAGCTCCTAAGAGGCTAGTCTGTCTATTCCAAAGTACCAGGAACGTCATATTAACACAATTATATTCACTGTATTAACATTCAAAGGACTCATTTCACCTTTGATGCTGTGCGATTTAATTTAAATGCAGAGCTCCTCTCCTTCTATTCTTTCAGAACATTGATGGGGGAACAAGACTGTCCCACAGAAAGCATCCTGCCAAGAGTGAACCCCTGTGCTCAGTTACAGAGGAACCACTCAAGCCACCGCACCAGGTATTAAAAAAAAAAATAAATAAAAAAATCTTTCTTTCCCACATGAAGAACTTCATATACATAATGTAGAGCCCTCAAAACAAGCACCGGGAGTGTTGGTATTCCTCCCTGCAATCCTCCCGCAGCATGAGGAATTTGATTAAACTTCCTCAACAGGAGAGCACTAAATAAACACCATAAATTAAACAAAACTATGCTGATGATCTAGTTGCAATTACTTCCAATTGATTTGAGTCTTTATTGTCCCCTCAAGTCTTAAACTTCATAGATAAAAAGGATCAGGCTTTACTGAAGGAATACCAAAGAAGGAGTTACGAAACTTTCCCTGGACACATTCAAACTAGATCAGCTTGTCCTCCTGACAAGATTCAGATTTAGCCTAGAAGTCTAATGAAAAAAAAAAAATGGTCTATTCCAGGATTTGTCATAAACAAGCAAGTTAATGCTTAGAATAAATTCAATCATTGCTTAATAGACACACATACAAAGGATAAATTGCTGTGAGTATTTTATTTCACTAAAGCCAGACACTGCCAAAAGACTTTAGGAAACTTTTACCCAGCTGATACTGTACAATGTAGCTCTCAGGCATTTCAGCCTCTTCCAAGTTGAGCCAAACTGTCACTTAGTTGCAACAGGAAACATATGCACTCGAGCCTGGTGGGGTTGCTTACTGCAATTCAGATATTCTATGGGAAAACAAAAGCAGATATCCTTATTCCACTCCCAGGAACATCTCTGCAGAAAAATCCCAGAGTTACTTGCAGTTTTTTGAGGATCCTCTTAAGTCCTGCTATATGTCATCAAGCTGGTTTTATAATTAATATTCAGATATTAATTTCATTAGGCTCAATCTACTTGCAAGAGCCAAACCCATTATTCTGATTAATTTTCTCTTCCATGTCTCCAAATCACGTTTTCCTTGCCAAGCTGGAAACATTCTCAGATCACCATTCTCTCAAATTCATTCTGCTCCAAGGTTAGCCCAGAACTGCAGCAGACACCAGGCTTTAAAGCTTCTAAAAGCATTTTACAATTACACAGTTACAATTTTCCCTTCACAGCACACACCCAAGCTCCAGTTCCAATCTTAGGGTGCTTTTGAGTGGCAAGAACTTTCTTTAGGTTGGAGGGGACATTTTGTTTTGACAAAAGCAGGCAGAAAAGTAGAACATACACTCTTCCTTAGGATTTTTTCTATTGAATTATGTTTATACTAAAATGAAAATTCTTCAAGCTTTCTTGAAGGACAGACCTCAACTAATCCTACAGCTATAAATATCCTTATGGCATGCTTATTTTTCAGAGAATTTGAATCCAGAGATCAAAGAGTATGCCTAGCTCTCTCTGCTATTTTCTTTATGTGACACTAGAAGGAAAAATGTGGTTCTGTTACTTACATTTATCTATTGTGGTAACACACCAGAACATCTCACCATCTCTACAGCTAACTACTTCAGCTTTAATTAGCTTGTTCTTTGGCTATGTACTAGCTGCTTTCATCACATCACCTATTTTCCACTAAATATTTTAATTATTAACGCAAAAACATGCATTTTCAAACATTTTCTTCAAATTTCCTTTCCTTAACAGTGAGAGTAAATTTGGTAGTTTTATCTACTACCTAAAGAAATTTTACCAGCAGATCTAAGGGAGTCAGAGCAATCCTAGCAAATAATGGATTAAGAATAATACTGTGTTTAGTTTTAATGCTTTCCACATACATGTCTAAACTGTCTTCAGTATAGCAGCTGTTGGAGTTTTTTGCTGGTTTGTTTTCTTAAATGAGAGGAAAATGAAAAGTCTACAACTTGGTTCCAGGAAAAGAAAATGCTTCTGAACTCTTATCTTCTTGTCATATGTACAAACACATACATACACTCTACTCCATCACCATGGTGACTTTTTGGTCATACACTTGTAACATGCCACTATTAGTCCCCAGCTCTCCTCCATCATGTACTTTCTTTTCATTCAGGAGGACAGAAATGGCTTTCCCTGTGTTGAGTTTTCTCAAGCAGAGAGCTACCATCAAGTGTCATTTTCTCGTCCACTGCTTCAAATGATTCTTGAAGCGTTATTACAACTAGAAACTGCTCCAATGATTTCTCTGGTGCCCAAGTGTGCAGTCACTGCACACAAAATTACGGGAGAAATGCTCATGTTCAAGGTATTGCCTGATTGATAGTTTCTTAGTTCAGAACCTAGAAACAGTCCTTAGTTTGCACTTGAAAAGCTGGACAACTATAGACAAACTTCATAGAGACACCTTGCTCTTGCACCATGGCTTTCGTAGTTCATTGGATAAAAGCACCCCACTTCATGGATATGGCAAGCATTTCTGGGTAACTGTGGAAAACTGCAGTTGGTGACGTGGCCGAGAGTTTTGGTGAAGATTTCACATTCTGGACAGTATTCATTAGTGCTCTGCTTATCTCTTCCCCTTTAAGAGCCACTCTGTAAACCTCCTCATGCCTGGTGGCCAACACAGCTAATATATATTGGTTTCCACACAACTGATGTTGTTCTTCTTCTCCCTCAGCCCCTGCACAAGGAAAAGTCAGCCACAGTATGGCTTGCTCCACCACACACCTCCAGTCCTGCCAGCCTTCCGGACCCCCTCTCAACACCGTCCTATTTACTCACTGTTAATTAGATGGTGCAAAGCTGCTGTCGCTCTGAGTGGTACCTATGTGACTGCCCAGCCCACACACGTGCCAACCGGGCAGCTGACAGGCAACGCAGATGACCTCCACCAACAGCCGCAGAGATTTGTGTCTCTTCTCCATCTAGCACTTTTTTTTTTTTTTTGCTTGTTTGTCTAACACAGTTGAAGTCACCCAACAGTTTACAGATGTAATGAAAGAGAACAGTCAGAAACAAAGAGAAAGCATTACCACTCAAACCTTAACTGCAACCAATGTGAAGAAAAAAAAAAAAAAAAACCAAAAAAATTGAGATGGAAAAACCTGCCCCATGAAATTACCAATAGCAACTTCTATCCTACACATCTGTTTAGAAACTGTTCTCTTACAAGTTCACTTCCAACTCACAGACCCTATACACTTGGAATTACACCGTTTGCGACTTATCTCAAAATTCAAATATTATTAGTAAATGCAGAGCTGTGAGCAGCGCTTAATTAGAATGTTTTTTAAACCTTTTTTATATTCAAATGGCAGAGTCACTTGCCCTTCTCTCCACTGCAATACTATCACACCATCTGCTTAGTCTTTATTTATTTCTTTATTTGCTATTGAGGCACTTTGAGGATATTTTCTGCTAGCGTCAGGTACAATATTTGTCAACTGCGCATTCTAGGTATCTTCTCCTTTTTGTTTGTTCTGTATTTCTTTTCATGGTTTCCAGTATTTTATTTTTCATAGTACTTAAAATTATGCTCAACGTTTCAAATGACACGGAGGGGAAAAAAATGGCACTCTGCACCAAAACATTAAACACTTTTATGTTCCACATTACACCAGTTAATTCAGCCAAGCTGTAAAAAAAATGGTGAAGAAACAACACAGGTTACAATGGCACAACCACACAGTTGATCTTCCTACATGCATGTACTGATGCCTCTGTTTAAAAAGCAACAAAACTATTGAACGCTGAACATGTTAAAGATAAGCATTAACAGTTTCAGGTCTTACAAATGTAACGTTACCTGGAGATTTTTCAGGAGGGATTTCCACAAAGATAAGGTAGGAGCTGAGGTCTTCAAATAAAACCACTGAAAATTACCTCCAAGGAGTCTAATCTTACAGGTTCACACACAAAAAAAGTTTATCTTCTATAATGTACTGAAACTACTTAGTACATAAAGTTGTACAAATTCCTAATTCTTCAAAACGTACAGCAACCGATGCCCTTTAATACTCTTCATACTGTTAAGGGCCTGAATCCTACATGCTCCCTGGAAAGAAGGGAACTCCTGAGAAAAAACACAACTTCTGAAGATTCTTCCTTTCACAAGAGTTTTATCTTCCTTTGTAGCCTTGATGTCTGAGAAAATAACCTCAGGCAGGGCAAATTAAACAAATAATACTTTTCCTTAATCTGAAAAAGACTATTTTATACTACTATTATACACCACAGCAAGAGCTGGCCAGAGCCTTCTCAGTTGTAATCACTGCTATTGCAATCATAAGACTGAAGAGAATTAGCAAAATAAAGACAAATCAAATTCATTTCACTTTGATGGCAAACCATAACCAGCAGCAAACTCCAGGATAATTTGAGAAACAAGAGAGAGATGAATGGCGGAATAGAAAAAAAATCCTCAACCCCCAAAAGACACCTCATTTTTCCTTTCCTGTAATTGTAGGAAGACCAGGGTGGCCAGGCCAATGATCCAACTCTGCCTGAAACCTGCTGTGTTCCCAGAGCCTCTGAATGATGAAAAAGATGGGAAGCCCTGGTCCAACCAAATAGTGATATCACTACATCCTCTCTTTTCCTCTTAAAAAAAGTTTAATTTTAAGATTTATTTTCACTTATTTACAAGGGAAAACGTCCTGTAGAAGTAGCATGAAAGCCTGCTTGGCATCGCTGCCTCTCTTGATACAAGACTGTTTAAATCCACCTTGTAACAGCAAAAGGCAACCACCAAAGACATGCTTGCCATTTCATATAATGGAATAGTAACCTTCCCCTCCCCTGAACTTTCAGGCCAAAATCAATGCCATACAAACCTACCAAACAGGAAGCCTAATTATTCTAACATGTGCAACCGAAGCGATAGGGAGTTTCGCAGTAAAACTGATAAGGAGAGACATAAAAGACTAATGAGCAGCCCGCCAGTGCTCCATGGCTGGGCTAGCAAAGGTCCCGGCGGAACACCTTTTGGTATTGTTCAGTGGGGAGACAGAGGCTGAGACATGTCCAAAAATAACATTCAGAGATGGAAGAAATGAACACTTCATGTCTGCAGCTAAAATGCCTCATCCAGGCACAGAAAAAGAAAATAAATGTTTGAGAGCGCGTATCCAACAGAAAAATGCAGGATGCGGAGCAGAAAGAGCCAATTAAATGTACACAGGTTACTGAGCAGCTAGACCCTTTGTGCTGCATTCCCTATTTGAATAAACTGACAAATGTCATCTTGACCTGTGCCTGTGGTGCTGGTGACTGAAAACAAGGGTCCTTATTTAAGGAGATGCAGTCAGCCGTATTATTAGTGACCAGCGATCAAACAACCAGTCCTGCAGTAACAAGTGAAAGACGCAGAAAGGCTGACCCTGGCCAGGAGAAGCAGCAGCCTTGGACCAGAGAAAGAAGCATCCAACATTATCAGCTCCTGACAATTACTGCTAGGTTTTCCAGTTTAATAGTAAATAATCTTTTGACCTAGAAAAATGCATGCTCTTCCATAGCAATGTTTTGTACAAAGAAAATCCATGTACCCAAGGCAGCTTGTCCCAGAGACAGCGATTCTATTTCCTCTATGTATACTGAGCAGATTACCTGCACTCAAGAGTTGTTTCAAGCAGGGAGGAGGATACTAACCTCTCTATTGAGGAAATCACAGCTTTTCCTCAAAGTTGTCCATGTGATACATTTCCAGCTGCAGAATATCTGTAATACCTTGTGTACTATAGAAACAGATGCTTCGGGAAGACCTATAACTTGGAGGAGGAAGAGGAAAAGTTCCCCTTCGGTTGCACAACTTCTCCCTTTCAGTTGTTAACAGACTCAATGAGGGAAAGAGTTTGAAAGGGCAATTTGAAGTGCCTTACAAGACAGTAGAATCACATGTCAAATTGGAGCATAATAGTCTCTTAACGTACTTTCATTATGGCAAATTCAGTCACCCTGCAAGGTCCAAACTATTACTTTGGCCGCCCAAGTCATCATATCTGGAAGGAAACTGGGACTGAAATAATGATTAACATTACTACTCATCTGAGAAATCTTGTATTATGGGACAGCATCCTCCAGCACCGATGCCAAGGGTAGCAAAAAAAGTTATTTTAGTGGCAAGCAGCAGAGCACTGCATAGGCAAGGCATCACCAGCAAGGGAATCAGCAACATAGGGAACCAGAGACACAGTCTCCCACCTTTCACTATATCCGATTTATAACCTGAAAAAGAAAACACAGTCTGGAAACACCATCCCTGCCTTACAGTAAAATACCACCAACCCCCCCAGGTATTTCTCATGCCAAGTAACAAACGTGTATTGTGCAGAAATCTTCTACTGTAAGCCTCAGTGGTCAGATTTCATGGCTTGAGAAAGTTCTTTCCTCCATTTTATACTGCAACACAAACCCAAATTTTACTGTACAGCTTTTACTGCATAACATTCAATGGCACATGACAAAAATTACAGTTCCCTCTAAGATCAACAGAAAACAGAACTGTAGCACCTCCATAAACTTCACCAACAAAGCTTCATTTTATTGGAGTGCCAACTAACAGAGCAACCATTCTTTTTTTTCCTTAAGTCCTTTTTGACAACCAAACATTTAAATTATTTCCCCCATTTATATTTCCAGACTAAAAAAAAAAAAAAATGTGGTTGCATGCCCTGTTTCTCAAATCCCTGCTAAGGCACATCATATTTTCATTTCTCCTAACATTTAATCAAGNATTATTTCCCCCATTTATATTTCCAGACTAAAAAAAAAAAAAAAATGTGGTTGCATGCCCTGTTTCTCAAATCCCTGCTAAGGCACATCATATTTTCATTTCTCCTAACATTTAATCAAGTCTACTTCATTACAGACAAGGCTAAAAAGCTCATCATGCTGCAATTGATTACAAACAAGCTAATGCCCACATCTGATAAAGACTGACCCAATTGTCTGATTCGCCTATATTTCTGCAGGCCAAATTTACTGACATTTTCCACAAATTCAAAGCTGACTGAGCCTGATGACCTTTTATACCTCTGTAATTAGTCTTCTGTGCCTTTACAGCCAGACACAGAGTCTCCCTAATTCAGCAGTCCACCTGTAAACTATGAACTCCTACCAGTTAAAAAAGTACACACCAAAAAATCCATTAAAAAAAATAAACAAACTGTAACCTTTCACAGTCATGCAACTGAGTCTGGGAAGGCCCTTTCAAGATAAACATGCCAATTTCTAAAAGAAGAAACAAAAAAAAAAAGCAGGACCAGTTGGTGGACCCAGATTCAATAAACAGCATTTTTATCATGCATTTCTAAAAAAGACAATATAAACTAAGGGCACTGGCACAGAAAAGCACCATGAAAAAACAGTTGGGGGCGGGGGGGAAACAAACCAGAAATTAAACCAAGTAAGAATTCAGTCGCTATCACTAACATCACAGCAGGAGAAATATACTGCAAATACATTGATTCTGCACTAGAATGTAATCAAGATTAATAATACAGAGGTTTAACTGCAGAAAACATCCACTTGAACTTCATTTATGTATATAATCAGGTTTTGCAACCCAATCACTGTTGAAAAAAAACCAACTTCCTAGTTAGGAACCCAAGTTTAAAAAAAAAAGATGAGGCGAGTCAATTCTACTGAAGTGAAGTTCTGGATCCAGATCTTCACAGCACATCTGCATTTTCCCAAGGAAAGCGGAGGGCAGGATGAGGTCAGAGCACTGACCTGCACTTTACATTCCACGGAAAGAGGGACAGACCACCACTACCAACCAGAGAAGACACAATGGCTTCTTTGCACAGTTTCCCACCTTGCAAAACCTGAGGGGACACACTCAGCTGGTGACCTGCACACGATTCTTTAATCCCCTGCCATCCCTGAAATTTCTCTACCCACTGGCCAACTTGTCACTGCAAACACTGAAAACAGTATGGTCCCACAGACCACCTTCCCCAGTGTCGTGGCCGGACAGATCCCAGTTTGGGAGTCAATACACCAGTCAGACTTTTTTAGAAATCCGTGCTCGAGAGCAAGCCTAAGACTTAATGCAAAGATATTTCAAAGCAGAGAAGCGTTTCTTTTGCATAGCTCCATCACGAAGCATACATAATCTAAAGAGCTGCCAAGCACTGGCAGTCATGTACTCATCAGTGTCAAGAATTTTTATATTTTTTTTT
>VZRU01011703.1:9740-23617 GCA_013398155.1 Pedionomus torquatus
GCCCCGATCTCGCAATGTTCAGTGTTACGGTCCTGTGCGCAAAACACTAGAGTTGGGCATGGGGAGGGCGAGATGCCCGTTCTCCCTTGGTACCGGGCAGTGGAGAAACGCCTGGTGCCGTTTAGATGTTGAGGTTTGTGAGACTCTACCATCACTAGCCCCCCCCATCAATGTCATGAACCGACACACAACTCGCCTCGCAAGCCTCATAGCATCGTTGTCTCAACTCATATCTGTTTTTCACTTTTATGGAGAGTCACAGTTCAGCCTGCAGATAGGCAGAGGACTGCCCTTGATTGCACCCCCAGAACTAGTACAGAGAAGCAACCTTGCTCGTTTCTTCTGCAAGGGTCCTGTTTGTCACTTAATAAATAAATAAATAATTAATAAAAAAAAATAGCTAAAGGCTAACAGACAGTAATGAAGGACCACAGCACAGCCGTATACTCCACACAGCCNTGGACTTAAGCACCTTTGAATTCACACCCAAAAGAGAAACCCGTTTTGCAAGTATCGTTTTTGCAGGACCCTCATCAGCCTTTTCCCCCAGTTCCTAGACGTGTCCCTGAATGTGAGGCTGCGGCACCTGCCCAAGGGATGAACAGAAGGACACCTCCCCCCCTCACCCCGTAGGCAAGTGGGCAGGAGATCAGCTGCGGTGTGTGTAGCCACATCTTCACACCAACCCGGATCGGCCGGGCTCAGTTTGGCTCGGACACAGTGACCTGAGGTGCTGCTACTTTTCCACCTCTGAAGCAGCCCTAGCTTTTGTTGCTCGCTTAGGTTTCGGTGCTAGCTGACGGAGCAGTCTCTGCATTAACTTGCATCTGGACATTGGACTGACATACAGTGGTGGTGACTCTGCAATAATTATTCATACACTAAATGTTTAGCTCCTGTCTATGCGTGGACAGAACCTGGGCCTCACTCTGTGGATTTAATTTAAAAAAGTAGGTTTTGAATCCTTTTTTTTTTTTTTTACTCAGTTGTTATTATTTTTTTTATTATTACTTGGTGGTTTATTTTCCTATTTACATGGTTTTCACTACAGATAAAGGAGAACAGTTAGCTTTAGGTGAATGTATCTCACCTTTATTTCTCTTTGCTGTTTCCTCACTTCTGACAACTCAAAACTTCTCTGGGCCATACTCAGAAGCCCTTCCAGCTCCCTTTTGGGCTGGCCCTTTTTTTTTTTTTTGCATGCCCATGAGCCCAGAAAGCAGTCCCTGCCAGTGCAGATTTGTGGTGGTGTCTCTTAGAAATCCAGTCACTGACAATAACTCTGTTAGATTTAGTTACTACATTTGACTTATCTATTCCTTGAGCCTTGTCACCAAGCCAACACTCCTGGAAGTGATTTGGAAAAATGGAGCTGGGCATGCAGCTCAGCAGTGCAACCCTTCCATAGCCTGCTCTTCTTCCTGGAGTCCGTGTGCCTTCCTTTCCTTCACACCCCAGGTTTAGCTTTGGCAGCTGGGGCTGGGCAGAGGCGTGTGTGTCCTCCAGGTCACTAACCATATTGGTACTTCATAGCTTACTCCCTTTATTGTTTCTAATTTTTTTTTTTTCTTTTTCTTTTTTTTTTTTCTCCTAAGTGCTCAGTATCATGAAATCCTGTTAAGGGCTGGCAGTTTGCTGGCTGGCTGAGGCTTTGAGAAGGTCGGTACCATCCATGTCCCTTTGGCCAGCTTCCTGTCCTGTCACATTGTTATCCTGATTTCTTGGAGTCCTCCAGAGGCCTTTTCTAGGCCTTTAGATTTACCTGGAGCCCCTTAACTTTCCCATTTTTCCTCTCCATCCCCTTCCCGTATGTGTCACCTGGGGATCTCAGCCTTCTACAAGCTCCACAAACCCTAGCTGCCTGCAGCTGTGTTTCTGCAAGGAAATGGTAGATTCACTGGCACCATGTGGCTTGAAATCTAGATCAGTACATTTCTGGAGGACATATTTTCACCTAATGTAAATGATTTTGCTACATATGAGTAACTAGGTGGAGCTCTGCATCCTGCAGTCCTATGACTGTGTCTTCTAGGGGATTAGGTGATGGATGGAAATACAGCTCTTCTGACCCTAGAAAACCTATGGAGAGCAGCTTTCAAGTAGCTTTCTTGCAGTAATCCTTAGAAACTCAGTGGAATTACTGATGCATTAAGGGGCAGTGGTCTAAAAAAATTAAAACTATGATCATAGGCTTATTTAACTTGATACCTTCTGTGTTATTTTCTTTTGTATGTGCTGACTAGAACCAAGCACAGGCTTCATAACAAATAATTTATTTGTCAAACGTGTGCTCTTCTTCTGCTCATGGAATATCCATGAGAGAGCGCATCGTTTTCTCAAATGTATTAGTTATCTCAAATGCTCCAGCAGTTCCTTTAAAAGAATAAAAGAAGGGCTTGCCTACAAATGGTTTCCGTTGTTTAGTTTGGTCTGTTGTTTAGTAGTTGGTCAAATAAAGCTCCTGGTATTGATTACATTACCTGCCTGTTGTGCTGGTAACACACCGGTTGTACAAATAGAGGTGTGTGTGTGAATGTAACAGCTGGGTTTCCTCAGCTCATCCATGGGCCACTCTGGAAGCGGGTTTTCTGCAAAGCATTCTCATGGCTGTAATGTGATCACTCCACTAACTGCAGAGGGGGTGTGAACATAGCTGAGGCAAAGCCATTAAAAATTCAAATGAGCGTTCAATGAGCAAAGGACATTTTTCACCCTCTTTGACTAGCTCCGGTGTGACCTTCATGCGGTGCGATGTTCTATTTCAGTAAATGCAGCCACACAGGGACAGAGCAGGAATCAAAATGATCTGGAGAAGGGCACAAGTTGGAACTGGTCTGGCTTTTCCTTGTCCAGGCAATGTTATCCACGAGATCAGGGTTGTTTAATCCAGAAGCATGGCTGAAGTGAAAGAGGGTAATAGAGGGAAGAGACAGCAAACTGTCTGCGAAGCTCTCTTGGACCATTCCTCTCAACCAACCTGACCATAAACCCATATTTATTATTGGTATTTTCTACATCTGCAGATGTCACTGCCTCTGACTGTCACTTAGGGAGCACTGCTACCTCATAAAGATTAATAAAAATATGTTTGGTCAGGGAGGTTTTATGGAAACAAACTGTTGTGTAAGTGTGGAGGGATAAGCTTGCTGTCTCCCAAGCGTAACACTGCTGAGAGGGACAAAAAGTAGACAACTAAACTGCGCTGGGGACAGTTAATCGATAAGACAGGTAATAGTGGCAAAGCGTGTAGAAGTGAGTAGATGGAAGAGTTTGTTCCAAGGCACAGTTATGAATTAAACTTGTAAAGCAGATTGAAATGGGAAGACACAAATGAGGAAAATCTGATGTTCTGCAATAATTAAGAATGGAGATGCATTCTTCAAAACGTCTGTGCTAACACCAGCTATGTGCCTGAAGACCACGATAGCTGGGACTGTGGGTGTGGGTGACGTTATAGAAAAGTATGAGTGGGTTGGTAGAAAGCGGAGCACTTCCTTTTAAATTCAAAGGGTTTTTTTTTCTTAAGAGAAAAAAATTCAATTTGATTGTAAATTGGCTCAGCAATTTCAACAGCTGCAATTTGTTGGACTGTTGATTTGAAATTTTCCATTCAAAAATAAAATTAAAAAAGAATATATGTTTTAAGATTTCCCCTTCATATATTATTCTTAGAAATGTCTATAGACAGATTTTTTCTAGTCATGTGCAAAGATTGTAAAATCTTGAAATCACAGGGTGCAAGTTATTATTTGGAATCAATGCACCTTCTTGTCTTTTAGCTTTTTACAAAGCCTTGAAAAAGCCTTGACACTTACAGACCTTAGCTGTTGTTTCCATTCCCCAAAACTAAAAATAATATTATGGAACCACAGAAAAACTTACTTTAAACAAAAAAAAATATTTGATTTAACTAGATTATTGTTCCTGTGTTGTAATCCTTACTCATAACCTTCCATCCCTTGAGTCGGTGGGGTTTTCTCATGCGTGAAAGCACATTTGTACCATGATTTTTGTGTTGCAATCCAGGCATTTGCAGCACAAACACATAAAGATTTGTCTGGGCTTTCAAGTGAGCTGGGGTCCTTCCTTCAGCAGAGAGTGTGCTATCATCCATTTTATATAGCAATGCTCAGGAAAACGTAATTTTTCTTCCCTTTGGAAATGAGCTAGAAGGGATGGTTTGGCTTTATTCTGGTTTTGATGTTCGTTTTGGTTTTGTTCTAATATTGTCAAAATGCCTGGAGGATTCTGGATGTCCTCAGGATTTCTAAAGCTGAACATGGCTTTTGATTTTTAAAACTTGCTATTTGTCAGAGGCTTTTCCGTGGACCTGTCTTTTGGAAAGGTAGCGCACGTCCTTCTTCTTCACTGAGTGCAAACTTACAGGTGAGAATAACTGAACTATCATTTACGCTTATCCTAATTCCTTAACCTGTAAAAGGGGCCTGGACAAAAGGATCTTCAAAACTGAGGGTGGACTCCCAACCTATAGTGTGGCAGACATTACCCCAATTGCCTGTAATATGGAATATTCTTTTTTTTTTTCTCTTTCTGCAGTAGATAGGAAGAAGATGGACTGGGGATTAGGGAGCTGAACCAGGGAAAAGACATTTCTTAGGCTGTTAGCAGTTTTTGCAAAGGAAAACAAAGGGGGAATGAGCCTCCAGGGAGAATCAGACACACCTCACTGAACTGCGAAGCACTATGAAGGAGGAGAATACGAATGAAGAGGTAGGAACTTTGAAAAATGTTCTTATTTCCAGACTGACAACTGCAGCCTGGATCCAAAGGTAACCTTATTGAGTCGTGCATAAGGCTTATTGGTCAGTGAAGGGAGGCCAGATCAAGTCCAATAGGATTCAACAGAAACAGGGCTATGATTTGACAAAAAAAAGCAAGTTTGATTTATAATTACATATAAAAAAAAATAAAATCCATGTTCATTCAGTATAAGCTTTTTGACTATCCTAAAAGTTGTGCAAAACTCAGTGTGCTTTGTGACCTGGGATTCCTTAAAGAACGCCTAAATGAAGCAACATATCAAGTCCTGTTTTCAACGGTGTTTTTAGGAGTCCAAGTCCATCTGGATGTGGGTAGGATTTGGTAGCTATGTCAGTTTGAGCAGATTGCTAAATTTTCTGGTTGTACTTCTTGTGAAAATATTTTAGAATAAACTGGGGCTGATTCAGAAACTGCTGGTCCGGGAACCTGGCTCCGGAGACTTCTTGGCTGTCCATTCTCTCTGGGGTCTCCTTGGAAGATAAGGATGTTGGGTGCCTTTCAAAACATCAATATCTTTATAGCAGAGTTCAAATACTTTAAATGTCATGGTAAATATCATCGATATTTATGGCAACAGGCTGATGTCTCTAAGGTTCTGTGTAGATTTAAAGGTTCTTATGTATATAATTTGAAATGCGTTTTCCCCACTTGCTATTCCAGAGCAACAGTCTTTTTGCAGCACTCTCCCAGTGGCAGTTTCACAGTTGGAGACCCTTGGCCACACCATGGAGGCACTCATTCATTCACTCACAACTTGCCAAAAATGTCCTTGGGCTTCTGCTGGGGGAAGGAGCCCGGTCTTTGACCCTGCGGCTCTGACCAGGACTGAGCCAAAATTCAGCAGCCTTGAGCTGTACAGGTGAAAAAAACCCCACAGATTTTTCTACAGCCCTTTGCAAAGTGGTTGGGTGGAAATGACGTTGAAAAAAATAGAGGCTGTTGTCAGTACTTGGTTACCTTGCCAGATACTCTTTGTATAGTAAAGGAATCACCTGGATGGTATTTGTCTCTTGTTAAAAACTGATGTGAGTTGCTCTGATGTGTCAAGCAAAGTGGTTGCATGTAGACACGGAGACTTTGGTCAAAAATGCTACAAGAAACAATTTACTTGTGAGAAGTTCACTCAGGGTTCAAAACAGCTGTAGAAGCCTTCCCCGAAGAGCCAGCTGGTCCATGGAGTATCAAAACACGTGGGCTGATGACATATCTCCAAAAGCAGCATTTCTGTTGGAAGGCAGCACGTCTCACCAGAAGGGTGCAAAATGCAGCAGAGATGACATCCTCTTCTCACATCACTGTCACTGTTGCATATCAGCACAGCCCCGTGTCACAGTGCGGAGGGAGCTCCAGGGTGGCATTCAATTTAAGCTTCACATCTATTGGCTTTCTTCTCAGCCCCTTGTAAGCATCATTTGCTTCAGATCTACTAATGATTTTTTTTTCCCTCCCACTTGCTCACACTTTAATTGCAGGGTATATGTTATACCCTTAGGAACAGCTATTGCCACCTGTATTATTATTTATGCTGTGAAAACGAAGCTTGTGGCAATATATTTATTAACACTATGCCCTGGAATCACATGAGTTAACAGCTTAATCCTGTGATTGTAAACACTTTTTCTGATATGTTCAAGCACCATCCATGTTTTTTAACTTCACGTCGGGAAACTGGGAGCACGAGCAGGTTATAATTTTTACAGAAAATCTATTCTTTACAAAAAATCACATAATGAAAAAGTGATTTATCCATCTAAGAGTGCCTGCCTTGCAGAGCATAATGCCTTTTGCAAAGGAAAGAGTTAAACAAAACATTTATGCAGTATAAACTTTGTTCCTTAGCATTAAAATGCACTTTATTCATACTGTAGATTTCTCTTCCAGCCACGGCTATTGTTTGTCACTAACAGCTAGCTTTTGTGAAGTTAATAAATGTGCATAATAAGGACATAAAGGTATGGAGAAGTAATACTGTAATCCTTTTGTTTGGATAATCAGTCTAATGTATGCAAATTAAACCTTATTAGTACTAGGGTTTTGTGTCTGCTTATCAAAATGTGCCATTTTCATGAAAATTGGAAGTCCATTATATAAAGTTATTATTAACAATCATTTAGGAATTATATACGGTATGCAAATTAAAGTTGATTACAACTAATTAAGGGCTTTCTTTGTTATTTGACCTTGTCTGCTTTTTATGTAAATATGTTTCTTTTGGTCTGGCATATTTTTAGACTCAGAAAAGTATATTAAGACAAGTTACATTATGTATTTTTAATATATTTTTGTATTGCATAAAAAGCCCCTTGCTATTGTTTAAGAGCCCGGTTTCACGCTGGGCTGTTCTATGTGATGATATGTAGACACGCGTGCCTTGTGGCTTTAGGACGACTCTGCGAGATGGACCGGCAGTGGTATTGCAGTAACACGCTTCCAAGGCCCTCCAATGGTTTAAGGAAAAATGATCCAAAAAAAAAAAAAACCCTTGTAAAATGTGAACTATAAACAGCCTTCATGCCAGAGTAGCCTTTGTTCCACCACTTATTGAACAAGGTAAGCCTTAGTTTAGAGACTTCAGACACAGCTAAGTAATAAATGATTGGTCCCTACTTGCAAGGTACATTGTAGAAGTTAATCGCTTGTTCTCATCCCCGGGACCACTGATCTCAGGATAAAAGACTTTTAACACAGACAACACAGCGAGCTCAGGAACAGCAGCCTCCGGAAAGATTTGTATACCTGTCAAAACCCAAAAAGGTTAGGCATTAAGTGAAATGAAAAAAATCTCCTGAAGAAAACTTGGGTGAGTCGGATAATATTTCTGTTAAAAACAACAGCAGCATGTAATACAATTTTGATGTGTTTTATATATAGCAAAGGAACCTGCCATGTAAGTCAGTCACCGGTGTGAAGACGGGAGACGGCATATTTTGTGGTGTGTCAGAAAGAGATGTGTAATCAATAACTACACACCTTCAGTCTTCCAGTTGGAATAAAACATGTAAGAGCAAGAAGGACCAGGAATGAAAAGGCTGAGACACGCAGGGTATAAGGTATATATGGAATATATTAGAAATATATATAAAACTTGTCATCACTTATTCATTGAGTCTCAAAAAATATCTGTGGAGAGATAAATCTTGACATTTGGTGAGATTTCTACAGTGTTGCTCACCTCTTTTGCACAAAAGGGTGGGCATAGAGGGACAGAAAAACACTTCTGTATGGGCAAGGTTATGTATTTAAGCATGAAATGTGAGATACAAACCCAGTTTGTATTCTTTCCTTCCTACATCCCCAGTGTCTTGCATTTAATTTCAGGCAATCACAGAGCCTCCTTGGCTGGCCATTTGGGGTCATAGTGTCTGTCCCCTCTTGCCTATGGGAAGGTGTCCCACCACCATCCGTGACACGA
Organism: Pedionomus torquatus; assembly: GCA_013398155.1. NCBI lineage: Eukaryota > Metazoa > Chordata > Aves > Charadriiformes > Pedionomidae > Pedionomus > Pedionomus torquatus. The sequence goes on from VZRU01011703.1 coordinate 17,935, forward strand.
AGCACCAGTACCTGGCTAGGCAAGGGCCGGCCTCCTGACTGCTTAGAGATGGGTGGTGTGGGAGTGTGGGTGTTCAGAGCTGACTGGGAAAGGCAGGCACACTGGGGTCAGACCGGGAGAGGGAGTAGGTATTGCACCCTGAAAAGGAGCGGTGACATTCTAGTGTAGATGTCTCTCCTCTCACTCTTCATTCCTTTTTGGAGCTGCTTGAGGCACAGAAAATGCTATCTTTTCACTGCTGAAGGCCAATTCAGAAAGCTTTTACTTTGTCCCTTGCAAAAGCAGAGCCTCCTGACTAGGTGTCCAAAACCCTAGGAATTTATCCTGCAGCCTCTGCAGCCGGCCAGAACCCAGGCGGCTTCAAAGGCTGGGTCTTGAATATCTGCTGGAAACCACTCGATGGGGAGTTACAAACTGACAATTACTGGCATGACTTATTCAGCAGCTATTTGAGAAGGTATTTGAACAATTGGAGAAGTTGGTGATTTGTTCCCTTGCAGTGGGACCACAAGGTACAATTCAGTCGGTGACTTATTACAATGAATTGTCGAGGTCTATAGCAGGGACATTTTACTCAATGCTCTGCAACTGGCCGGAGCTGAAAAATGGAAAATCAGAACAGGCAAAACACATCTCTGCCACATGGGGCAATGTCCGACCTTGGTCACCCTCCCTTTGCAGCTGGCGAAGTGATGCTGAGGGCAGGAATGGAGCTGCCCCTGACGCAGTGAGGTGTGACCCATGCACATGGGTTTATTGCAGGGATGAGCAGCTGGGCTGGGGCAGGGTGCCAGCCCGTTCCCCTGGGAGGCAGGTGACCGAGGGCCCAGCCAATGCTCCTGCTGAATGGGCGACATCAAGAACATGTGACAAAAAGAGTTTTTATTTCAAAAACTTTTTCTGGTGAAGAAAATCTAAAAGAGACATAATTTCCTCTCTTCCACCTAAGAAATTGTGACCGTTTTCCACCTCAGTGTTGTGAACTCAAAGCACTCAAAAGCTGGCAAACAAAACCAAGAAGGGGTCTCAAATTATTTTCTCTAACAGTATAAGGATGAAACCCTGATGCCATCAAAGGTAATAATTCAGGATTTCCCTCAGGGAGGTGAAAGTCATTGTCGTGTTTTTAAAATAGTTGCAATTTTCTGTCTCTAAATAGCACAGACTACAAAATGTATTGCAAGGGGAATATAAAAATAGTCAAACTCTTCAAATCTTTTAATTCAATGAGAATGTAATATGCAATTAAAATTAATTATCTCATAATCGAACTGTAGACACTGATTATTGCATCATTTTCATAAGAGACATGCATCTTAACTTGCATAATTTCTGGTATCACCGTGGAGTTAGCTCAGGAAAGAATCTGGGCCCAAATGTATTCATACCTTAGCTCTCAGAGTGGAGCAGTTGTGGCTGGATCTGGCTTTTCCTCCACAGTGCTTTGAGCACCTCTTTCTGAGACAGAGCTGGTACTCATGCCCTTGGTGAGCAATACATTCACTCATCCCCAGAACCTCCAAATCAGTTCTGCTGCCCCATTTTTTATTGCTATTAGCCATCAGCTTCCCTCCAGTTCCTGAGTTCCAGCTGAGCCCCTTCTGCCTTCTTGTGGCTTTTCTCTTTTTAAGTTAACCTTCTGAGCTCTCTGTTCTTTGTCTCAGAGGAGAGAGCAGGAAGATTCTGTATTTCACCTTCCTCCAGCTGGCCCTGCAGGCAGAAGGCAGAGCTGGGGCCTGGGCAGGACCTGCCACTGCCGACCACTGCAGAGCAAAGCCAGGTGAGAGCAGGCGTACCCTTAGCTAGCAGGTTGAATGGAGCTTTTGTGGGTGAGATTCTCCACTCTTAAATTTAATCTCCCAGGACACCAGTGTTGAGGCCAGGTGAGTTTCCAAGGCCTCATTCCTCATGATGTGCAATGAGAGGCTCTCTGGGGTGAGTTGCTGCATCCCAGGTTGGTACATGAGATGGGTGGGATGAATCATCTCTAAATGATGCCGTCTGTGCTGCCAGCTACTGAGGGAGCTGAGGCAATGTCTGGCTTTTAAATGCTCACAGTTTGGTGAGATGAATCCTATCTTCCGAGAAAAGGTGATGGTAGAGACTTGCTTCATTTAGTGTCTCTGCTCTGCATGCTTCTAAGTAAGGTAACACGGATATCTTGATTACAAGTGGAGTTGTTGAACCTCTCATGTCTTTTGTTCCCAGCCAGGCTTAAATGCCTACTCTTCTTCAGCAAGCATCCTCAGGTGATGACAGCTTTGGAAGGACAAGGGTCTCTTTTGGTCACCACCACCTTGCAGTGGTTGTCACAATAGATGTCCCTGGGCTAGTTGTCATGAACTAGTGAGATTTGTAGAATTGCATTGACTTGATCCATTTTCGTTCTGTCATCCACACATCATCCCTTGTTGTTCTGACTCTGGGCCCTAACATAAGAGGCATTCCTGTTTCCAACCTTTTTGATAAATATAATGTCAGCTGATAGCTGTGTTTCTTCAGTGTCATAATTTAATTGTGCTAAATATGGAGCAGGGCTTGATTCTACTGCCTGTTTGTACTATGGATTTGTGATGGGACCCTGAGTGGCCCAGAACATTGAGCTGGATCTGGCTGTGCATTCACCTTATGGTAAATTCTTTAAAGAGAAGCAAAAGGACTTTAAACTCCAGATTCTATTATATATTCAAGTATAGTAAGTAATTTAAAGAAACAGAGGAACATAAAATGAATGGGAAGGACAGACTAGAAATAAAATAGTTTTGTAAAGCAAATTCCCATTTTCCACAATATCCTTGCAGGTGAGACCTTGCTTTCTAGCCTAGTTTGAGCCACCTCAGTGGTTTCATGGGTTGCAGCAACATTTCAGTGCCTGCTTAAGGCTGTTATTCCTATCACAATTTTCTCTCCCGTCCTGGGTCCTGGCTGTTATACATACCTTTTTTGGTAACATCTTTTAAAGTACCATTATAATGCCTTTAAGCAGACACCCATCAACCCTCAGGGGAGCTGATAAAAGAGACTGGGAATGCCTTATCCTGGTTATGACCTGCTATGCCCTGCCTTTGTGATTCTGAGTAGCAGGGGTGCTCCAGCCCCCTGATCATCTTCAGGGCCCTCCTCTGGACCTGCTTCATCAGGTCCATATCCTTCCTATACTGGGGGGTCTAGACCTGCACACAGTACTCCAGGTGGGGTCTCACCAGAGCAGAGTAAAGTGGCAAAATCACCTCCCTGGATCTGCTGGCAACACATCTTTTGATGCAGCCCAGGATGCGATTGACCTTCTGGGCTGCAAGTGCACACTGCCTGCTCATGTCCAGCCCCTTGTCCATCAGCACTCCCAAGTCCCTTGCTTCAGTGCTGCTTTCTAATACTTCATCCCCTAGTTTGTATTGATGGAGAGGATTGTTCTGGCCCAGGTGCAGAACCTTGCTGGCCCAGCTCTTGCTGAACCTCATGAGGTTCATCTGGGCCCACCTCTCCAGCCTGTCCCAGTCCCTTTTACTGAATTTCCCTCTTACTGAGTGGCAGAACCTCCTCCTTCCTGTTGCTGCAGAGCTTCTTCCCTGTGTCTTGGATCTACATTTGCCATTCACTGCCGTACTGGATGAACATCTGGGGAAGCATTGCTAGGTGCAGTAGGAATCTTTAAATAATAATGTATATATATACATATACATGTATATATAAAGCAGAGAAGTGGATTTGCACATTATTCATCCTGATAAATATAACTATGAAATTGCTTTACAACTTTGGACACAGTTGGAGCTTTATAATAGGCTGTCAGTGAAGCAGCACCTGTGTTCTTAATGCCTGGGTCTATTTTCCTGATTTTAGCTATAAATTCCATTTTACAATGCTAGAGGGGTAGTCCTAGGTTTGTGGTGGGGTGTGAGAGTTTAATTCCCTCTGCCTTTCTCCCTTCCACCACAGCCTCAGGTTTCTCCAGGCCATCTCAGTTCCAGAAAGCTCTCTGATTTTTGCTTTCATATGGATGAAGGTTTCAAATTTGTCCACATTTTCTTAACTGTACTTACCCTAGCATATTTGTGTCCCTGCTAGACATAGAAATAATTTTGCAGTTCAACTTTTTCAAAGAAAACAACTGTCAAATTATTCTCCAGAGGAAAGGAAGGAAAGAAGGATGAAGTGGGTGGAGTGTAAGTAACAATTACTGTAGGCTGATAATATTTAAAGATTCATAGAGGGATGTATTTCATGGGCCATACATGTATGTAACAAATTCGCCTACCCTGTAATCCGTCTCTTTATTGACAACACAACAATCAGCTCTTTCCAGAATGGTAAACTGCAGAATGTTTTTCTTCTGCAAATGCTGCATTTCAGTTCAAGTAACTAATGTGAAGCATTATTACCGGAGAAAGCTGGCAAGCCTACTGAGCAGGTTAGTGATTTAGGCATAAATCCCTCACCAAAGGAACCTTCAGTGCCTGCTTTCTTTTTGAGTCCTAGGTCTTGATTTTCAAATTGAAGGAGGGCAGAGCCACAGGGGACTGCAACTCCAAAAATTACTCAGAATTTGTAGAAATTGGGCATTCAGTATATTGAAATATGGGCAAAGGAAATGTAATTTAGGATCCTCTTCTGCAGCCCTCTAGCCCAGTTACCAGGAAGGTGAGGAGAGCAAGTCAAGCGAGTCATGCATACAGGAGGCATAGCTGCATTACATAACCTAAAGCCACTGATAAATATTTTCAAAGTGAGAATCACCCTACGTCTTGAAGTAAAACTGCCTTCTCTTTCTTCAGACACAGGGGTCCATACCTATAATTTGTTTTGACATTTAAACTGAAAAATATTTTTTTTGGCAATTTGGAGCAAAGAGGAGAATCCAGCCATAGAGAAAGAATAATACATTTTCTTTTTCCTTCATTTAAAGTGATTTTTTAATCCAGGACTATAGTGGTGGGCTAATAATAGAAAGCAGTTATGAAATGTGGTACCTTTCCACAGCAGATTCTGGTGGCACAGCGTAGTCTAACTTTTGAAGATGAGTCTGCTGTTGTGATGGATCCTGGGATCTGGTTACTTATCCAGCAAAATACCCGTTAAACAGCTTGAAGTGGTGAAAGAAAAATTTTGGGCAAATCCAGAAGCGTAAGTCTGTGTTTCCTTCCCTGCAGCCTGAGGCAGTGCCCAGTCCTATTACCCGTGGAAAATGCTCACCCAGCCCAGTATTTAAACTGGATCTGCTTAGGCCCCAGCCCATACTCTTCTTCCTCTGTGTTTTTGAGATATCAAAGATTCTGTACTGTTATCTACACCTGTATCCTGGCACCTGACCTTTTGGCTGGGAGGATGCAAAGCTTGGAAAAGGGATTGCAGGCACAGGGCTAAGGAGGTGAGTCTGGGCCAGCATCCCCTCCTTGCAATGCAAACCACATGGGAAACACTGGCGTCCCCCAGCGCCTCTCAGCTGGGTGCCCTGCACACTAGTTAGGGATACAGGGATGCTGAGGTAGCTGTAATTTAAACCAGAACTGCTCAGGACAGATGGTGAGAGCTATGTGAGTGGCGTCCTGCTGTAATCCTTTCAGCCTCTTGCACTGAGCATATCTCTGCAAAGGATGGAATCCGGCTCACTAGCTTTTCATCTTTTAGAAGGAAAAACAAATAGAAAAATATTTGGGGTTTTTTTCTTTTTTTTTTTTTTTTT
>VZRU01011703.1:23622-102262 GCA_013398155.1 Pedionomus torquatus
GTGCCTGCTTTTTTTCTCACTTTGACATTTCCTGCATATATTGGGTTTTGTATTTCCCCTTTTCCTTGTATTTCGAAGAGACCCTTAATAAAGAAAAGACATGAACACAAAATTGTTATTCAAATTTGATTGTCTCAAATTATGTCTAGAACGAAACAAAAAATCCAGTGATCTGTGATTTTGTGTGGCGAAGGCAGCTCAATGCTATTCAATCTTGTAGGATAGATATAAAGAAAGAGTATTAAAAAAAATACCAAGTAGCAAAGAAAAGAAGAGGCAGGGAAAGTGTGATAAAGAGCAGCTTAATACTTTAATGGTCTGAAGAGATTTTTCAACAAACCCATTACTAATACCTGGTATTCTTCTAAGCTCAGTTCTTACCATCACAAAACCATTAGCTCTTTGGTAGTCACAATCTTCCCTATATCTATATCATGTCTTTTCATTGCTTTTTATTTGTCTTTGTCTTCTTCTGCTTGACTGGTAACATGCAGCACCCTTGCACTGTATACTTATTTCAAGACTGACTGCAACAGTTATAAATATCTCCTCAGCACTGAAGGAGGCAAATAAAAAAGCGATGAGCTTCAGTAGCCAGAGTTCTGAATTGCTGCAGACAAGAGAGTCTGTCAACGAAGCTTTGTGAAATAAAAATATTGCTGGCTGTTTTTTGTAACTTTAAAGTAGAAACCTTTGGTTATATTCATGATAACAGAGATAAAATTATGATTAGAATTGCTTTTCATCTTGCACTTCCATGCGGTACTTGAATAGCCAGAATGGGTGTTTTTCTGTAGCAGCAGGACTGTGCTTGTTATCTCCTGCATATTTTGTCTTCAGGCTTGATTTTGATGAAGATTTAGCAATAGGCTCTTAGCTCTGGGAGGGAGATTTTGTGCTCTGCCTCCAAAGGGCAGAAGAGCCACTGGATTTGCTGTGTTAGGACATACACTAGTGTGTAAAGAAACGTAGTGGCACTTTTTCTGCCAGGTGCTGTGGAAGCTCTCATCCTTTCTGTGCAACAGCAGCAACACAGTTGATTCCTCTGTGCTTTCAAGAAATAAACACTGTTTCATGCCTAAACAAAATTTAAGGATAAAAACTTAACAAAATATTTTTTCTCCTTTTAAATTTTGCTTCTTTCCAATTATTCACAGTGTTTGGTATTCTCTTTAAATTAAATAAAGAAATTAAAGCTTCCTACATTACATGAGATTCTGAGCTCCTTCAGCTTTGGTGTTTTCTGAGACACATGCATCAGCTCATCTCGGGACATTTCTTGCACCACTGGCTTCAGCAGCGTAAGACAAGTGATGGTGAATAGATCAGATGACAGAGTTGTGTTCTAGATATTTACTATGTCTTTTACAGTAGCATCTCCAAGAGTCTACCAAGCATTAAGACTTTTCAGGGCGAGACAGGCATTTGTCAGAGTATCAGAACAGGATTATCCAAAACAGTACATGATGACAGAAACAGAAGTTGCATGGTACTCAGCAGTCATGGCTTGCTGTGTGCTGAGCCCTTGTCCAAGGGCTGTGTTTTGCAGGCCCTTCTGGCAAAGGTAGATTTTGCTGGGAATGTAGACAGAAATAAAGAAGTCACTTTGCAGAAGCTGACAAAAAGCTCTTCATGTGCAAGGAGAAAAAATTTGGACTTGCTTTGGAGATGAGATGGTGGTCAGGTGGCATTGCTGGTAGACTGAAGGTAAGAATTAAATGTGAGGTGGTGCTACACAGGGGGATGGGCTACACACTGAAGAACCGTAAAGGTGAGGTCTAAATACTTGTGGTTATCGAATGAAGACAGACGGCAACATATATTTCAAATTCTGAGTTGTAATGAGAATCCAGGAAAGGTCATGTTGCCACCACTGTCTTGAATGGCTGAGACTCTGCATTGATGTTAGGTAAATGAAGGTTCTGCTTGTGTACTGGTTTAGCACAAGTGCAGGTCAGAGTGACAAGTGAAATCTGGGCTATGGGGTGACTGCTGGGTCTGGGGAGGAGAGTGGGAGCTGTTTCAACATTCAGTTTAGGTGAGAGCTGAGAAGGGTGCAAAGTCACATCATGACAGAGATGCTTGAGGCAGGCAGAACGAGGCTGTGTCAGGAGCTTCAGGGAGGAGCTGGAGGGAAATCAGGTGGGGAGAGGTCCCACATGACCTTCCTTTGGGCTGCTTTTAGGAGATGCAGGCGTTTTTTTCATCTCAGCAGCAAAGAGCAGACCTACAGATAAAGACTAGAAGGAAGCTTAAGAGAGGAATGGTTTGTCCCCATGGTGGGGGGGGGGGCATTTAAATTACCTATTGTCTATGATGTCTGATCATGCTAAGCAGCATCCTTCTGTCAATAGGAGAACTTAGATATTGATCATTTAGTTGGTGCATGATGGATAATTTCATTCCTGTACAGTATTCCTTCTCCCAGCTGCTTTGCTCAATTAAACTCTGCTCAGCAGAGACTATACAAATCTTCTGTAAAGTTCATGCCATGACCACATTTCCTATCAATTTCTCCACCGGAACGTATATTAATGGAAACATGGGGATATATTAATTGTACCATTTTGAATAAATGCAACCTTAGCAGAGCACATTTTTTTATTATTATTTAATAATTATGAGTTCAGGCTTTTCTTCATTTCCTGCTGTGAGCTTTTAAAAGTCACTGCAATGCTGAAACATAAATAGAGTACGTGATGTAACACTTTGCTGAGGCAAATATCATAGACATTTTTACCTCAGGAAAATGTAACGAAATTAAAAAAAAACTTGTTCAGCTCATTGGAAATTTTGCTCTGTTGAAGGAAAAACCCAAATCAAGATGAAACAATATTTACTTAAAAATATTAAACTAATGTTTGCTAAGATTTGAGTAAGCAAAAATTGAGAAAAATCCACAAAGACCATGAAAACAGTAAAGGCTTTCTTTTTTTTCTGTTGTTTTGTTTTTTAATTTTAAAAATGTGGATGAGAAAATATCCAACCTGCTTATGTTTTTCTCAGCCATTTCATTCAGTAGGTAACAAAGCCCAGGTGGGATGATGCTCTAATTCTCCCAGGCAGTGGAAAGTCGAAATGGGAGTCCAACGTGAGCCATGAGGACAAGGCAACCCAGTACTGTGGAAAAGATGGATTATCATCTTTTACACTCTCATCGCTTGGCCATCAAACTCCTGCATTCTCTCCCTTCCCCCTCTCCTGTTTGGCTCCTTCTTATTTCCTCATCTTTAGATTTTTTCTTTTCTTCTTTGTCTTCCTTTCTTAGCCACTTGCCTTGTTCTGACAATATGATTACTTAATACTTACCTGCCAAATTAACTGACTTATTTTACCAACGAGTGGATATACCATTCCCTGACACTTAGTATTTGACAGTCCCACAATCTTTTCTATGTCCATGAGGTACATGCTTTAACGGGAAAATTCCAGTCAATATGGCAGGCTTTTTCTATAACACGCTACTGTTACATACCAGCATGAACCATTGCGTGTGTTCATTTGCCCTCTCTGACTTTATATGGCAATAAAATGTGAATAATTAAAAAAATCTTTTACAACCCACTCATCCTCTCTCCTTTATTCCAAAAATCACACCCAACTGACCTCTTACTGAGAACACCATTCCATTCTGCAAGACTCTGTCTTTTCACAATGAAAAGAAAAAACCCTATTCAGCTAATTGAGCAATTTACTTAACTGGATACACTGTAAAAATGTATAGTAGAAATGCTAATGTATTAAGTATGAGTGTGTATTTGTATGCGTGGGGAAAAAGAAATGCTATATAGATGCTGTAGTTAGAATGCTGCATAAATACCTGAGGCAAAACAATTGTTACTGGAGGTATATTTTGAGGTTTGCCTGCTAAGAGTTGTTCATTGTCAATAAAATGCAAGTAAATAAAAGGAAATTGCTTAAATTTGACCTGAAGTTTATTGCTTAGATTTGACCTGAATTTTTTTTTTTTTTTTTTTTTTTTTTNTTTTTTTTTTTTTTTTTTTTTTGAATGATACATATTAAGCTTGGGAAATCATCTTCTTCTGCTCTTTATTAGCATGGTATTTGGAGCCTAGCCTTGGATCTGGATACCTTTGTGCAGAATGCACTGAAAAACAAGGGAGTTCTCTATGCCAAAACGCTTGCAATGTTTTGCAAGACAACAGCCAAAGCAGGGAACACCAATAGTGCTTCAGGAAGGTGGCAGAAAGGGATTTGAAGGAGAATGCTGAGATTGCTTTGTGGGTGATTATCAGGGATCCTTCAAAGTGTGAAGGGTGGTGTTAAAAATCATGAAATGCCATTAGGTAGATGACAGAGGTTGGAGCTGCTGGCCAACAAAAGCAGAAAGTGACCTCTTGTGACTTAATAAGAGATGTGGTGTCATTGTGCCAATGAGGGGATGTAGAGTGAAGTCTGGCAGTCTTTTTTTTTGGATGCGATAAAATGCATCAATTTCTCGGACATGACAGAAAAAGACTTTAAACATTTTGGTGAGAAACAAGGAGTAAAACCAGTTAAAATTCAATTGAAGTAATCATGTATAGAATGTAGTCACACCAGATGGCCAGGAGAAATTTGTCAGACAGGGGAGCTATGTGTTTGAAGTCACCTGTGAATTTGTTGGCCACTTTTTAATGTTTAAGGGAGTGCTACAAAACCAAAAGCCACAACCCATCCTGTTTCCCTCCCTTTCAGAAATAGTACTGAGGATGTGCCTTCCATTTAGGTTCTGAGTGAACTCCTGAGGATGCAAAACCTCAGAGACGTAAGCGCAGCTTGGTACAGCAGAAAACTGAGGCAATGAACATTTCAGTTGCCACATCTTTGGTTTCTCCTTTCCTCTAAGTAGAAGGGGGCTGAGGCCCACCTGGGGGCTTTCTCTGTTGCACAGGGGTGCTGAAAGCAGAGCTGGAGTATAGGCAGGAGTGGCTAAAAACAGGCTTTTTAAGAATAGGCTACTGCCTTCTTTCTTTGCTCGCTTTTAGTTTGTGAGAAATGCAGCAACACAGTACTTACATTATGTATTTACAACACTGAAGAATACCCTGTCAGGGATTAGGTATTGGAGACTCTATGAAATCTGTAGGCCTCCCACCTAAAAACCATGATTGTTTTGCTAGGAAGCAGAGGCAGCAACATCAGGGAAACCTTACAGTGGAGTGCATTGGGAGGATGAACCATGGAGGGGAATACCAAATTGGAACTGGGAAGCAACTGAGAGCCTGAGATAACAGCTATTTCTTTATCGTTGCTTTTTCTTATGTCCGGGACTGCTTTCTTCCACACTGTAAAAATGAGGTAATGGGAGGAGCTCAGCAGTGTTCGACACTTAAGTTTCCTTAAAATACAAGGGTGTACTAGATTGCTGGTATTACTGGTATGGGACACACTGTGTCTACAAAGCTCACCAATGTATAGCTTTTCTAAGGCTATACATTGATATTTTCACACCGCTCCCCCCTCCCCCCCCCTTTTCCTTACACAGTCAAGGCCTCCAAAATGGCATCCATCATCCTGCAGCAAGACTCTCCTACTGAGTCTCATCAATGATATATAGATTTGTTTCTATTTTAACACACTGGGGAGGTGACAGAAGAGGAGGAAACCAAAAGCCCCCAAAGGTCCACTGCTAATAAAGCAGAAGTATGGTTGCATCTTTCACAGGAAGATTTCCAGGAAAGGTCTCTGAAGTCCTCCAGCAGAAGATGCTACTTGGCAACATTAATTTATTAAACCTTCCTTGCCAGGTGGTATGATTCATGCACAGTTTCTAAAGAAGCAAGCAATAGCTTGCAGAGGTAAAGCAATTTACCCACAATCCCCCCAAAGGTAGCAGAATAAGGAAAGCAAACCATCTCTATGCCCCTACATAACTCTAAGATCCACATTTTTTTTTACAGTGAGAACAGTCACTGGAACAGTCACAGGGATGTGATAGAGTCCCCATTTCTGGAGGTTTTCAAGATGGGATTGGACAGGGTGTTAGATAATTTCATCTAGGCTCCCTTTGCCTTGAAAGGTTGGACCAGATGATCTTTGGAGTTCCCTTCCAACCTAAGCAGTTCTATGGTTCTATGAAATATAAGCCAGCCTTTGAAAGAGAAAATTTCCCCACTGGGAAGCCAACAAGAACTGGGAACTTCCAAAGAAGGATTGAACCTAAGAGCAAAAAAGCTTTTCTGTCCAAAATGCATTTCAATCCTAGCCAGTTCAAAACTGCTTTAGTACATAGTGGACATTTTGCATGATGTGTGTGAAATAAGGAAATGGGTATATTTTTCTTCTTTTACCCTCTATCCACACACACTAGCAACTTTATGAGCAGGTATTTGAGGATAAATGGATTGCCTCTTTCGCACAAAGGTTTTAAATAAAACGTCTCTTTTCTGACTAAAAAGTGGTTTTTCAGTGGTTTTCTCCTTCCACTGAAAATCATCAGCTTATATTTGCTGTAAAAATGATTCCATCATCACAAAAGCTCCTTCTTTTGTGATTCACTGTACTATTTAGACCAGATAGTGGTGTAAAGTCTTAATGGAGAAATAAACATTTAAGCATCTTTCCTCATGTGGTAATTGCCACATTTGGGTGCTCCTGTATGTGAAAGCAGAAGTGGATAGAAAATTTCCTTGTTCATTCCATATGCTAGAAATTTTGCCATCCTGCCTGCATATGTTGTCTGTTACATGTGTATGTGTGATATACACCAAAGCAGTTTTCTTTCTCTTGATCTGGTGATGGAGATGCCTTGTGACATCAAATGTAACTCCATTCCTGTTGCCTCTTGGAAGGAAAAGCTCACAAAATAAAACACAACCCAAAAAGCTGCTGAGAGAAGTCAAGGAAAAAGGGCAGCTAGAAACTCTGAAGGGAAATGCCAGCAAAGTGATGGTAGCAGAGATGAAGTCTCGAAAGAAGATATGACAAATCTAGTATGAAGTGCTCAAAACTCCTTGATTATATTTGGTAGAAGGCATAGTCATAGTCTTTTTGGATACCTGGCCAGCCCTGCTGCGCCTCCTCAGTCTCCACTGGAGTAAACCTGCTGCCTTGGTTGGGGTGTATAGGCACAGCTGGGAAGATCAGATGCCAGCACAGGTGACCTCGGGATGGGGCCCAGCTCCTCATTTTGCTGGGTTAACACCCTCAGCATCCTGGGTGAGAGGGGTACTTACAGCAGCCCCTGTCATCTTCTAGCAACTTTCTGGCAAAGTGCTTGGCTGCAATGGCAGTGAAATTCAGTTTTCTGAAAATGGGGATTCAAATGTGTTTTGATTCTGGTGCAGGCACATATTTAGGACAAGTTTAATGTAGATGCCTAAGCAAAGAACTTGACTTGGTAGATCAGGTAGGGAAAAGGGTGCTGGGAAAAAAAATAAAATAACACCACTGAATTACCCTGACAAAGGACACTTGTAACATTAGGAGGTCTGGGTTTAGGAATGTACAGATTGGGGAACATATTTTGTTGACCTCTTCTCCCAGAGTAATTGAAAATTATTCAGCTCTACTGAGTGTAACTGCCAGTAGCTTGTGCTTCATATAATTGAGTTCTCTACCCTCAATTTGTTCCCCTGTGTTTCAGGCTTTGAAAAAAATAGCACTTAACCTTTTATTGTTTATTCAGACTTATTTAGAGAAAACAAGAATATCTGTGGCTGGCTGTATCAACTACACACTTTTTTTGCTGAGCTCTGGAATGAGCTGCATTTTATTGAGAAGCAACTCAGAGCCTCTTTCTTCCAGGGTTATTACTGACAATGTAGACAGTCTAGAATTATATTGGATATTCTTGATTATGTTAGCATGTGGAATGGTTACAGCCCTGTTCCCCTCATAGCACTCAACACTTGTGAGTGTGATTTGTGGCAGGAGAACACACCTTGAGGGGCAGGTGCTTGCAATTACTGTGTCATTTGCATTTGGGATTTCACCTGAAACATGTGTTTAAAAGATGGGTAGACATGATGCTTAAGGGTATGGTTTAGTGGTGGTTTTGGCAGTGTTAGGTCATGATAATCTTAAAGGTCTCTTCCAACCTAGGTGTTTCTCCGGGGAGTAACTCCAAAAGGTAAAAACATTAGTAAAGTGGTATTTTAAGTGTCTTGATCTTAGAGAAAATCTCATTGCATTTGAAATCCACTGCTCAGGAAGGGAAGTTCCCAATGTGAAGTTCAGCAGTGTGACAGCTCTGGTTCATGAAACAGATGGGATTTTATTAGATCATACACATCTAGCTTGGGTTTTGCCTCATCATTGTCTACTTTTCTGTTGCGTTTAAGAGGAGCTATTTGTACCTCTGTACAGCTTCTTTAGAGCTTAAAATGCCTCTTGTACAACCTGACTTCTCCCCCTCTTATTTTAGTTAGGTCTAGCCTTTTTTTTTTTTTTTTTTGTGTGTAAATCTCAGGATGATATCTCAGTGCAAATGAGGCAGGTGTGTTAGACTACACACAAAACTTCAAGCACCACTGGTTTATTTACTAGTAACTAGTCCAAATGACTAAATTTTTCCAAAGTCTTGACACTTCTTCAAGGACGATTTCTTATTCTGTGGACCAATGTGTGCTCCTAGACTGCCAGTGACCCCGTGTGCAGTGTGGTGTTACCAGCACTGATGGGTAACTTCTGAATAGCATATCATATATGACAGAGGCATTTTTGACACAGATTCATGTGGTGACCATGTATTTTTTATTCCTGAGTCTTTTTCCTTAAACCACACAGCAGCCTCCTTGCATTGGGCTGCCTGAGAAGGCAGGCCGTAGGTCTGCAGTGCCTGGCAGGAGATTAAAGAGGGCTTTAGAGAGGACTGAGGTCAGGGAGCTGGGGAAGATCAATGTAGATGTGGATGTCAGGGAGAGGGGTACATCATGTCACCTGGACAACAGGCTGGGTTAAGGACCCAAGTGCTTTTGTCTTGCCTACCATGGCTCAAATTCCTCAAGGGGAGAAACTGCCAAGGGAGAACCTGGTCATTGCTCTAGGGTATCTCACATCTTGGAGTGCAGCTGATGAGTTGGGTCTGCATTGGCTGGCAATACCAGAAGGGGAAAACGAAGTCTTTATCACAGGCTGTTGAGATGCTGTGGAGCTGTCATTGCTGCTGAGAAAAATCAGTGACAACCAAATGGTATGTGATCCCCCTCCCTGGGCATATGCTTGCCCTTCACAGTGGGCTCGGCAGCCCAGAGACACAGTTGCTGCCCAGAATGGGGAACACACAACTGCTGTAGACTCCTCTGTGACTGTGATGCAGAATCAAGTGGTTTTCCTGGCTTGTAAGTCCAATGTTTTCAGGCCTCGTTTTTGCCATCAGTGGCAAAGGAAACATGTAGAAGCCAGGGGATTGTACTTGTGGAGTGGGGAATCAGCCTCTGATTTCTGTGCTTTTAGCTTTTCCATTGGGTAGGGAATGTCCTGTAGCAACCTTCGTGGTCAGCCACAGCAGCTTTTGGTGCTCTGAAAAGAAAATTATGACTATCCTCAACCTCTACTTTTCAGAACAAATCTTGTCCAGAATAGCTCTATTGTTCCTCACACAGTAGAAAACCATTGGCTTTCCGTGACTTTGGCAGGGTTGTAATACCTCTGAGGGCGTGATTTTGCCTGAGACTGTGTCTGTGAATAACCTTTCATAGGTAGTGATCTTGCAAACACTCTGGCATGTCAGTGTTCTTACAGGTTTTTCCATGCATGAATGTACATGACTGTTGGAACTGAGGGCTCAGGCACGGAGATGCTATTGTTTGCAAAGGTAGTCATTTCCCGAGTATAATGTAAAAAACCTGTGTTTGGTCTGGATTGTTTTCTACAATTCTGGAGGTTTATCAAACTATATAACTTCCTAAATAAGACTGTGTGTAGTTGTTTCAGAGAGGCTCACCTGTCTGAACAAAGTAATGTTTATTAAAATGTATTAAAAGTTAAAAGTATAAAGTTAAAATGAAATTGGACTTGGTTTTGCAAAGATGCCCATAAGTCACTTTTTTTTTTTTTGCAAATGGGTACAATGTATTTGTGTACAATGTTCTTCACGTACACTCAAGATGAATTTCCTGATGATAAAAAATCCATGCCTGGAGTTGTGCAGTTCTTGACGGCCGTTTGATAGAGGACAGAACCTTATATAAACACATATGTGCTAATAAATAGCAAAGATGGGCATGCCGGTTTCATGTTGCTCTGACTCTGGAGTGTTTATCATTGTCTGGCACGCTTCTTTCCTTGCCTTGCCCATAATTTCCTACAGCCAGAGGAAACACCTACAGGGAAACAGACTGGCCATAGGATGCAAAGATCACAGTCACCTCAGCCTTTCATTACTGCCTGTCATATTAGAAGAACTGAGGTTATGACAGTATTTCCTCCTTAATCAGCTGGAAGAGAAGGATCCTCCCAGGCAGGTGAAATACCACTTACTTTCCTCTTACAAAATGGAATGATTTTGAGAAGTGCCAAGCCATTAAAGATTTTGCAGTGTTGCAGAAAGGTTGTAAGAGGCCACTCTGTTGCTGACACAAGCTGGGTGAGTTTAAAGGCCAGATCCTGAGCGGGAGCAAACTGGCACCCTTCAGTTGACATCAGCTGAATGATGGAACTGCCAATAGAACTGCCAACACCAACCCCAAGGAGCCTTAGAGAGTTAGTCTCAGCCAGAGGGTCCAAAGTGCTGCAATTACTGTTTTACTTTCTCAAATATTGTTGCAGTAAGTCCATTTGATTGATCTTTTTTCTTGTTCTGTTAGTGAGTGTAATTCATCAGAATCTGATTTTGACCACTGCAGTACAGTGTGTTATCAAGCCCATATCTTTCTGTCCAGCCTGCTCATTACACTGAGCACAGCAAAGACATGCTTTGAATGCATCTAGGTTCCCATTTAAATCATGTTGGAAATTCTATAGTGGTTCATGTTTGTTCTTTCTTCTTTCCTTCATTTTTTTTTTTTTTTTTTAAATTTCTGTCTAATCATAAGCCATAGTAGCTTCTTATGGCCTGTTTTGATACCTGGAAGTACTATGAAGCTGCTGCTAACGATACATTTTGGGTTGAGCCTGTCTGGTTGGGACAGGTTGAAAGAAGTAATGTAAATAAAAGTGTATGGCCTCTTGGACCCAGAATTTCTTGGCTTGCCTGCCCAATTCATTTATCTTGCAGAAAAAACAAACAGAAAAAAAATCCTCAGCAAATTCTTATCCGTTTCACAGGGGTCATTTTCTTCTCTGGCTTCCACTAAGGATATCATTATGGTCTTTAATTCTAACCCAGTCCTAACCTGCTTAGCTTTCTAAATAGTTAGTTTAATTAATCCCCTGTCTTTCTGTGTCTTTCTTTGCTATGTATTACAAGCGAGGTTTTGATGCAAAGCATCACTAAATTAATTAGTTTTGGCCCTGATCCACCAGATTTAATGGGGGTGTTTGCATGTTCAAAGGTAGACAACTGTTGAAGTTCCTCATTGAATGGGCCACTTCTTTGATGAGAAAGGGTTAGGTGGCTTGGTCTCTGGCTGCCACATGAAGTTAGCAGCGGTACTTACTGCCTCAGCAGACAACCTCTGCTCCTGGTAAGCCATGATGATATTTTAGTTATATCTTTTATGGAAGTGGAATACCTTGAATAATCTTCATCTTATTTTCTGCTGCCGCCTTCTGTATCTCTGTGTTACCTCATAATGAAGATGTTCCCACTGAATCTGTTGCATTCTCTAGGCACATCTGCAGAAGTGCATGGAGGCCGCTAAGGCTGCTAAGCGTTAAGGCCATGGAATCTCTAGCTTGAAAGGTTTGATCAACAACAACTAAGATTTTTAACGGCATTAATCCTGTCTGTTCATGGACTGATACTGTTGATTTGATTATTGGCTAGCATCTTATTGTAGACCGAGGTTAAATTTGATGCTATTTGTGGGTTTCTGTGGAACGATAGTGTATTCTACATCAACAGACACCATTTGCCAACTTTCCATCAGTGTGTACATAAGGGAGAAGAAGGGAAAACATTGCCAACCTGGCCTTGGTTCCTGTGGTTGTTTAGGGCACATCATTCCACTGAACAGCTGAAGCTCTACGTCCTCCTTCAGTAAAAGTCTGGCCCTGCTTAAATTCTGAGTATTTACCATCTCACTGAAGCCAGAATTTCATTCTGTGAATTTTCCTTGGCTTTTCTCACTATAGGGAGATAACTTGTGCCCAGCAGCACATGTGATTCAACACACAGTGTTGCAAAGCTTTTTAAACAGCTGCTCTTGCAATAGTGTCTTGATACTTCACCCTGGCTGTATAAGGTGCTGCTTGAGTTTCACAGGTATATGTTATAGGTGAAGCATTATAAGATGCTGAACTCAACAGATAAATCACAGACCATGAGTTTTGTCCTTGGGTTTGGAGGATGAAAACCAAAATGATTGAGGTGGAATAGCAACCTAGTTTTTGAATCTAGTGTTAGCAAATATAACACAATCCAGCATTCTGAACTGTCAGGAGGGGAACCCTAACTTTACTGTTATTGCTAGCAACCCGGGTACTCCAGGCAATTGAGGTGGGTAACATCACAGCTTCAGGATGACCCTTCTGCTCAAGACCATAACGTTGCATTTCTTCGTTTTGAGAAGACATTGCCTGACACTATGGCAATTCATTTCCATCAGAGCCTTTGGGAGTGGTCCTGAGTTGAGAGGCCCAGGACTAACTTTTCTTCTAATGCTGGGGAAAATTGCTCTTTTAGAAGTCTCTAGCGTCTGACTTCATGAAAATATTTACTTTATGGCCAGCCAGGCTCTGTGAGATTCAAGGTCTCAGTGTTTTTGAGCCTTGCCAGGTGCAGGGATGAGGAGGAGCAAGGTCTGGGCATTTGACCCAAGCTGGCCAACAGGATTATTTCATACTATGAACATCACATTCAGTATAGATTAGAAAAGTTTGCTGTGTAGCTGCCTCTCCTTTGATGGCAGTGGTCTGGACAACTCCTTGCCCCAGTGCCGGACCCTTGAGGCCTTCCTTTCCTCACTGTTTTGTTCCTCGCTCAATTTGTCGTCCATTGCTGGGAGTGCACAGCTTCTGCTGATAGAATTGGCTGAGTATAATTCTTGTATAACTTCTGTCAGTATCAGGACTAATACTGGTTCTTTAGTATTATTATTAATTATTCAGTCTTATTCTATTAAATCTATTTACATTTCAACCTTTGTGTTTCTTTGCATTCCCTGATTCCCCTTTCCTGGGTGGGGAGGGTCATCGGGTGATAGAATAATTTCTGAATGACAATAAATGGTTATGGGTTTTCTCAAACCATAACAGGAGTGTACAAATTCATCCTGGAAACCGAGGCCTCTGCCCTCGACCGAACAGTCTTTCTGGGAGAATACTGCTTTCCCTCCAAAAGGAAGCAATAGTGTCATGGTGCTACTGTGGGTGAGAGGGTGCTGCTCGGAGCAGAGGAATAAGCTCCTGGTTGTCACAGAATCGTTCTCCAGCAGCAGTGACTTTAAGCTGTGGTCTTTCCTAGTATTTCTACCACACTAGCAACACCGGTGCTTTTTGACTGACCTAAAAACCCATTGAAAATGCATCTGTGTATCCTTAATGGCTCCTAAGTGCTCCCTTCGGTCAGATGCATGCATGATATAAACTTAACTACTTTTACCTTTAGGTCGTGCTCAAGTGGTAAAGCAGCAAATGCTCAGTGGAGTCAAGGTGCAAACCAGCCTGAAAGGAGGAATTTCAAGGAATCACAGCCAAATACTGCACGATTTCTTTTCCCTCCCTTTTTTTCTGGAAGAGGTATGAGCAACAGTATGGTATCTGTCCAAAAAAGCCAACATCCACCCTGAATGGTTATTCACATAAATTTTGTGGGGCCTGTGCTACATGTGTCCCATTTCTATGCTAATTACGATTTTACTTGATTGACTCACTTTTTCACAAGGCGCCCAGGTCCTGCTGGCTCCCCAGGCTGCTATGACAGGACTCTTCATCTTCTTCCCCAACCCTGGGGATCCTGACCTGGAGCAGCCCACATGGAGGAGGCTGTTTCCCTGGCTGGCCCGGGTACCCGATGCTGGTGTTGTGGGCGAGAGCTGGGGTAATGAAT
This sequence comes from Pedionomus torquatus, assembly GCA_013398155.1. Lineage (NCBI taxonomy): Eukaryota > Metazoa > Chordata > Aves > Charadriiformes > Pedionomidae > Pedionomus > Pedionomus torquatus. The sequence continues at coordinate 37,718 of VZRU01011703.1, forward strand.
ATACAGCAGCCTCCGATGGGAGCCCTGCCACTGTTAAATTTGTAGCCAATTAGTTGTGTTGTACAATTCCAGCAGAGTAACGCCAGTCTCTATAGACCCGGTATAGAGAGAGAAATTAGTTTAGACAAATACCTCTTAATCCCTTGTTCTTGGCTGGTCTGGAGTGCCTACTGCTAAGTGCTAATAGCATTGGGAAATCCCAATTCCCAGTGTCAAGGGCTTAGAAGAATCAGCCTATTAAAGGGGAGACATTTATTTTGCATTAGCTTTGATCAGCGGCTCCTAGGTGAAATCTCCTTAAAATAAATAAACTGCGTGGCCTCTCCTGCTCTTGGGGGGTGGGGTGGGACACGGGACGGGGACGGGGACAGCCGGGCTCCACACCGGGCGGCCGAAGCGGTANCGCCGGGACCGGCACCCCCTCCACCGGAGGCTCGACAAGGGCAGGGCTGGATGCCGGGCCCCGGCGGCGGCGGCGGCTTCGCTCCGTCCCGCTTGGGGCAGGGGAGGGAAGGTGGGACCCCGCCTGGCCCAGCGGCCCTGGGTTGTGCCCCTCCGGGACTCGAGGGTGGGCCAGGGAGCCTCAGCCCACCCACCGGGGAGCCCAGGGAGGCAAACGGCACGGGCGGCCGGTGGTCCAAGCCGTGCCAGTGCCGGCCACCGGCACCCATTTTGAATGCTCAAATGCCATCATTGGGATGGAGACAAGTCAGTGTTGCAAAAAAAAAAAAAAAAAAAAAAAAAAAAGCTCAAGAGTGAAATTACTCAATCAGCATCGCTCTACCCCGTCCTCGTGTCAGGTAGCTGGAGACTTTCTATGGTATTAAAGGATAATATTTTGCACCTGGGGCTGCCATGAAGAACAAGAGTGTATTTTTAAGCTTCAGCCTCCCCATGTATTCTAGATGCAATTTGCCAAATGATACTGATGTATAAATAAGCTAACCATATAATAGAAGATGAAAATTGTATGGGAAGCCTCCCGGACACAATTATTAGGCCCTTGTAACATTATAACATTACTTATGTGCTCCAGAAGCTTCTGGGACTGAGGGGAAATTGCATTGACGCATGCAAAGTAACTTAGGAATCGACCAGCATTTTCAGATCACAGGGTGGCATGCAGGGGAAAAAAATAATGTATTGCTCCTAAATACTAATTATTTGCATGCACTGGGTCTTGGTCCATAATTGGAGTGTGAGCAATCTGTACATATAAAATGTAGCAATTTCTGTACTTATGTAAGTAGCTGTTATCTAAAAATTACATAGCTTACTACTGTGTTAACTTTATGACTGCTTCCTGGCATTGCTTGGACGCACGGTACCTGCAGAAGGCACCTGCTGCGTTTCTGAATGCATCAGGTACATCCCAGCATTTCCGTGACTTCAGAAGAATGTTAATAGCGTGACAGAAGCACAGCAGGCTTCGTGGAAGAGCGACGGGGAGGAAGGATGAGCAATGACGGTTACATTAGGGCCACTTTGCCAGTGTCTAAAATAAATTTACAGATGAAATACCCATATATTAAGCAAGGATGTGAAGATGGAATGGGTGAAGGTTGGTTTTCTGAGTGGCCAGCTTGCAAGTACCCAATTATTTTTCAGCTGTAAATAGCAAATGCAGCTTCAAGTTCCTGCTTACCTCTGAGCCTTTTTTGCAGGGAGATCGTTGGGTCTGTGCGATAGCCTTCTAATCCACACATTGGCTGTTTGGGTACACTCTTGTTCTGGTTATCTTTTCTGTCCTTGTCAGCATTTATCCTTGGGGTAGGCATCATCAGGAACTGATAACTATAAGCTGCCTCTGTTCTTGCTCCAGCAGAGCCGGGTTGGACTTTCTGCGTGACAGGGCCTCAGCTCAGCTTGGAGGTTTGATTCCAAGAGGTGAGTTCGGATTCCAAGAGGTGAGCCAAGTTTACGGAGTGGAGCTGGTGTCCTCTCTGCCTAACACTCCCAGATGTGTCAGCTGGGCATACTTTCTGTTATGGAGGGGTACAGCAGTCAACTGTCCACTTGGGGTACTGCAGGAACAGGACTTGGCCATGTGTCATGTTTGGTTCTGTGATGATTCAACACCTTTGAGTGGAAGAATATTTAATGGGAAACTACCCAACTGCAAGATGCTTAGTGCCATGGTGGTGGGAAATATGAAGAATACTGGAAGATTCTTGGCTGCAGCAAAGATACCCAATGGCTAAAATTAAGGCAAAACCAAATTCCCATTGGAAATAAGTAGTGGATTTTTAACATTTAATTAACTATTCAGATAGATTGCCAGGAGGTGTAGCAAATTTTTTTTTTTCATTGCTTTTAAGTTTTTAAATCAAGACTGGATGTCTTTGTAGAAGATACACTCTAATCCAAATGTAAATTGTTGGGATCAATGCAAGAATTAGTGGATGAACTTCTCTGGCCTTTGCTATGCTGCATGTCAGACTAGATGATGCTAACAATCACTTTTGGCCATAAAAATGTATGAGCGGTAGAAAATTATAAGTTTGAGAAGAATAAAATGATATGAAATTAACTCCAGAACAGAAATATTTTTGCAACATAAACTCCTCTTTTACTTCCGTTGCATTATTTCACATTCTCAGTGAAAGCAACACAGATTTATGATTGTATTTTCACATTAAAAGCAACAGCTGAGAAACTTAAACAAGGAAAAATTAATGTAGGTCAAAAGTGAGGGAACTGATTCCCAATAAAAGGTCTGTCTGCCCCTGTTAGTGTGCTACTCGGATTTTCTGTGGAAGAACAACTTCCTGCAGCCATTGCTTACACTTGACTTGATTTTTCAGAAATTCTCCTATTTCAGACAGACTAGGATTGAATAGGTAATTGTGCCTTTCTTGATGAATGGTATTTGTACTTAATCCTCTCAGACAACCTTCTTGGAGAACTCAAAGCAGGCTTTTAGCCTCTCCATGTTGGCCCAATGGTCCTGGGAACACACCCCCAACTTCAAGGGAAACATGGTTAACTCTGGTGACTTTGCATTTGTTTGGCATGTTCAAAAATTTCTGTAAGTGAATGGGAGATGGAGGCTAGGGCAAATATAATTTCTGTGTGACTGCTAATTCTGTGTAACATAAGTCCACTGAAGCAACGTGTGTAGATGGAAGTGAGTAAAAACAGAATTCATATCATGAATCACCTTTATGCTTACTGCTATTTTTTTCTGAAAGATGATTTCATAGTGGTTGTAAAAGCCTTTCTTTTTTTTTTTTTTAATAAAAAAAGGGTGCAAAGCCCCCATATTGCTAATCTTTTCCTTGCACTCTCTTAAATGTAATTCCTGAGGATCTGCCTGGAGCTGAATCATGTCTTGTGGTTTTACTTTATTTTGAAAGATGGAAATTTTTGAGCTGTCTGTTTCTATTTTGGATGAGGTGAAGCAATAAATTCTGGTTTTACCACATTTCTTCCCATTTTGATTTTTAAGACTTGCTTCCTTAGCCTAACAGAAGCCTGGCCCAAGATAGGTTCCTCACTCAGATATTTTAAATGAGAAACTTGAGAAGCTGCCTGGGCTGCTCACTTACTCCTTAACCAGGAAAAAAAGGCCTATTTTCCAAAACTCTTCCACTCTTCCTGTCCCTTTCTCTAAGAAAGACTCAAGGAGAACTAGATACTTCTTGCATGTGATTCATCTGGGCCACTTCCAGCTGCTACATTAGGATGAGGTAAATTGTAACTTAGAGAAATTTCTCTACAAGGACTATAGACTTCTGGTTCAGCTATAAATGACTGTATCCTATTTACCTGGTGTTGGCCATTGAACATTAACTAGTAATAAACATGAAAGAAAAGAGAAGGAGAGAACAGGAGGTAGTGTTTTCCAAAAGGACTTAATAAGGAAAAGACAAATACTTACAATACAGAAGTGATGTGGGAATTCATGGAAAAGGGAAAATAGGAAAGGGAAATAAGAAGGAATGTACAGAAGGCAAAGAAGAAAGGGTTTAGCTCATTGCCTTTGCTGGGGCCAGGATGGAGAAAACAAAGATGTTTTTTCCTAACTGCACTAGTTGAAGTCTGGCCAAAATAGGAAGGGGACTTCTTGTTTTCAACAGAATGTAGTCCTATGGTAGGTCTTGGAAAACTGGTGAATGTTGAAATCTTCTGAAGACATCATTTTGGCTCAGCTGAGTGCAACCTGTTATACTGCCCAACCATGCTCTAATGTAACAAGCACTGTATCATAGCATCCAGTGCATTCACTTTGTCCTACATTTCTCTGTAAAAAGGCCTGGGGTGGTGGGAGTATGAGAGGAGATGGCTGCTTTTGATGCTTGGATTCCATAGTGAAATATCAGGAGGGGAACTACTTCTCTCCCTGAGTCCCCCAAATTCAGCTTGAAGTTGCAACCTTGCCTATCTGTACACAGCAGCCCCAGATTTAGGGTCAGAGTAGGTACATCTGCTCTAGTGATTTGGGGTAGATTCCTGACACCATCTTGATTGTGATGTTAAATTTAGAAGCTCGTTCCTAATTTGACTAACATTCTCTCAAACAATTCCTAGACACCTCTTTTGCTTTCAGGTCCAACTGCCCTTTAACTATCAGTCAGCTGAGAATATTTTCTCTCCCAGATTTCCCGAGATCCGCCTATGTAGGCTGTGTCTAGTGTTTCTTTGCAGGTTGCTGTAACAACTGGGCTTTCTGTTCTTTTTCACAGACTTTCAAACCTCCTCAGAATCAGAACAAATTCCTCAGCCTTGGAAGCACCCTTTTGTTTGTACTGTTACACATATTGTCAGTGCGTGGCTATTGATTCAACATCTCAGCAGACAAAAGGACCATTCTGGATTCCTACACTTGCCTTTAAATGAAAGTTGTCAATTAGGCCCTTCAGTTTCAAAGAAGTTTAAGCTGACCAAACAATCTGGCACCTATTCACTCACACAAAGGGGAAGAAATCAGAAGAAGTAAATATTACATATTAAATCTCCTTGTCTATGAAATCCAAACAGTTGCCAAAACCTGCTGTTTTCTTTACATCTCAGATACTGTCTAAACTCTTAATTCCAGAAGCTGAAGTGTGTATTCATGCCATCATTGTCTCAGCTGCAGATGAACACTGCAATGACTTTTAATCTGTTTTCTTTCTGCCCTCTCTTGTCCCTTGACCCTAGACCTGTAAAAATCCTGTACTTTATCTACTACTCTTATAGTTCAGTTCTTTGATTCTCTTCTCTAATTCCTCCTGTTTTATTTCCTGTTCTGTATTTTTCCCCTTACATCTTCAGCCAACAGGACATCTTTGTCTTCCTCTTTTATCATAACTTGTTTAACGTCTTATTGCTCTGTTGGATCCTGTTCCAGAGTCATGGATGGCCGTAGAAGGTTACTGACTGTATTTAGCTGGGAACTGGAGTTAGTCCCCTACCCACCTGCATTAAATTTCTTAAATGACCATCTTTGTGCCTTTTCTACATTTGCACCAGCACACGGAATGTCATCCAGGGCCAGATAATTTTTGTGCGTTGGGGCTCCCTAGATTTTGCAGACCCGATTCGAATGTCCAAAGCCTGTCTATGATACAAGGAGAAAACTAGGTATGCACAGGAAGCATTGCTGAAGACTTGCAGACTGACTGGAAAATCAGTTAGGGCCTGGTGGTCAAGCCTGGAGCCGTGTCCTGAAAAGACAGCCAATGAGTCATTTCTCATATGGCTCTTGAGGGAGCTCCTTTAAGACTGTGAAAAAATTATTTTCCAAGTCTGCATCCTGCCTAATTTCCAGCTGAGATTTGAAACCACATGTCCTACAGCTCATAAAATGTCCTAATTCTGAAGATATATCTGCTTTTTTGGTGGATGGCTCTCCATCTATTCTGCTGAAGACTGAATGCAGCTGTACCATCTAATTAAATTGTATGAAGGACATACCAGCCTAGGTAGGCTCTAGCTTTGAAGCAGAGAAATGTATAAAACAGACCAGCATTTTTTTAGCAAAACAGTTTTTTGGCATGAAAATACACTCATTTGTTAACATGTTTTTTTGGAAAAGTAGGATCTACTGGAGTATGGTTAGTGGTTCAGACACTGGTGACCTGCACTGGGGGATTACCTGATATAATCCTTTGCATACCTCTGAGTATCCTAGCTACCTCTCTTTCTCTCCAAGTTCTCACAAATTCTTCCTTATATTCTTCTTTGGCCTACAAAATATTAGTCAATTTTGTGAGTGAGGTATACTTCTTGCATTTTTATTTTTACTTTTTGAAAAAAACAAACAAACAAACATTCAAGGTGAGAATGAAGTAGATAACAAGTTTCCTTTTTGGTGTGGAATACAGCGCATGCTTTTAGCCATTCCTGTTTGATGTCTGTTCCAATAATCTGTCTCATGCAGAATTTCTTGTAAACATATGTCCCTGCATTAGTTCAGTTTCTAGTTCTTTAGACAGTATAATGACTAGTCTGTTATAAAATCCATGAACTTCTCAGCCCCATTCCTATTACCCAGGTAGCAAAGATGCAGTGTTCCAGTCTACAGCCCTCTTGAGTCCTACTGTGACAGTTTCTGAAGGGCTTCTGGATTTGTGTGTGCTCCTAAGAGGAGTGGCATAGCTGGTGTGGCTTTCTTTGGAGGCTCCACCTTGCCCAGCAAGCTGTCACAAACCAGAGGCAGCCCTAAGTGCCTCAAGGGATAGGTGCAAAGAATTGGGTTTCAGGCATGTCTAAATTAATTTGCACCACCCCTCCCCAATAATGAAAAAAAATTATAAATAAATAGTTTAAGCCTTGAAACAAAAAGGTAGTTGTTTTTTGTCTGAAAATGCTGCCTTTTAAGTGCTTTTGGGCATTTTAAAATGCGAAGAGGTGCCTAAACCTCTACTGAGTCCTGCTGGATTCACTCTGTCATGTAGCAGGGCTTTTCACTTGTTAATTGTGTGAAAGCATGTCTCCTTTTCTATAAATTTTGAATCTCTCATGCTTAAATTTTGTGAAATCTCTCTTTGTTCTTGCATTATAATAAAAGGGGGAATAAAAGTACCACATCTATCTTTTCTATCCTGGTTCTTATTTCCTCTACTTTTGATCATTTCCTCTTTTATACATGTTGTCTCTTAGGTAAACAGTCCAATTCTGTTCCATTTTGTTGCATTTCTGTGGTTTTCCATGTCCCTAATTATTCTCATCACCCATCTCTGAACTCTTTTTCTATCTGCTATATCCTTTTTTGACATTTTAGGTGCAAATTGTTGCCGTTGCAATTTAGATCACTTAGATGTCCAAGTCTCTGACTTATGGATGCAATCAGGGACTCAGACATCTAAGTAACTAGATTGCAGACACAAATAATTACACCACAAAATGTGCCTGCAAGTTTTGTGCCTGTGAGAAATGGTTAAAGCTAGACTAAAGATCGGAGCCTTAATCACATACAAAATATCCCTATCACTCTTTAAAAGAGAAAAGGACCCCCTCCATTTGAACAAGGTACTATCACAGAAAAAAATAAATGTTTAAACTGTTCCTGTATAAAGCTACATTGTAAGTGTAATAATGAATAGAATAATCAGCCAGGAAGGCATAGAACGGTACCATAATATCTGAGGGCCTTACTGGGAGAAAAGGGCACAGTTGATACTGAGCTTCAGTAATAACCAGTGTATATCATTTGCATGTTTCCATCTTTAAAAATGAGGCTTTAGATTGTTTCCTTTGTGGCACTGGAACAAGAAGATCTAGGAGACTTTGTCCATGATCCAATATTTTAGAAAACTCAGTCTAACATTATTGAAGAATATTTTGAACAAGATTTTATCATTGCTTCTCATTATGAATTCGGTGTCTTTCTAGGACAAGGATTCATGTTTGATGTTGCTGGTGGAAAAGCTGGAGTGAGAGCTCTTTTTTTTTTTGCAAGAAACAAAAATATTTAAACTAGAACTTTAATTCCTAGATTTTTGTTATTGATTGAAACAAGGTTTTTGTTGTAAGTTGAAAAATGTAGCTCCTCTTTCAAATGTATAAGGAGGAGTTCTTACATCTTTCTGATATTTCTTCTGAAAGGAAAAACATTTTTTGTCATTGCAAACCAAAGATTTCTAATATTCAAAATTAATCTAATACTCAAAATTGATGTAATATTCAATATTGGAAAGAATTCTATTCCATTCCTTCTCATTAAACTTTCTTATTCTAACTACACTGAAAAAACCCCCAAGATATTTAATAAATAGCAATATATAAATACTTGAAGTAGGAACTGGGTATATTCTAGAATTAGACATAGTGATAAGCTTCAATTTTAATCCATAAACATATGTAAATTTCAAAACCTGTAATGCTACACTCTCCTATGGACTTAGAACAGTGGAAGAACTCTGGCAGCGTGAATGTATAAAAGCATCTGGGCAATTTCAGCCAGCTTTTTCCTCTTGTCCTTCCAAATTCTATTTTAACTTCTGGTGCATTTCAGCCATATGTCCACTCCAGCCCGAGCTTGCCTGCCTCCTTTGCTCTGCTAGTCAGCACTCCTAACTAATGGCTTTTAGTCATCTCACAAGGCTGAGATTGGTTAGATATTATTGCCAAACCTTAATATGGACAACACAAAAATAAGTCAAAACCTAAAATCTCACCCAGCTTGCCTGCTGTACCAGACATTCCTTTTCATAAAGGAGATAATATCTTCAAGTGTATTTCTCACTTAGCTAAATGCCAGGTTATTTACTAATGGGTCCACATTTCAGGTAACCTTGAAGAATTATTTATCCTCAACTATGTGCTCCTTGTTACTCACATAAGTGGACTTATGCATGGAGGAATCACTTAACGTTAATTAGACGGGCCATATTAAGTTCCTCAAAATAAGCTTTCTGTCTAGAATTGCTTAAATATTTAATCAGCCTCCAATCAAAAATCCTGTTTGGATAGACACCCGTGATCCTGTATTCTTCTCACTGAAGACAATGAGAAAACTCCAAGTAATTTTAAAGGGAGCAGGAACAAACAGTGCAGAAGCATAGGATTTATTAAATTAAAGCAAATGAACTCACAGAAAAGAAGAAAAAAACTGGATGGACATTTTTGGGTGCACTTTCAGAGAGCAACATCTCTCTGGAATTAAGCCAAGTTGATTAGTTAGGCTAACTGGTATGACTTTGAACTCAGGCAGAAGGAGAAGCCCCTGAGATGCCAAAGCTGATGCAGAAGCCTCTAGGACTCACAGCCAGTGCTGCTTCTTGCTTGATCCAGCATTTCTCCCTCTTCAGAGCTCTGGTGGTTTAAGGTTCTCTGCATGACTGTCTGGTAGTGAAGCAATGAATATAAAGACACCTCCTTTTCCATGGGTGAGACGGAGCAGGGGAGAAGCAACATTAGTGTCACAAGATCAGGACCCAACAACTTGGAAGCAGCAAGCATTAGCTTTAGTCATCATGCCCCAATTGAAACGTGTGTGTGCTGCTTCTCTGTTCTGCTCCTGGTCAACTACGTCTAGTGTAGTCCCTCTGTGGCTTCAGATGCCCTGGTTGATGTTACACTGGGTCAGCAGGCTGCAGAAACCTCTCAAACCCCTTGCTAGTCTCAACTGTCAGCTGGGAGGGAGCCCTTTCTCTCAACTTCTTGCTGAGTTGTGTGGTTACTTGTGTCTGCTGCATGTACAAAGAATATACTGTGAATAGCTTTGCCCAGCTTAGAGGGTCTACTACTATAAATGCTCTTGTGCCTGTGCAGGCTTTCTGTGTGTTCTCCTCTATCTTGTTTGTATTTCTATGGCACTGTGGAGCCAAAGCTGTGGTTCACGATCACAATCACAGTGTATGAAGATGATCTTTTGTAGCTCACAACCAAAGCAGCAGTTGAGAGTTGTATGGAAAGGCAGTCCTAGACTTTTGGTAGACATTGAAAGGCCTGCTGTCAATGTCTTTGAGAGATACACTCACAGGAAGGCTGCAGCTCTTCTGGGATTGTGGTGTTGAAGGTATTATGGATTGCTGATGGATAGCTAGAAATTTAGTCCTTGCAAGCGCTGGTTGTCAAGCAGCGTCCATGTCATCCCACCACTGCCATCCTACTTTTCCCACCAAAGCATTTCCCTCATTGCTGTAGATGGCATATTCCTCCAGCAGGTATCACACAAGCTGCTGTTATGAGATCACTTGTCTCCTCTGCCCCTAGTAAATTTTTTAAATCCCATTAATGTAGATATCTTTCTGATTCACTTGGAAAGGCCACAAGGAGGTCAGGAGCTGAGGACATGGGTGAAATGCTGCTGGCCAACAGGTTTTTGACATCCAGTTGAATGAAGTACCTGTGGTATCAGATGCCCAATACTTTAATGTTCTAATACAATTGGTTTCTTTTAGAATTAGTCCTGTAATGACAGTGTGGAGGTTTCCTTCTATGTCTGTCCTGTTCTGTGAACTTCCAGACTATCTGAAAAATCTCTCTCAGTTCTTGCCTCCAGGTAACGGCCCAGTCTGCCTGTGTTGCATGTTTTGTCCTCAATTCCCTCACAGGCCTTTTTTTGTAAACCTCAGATCCTTCTCAGGGGCTGCAGTCCAATTTGTTTGGATGTCTTTGAATCTCTGCTGGACATCAGCATCCAGAAGTCACCTGTTGGCTCTCAGAAAACTTGCAATTGTTCTAGTTTATACCTCCTCTTATTTACTGCAGTAAAATTACATTAGTAAATAATTAAATTTAGCTGGTTAATGTGTTAACTGGATATAAATTTGAAAATAAATTTGAAGTCTTTTCTCAATGACTTCTGCTGAGCTAGATCCCACCTGCAAAGAGCCATATATTTTTTCCTTGCGTGTTACATCTAGTCATCACCTTAATCAAAATTGGCCATGGCAACTTTTAAGGATTCAGCACATTTTTTTCTGTATTGATTCATGGGAATCACTATGTCACTTTTCTTTATTTCAGTATTCCTGGTAATTACTTTGAGACATTGTGTGAAGAATGTATGCTAACACTTCCCTGTTGTTAAGATGTCATTCTAAAACTTTGTTATAGCATTGACTTGACAGGAAAAAGTTGTTAGATTATTGATGTAATGTCAGTTGGGTGGTCAAATATCAATCCTGATTGGCAGCTTGTTGATCTAAAACAGGTTTTTAAAGATAATTCACCTTTTGGCTTACCTGTGGCTAAACTTGGCTTAGCTTTTAATAACACTCCTGCTAAGTTTAGAACAATTTCATATAGCACTTAAAGCTGAATTGAAAGAATGTTTGAAAACACTTTTAAATATTGCTAATGTATGGCAGTGAAACATCTGCAGTACATGCCAGTGTCAATAGATAGATTTTAGTGCCTGTTCTAATGAACAATCAAACTTCATCTGAATTTTCTTTTAATCTGTAAAATATTGCAAAAGACCACATAAAACATCTGAAATCTGAAACACAATTCTGTACATTCTGTTTTGCTTTTTTTGATCCTCATGACATTATTTTACACTCCCCTATTTGCTACAGTACCTATAGTGTGCTGAAGCTGATGCGATCGGTCAGATTTCTTCATTGCTGTATTCATGTCAAGAAGGTGTCACTTTTCTCTTCAAAAGAAGAAAAGAGAAGGACCTGAGGAACTACAGGCTGGTCAGTCTCACTTTGGTCACTGGGTAGGTCATGAAGCAAATAATATTGCAAACCATTTTGAAATATGTAAGGGATGAGAAGTTACTAGAAGCAGTTAACATGGATCTATGAAGAAGAAGTCATGTTTGACTAACCCAACAGCCTTCTGAGATGAAATGACTGGGAGAAGAATAGTGGTGGATGTTGCTCATCTTGAGTTTACCATGGCTTTCAACATTGCATTCCATAACAAATTGATGAAGTATGGATTAGAGAAGTGCATAATCGGATAGACTGCTTCTCCTTCCTGATTCCTACTGATGCAGGGACAGCTAGTGTTTTTAAGATATGGCCTTTTTTGGGTGGAGAGGTCATGAGGTGTCTGGCAGTCTAAGTCTGAATGGCCCTGGAAAATTATTCACAGGTGTTGAAGCTTCCTTAGATGACACTGAAGGCAGTGGTAAGCCACAGATACCTGGATAAGAAGCTTGTATTGTTGGGTGTTTTGGAGGCATGATGCTCCTTACATGTCCTTAGATCAGGTTGCCTGTTTGTCCAGATTCCTATGTATCCTCTATGATCACGTCTGTTTTCACACTACTTTCAGATGAGCTTATGGATGATAGATATTTCACTAGATTGTGGATTTCTGTCTCTTTTGTGCTATTGGCAAGCATTAGGGATTAAATAGTTTTGACGTTAAACAGCAGAAGAATTAATCTCTGCAATTTTCTTGTATCATTATCTAAACTCAAAACCTGAACCAGAAAATTTTGCCATTTAACATTGCAAACACGGTTTTCTTTTTCACTACAAATTATTTTAATACCACTTTTAAGACACAGCCAATAGACTCACCCAAGAAAAGCATAACGTGAGATTTGGCTTCTTGCTCTTTAGAGACTACCTACTCCTTCATTTCAGCTATCTGTGACCTACTACATGCTTTTCCACATATGCAGGCTAGAATGAAATGTCTAGTATAGGTAATTTTTGCCTTTGACCATAAAATAGGTAAGAATGGAAATCTACGTTGTAGGCTTCTAGAATTTATTGAGGTAATTTCCCTCCTACTTCATTTTTTCTTTAATGGCTATTCCTCCCTGAGAAAGAAACCTCTTTCTATGCTTTCTGTTCTTCTATATGGCTTGAAAAACCTGACTGTACTTTTTCTTGCATTTCAAGCATAGTCAGTATTTGCAACAACTTTCTGAAAAACAAGTGGGATTTTGACGGACATATGGCTAAGGTGTGGGCAGAGCTATCTGGAAAGCAGAGTTAGAATTATTTCTCCAATATACAATATGCAACTGGAATTTCATGCGCAAGCATTTATGTAACAAATTATCTTTGTATCACAACTCTACAATTTGTTTAATTATTTTTAATACGATTTCATTGTGTTACCTATCCAAAAAGCTTCTGATAATTTCTTTGGATTTTTTTTTAATTGTTTCTGTTTTGCTTTTGTTTGCATATTACCAAAGCAAGATGCCTAACAGCTTGAGGCCTGTACAAAGCACAGGACCTCTTGAGTCCTCATTTCCTCATCTCTCCATTTTGTTCTTAGTCTCCCTCTTTTTTCTCCTTTTTCTCCCTTTTGTTTACTTAAAACTACACGGTGTCAATTGCTAACCTGGCACCTCACTAGGCTCTTTGGTTCTTGCCCACACTTCTGCTGTTTAAGGACAGGGTCATATGCAGATCTTTCGTACTTCCTGCTCTGTATAGATTTCACAGCCGTTCAGACAGCAATACAAACTTCATAAAAATCTATCAGGTCATGCAGACTTCCAGACCATGCATTGCTGATCTCAGAAATAGTTATATTTGGCAAATGTCTTTAAAAGACCCATAAACTAAGTTCATGTTTTCTTTTTAAGCTTCAGATGTAACTTGAAAGTCTGTAATCACCCTTCCTCAGGTTGGAAAAAATGCCTTCAAACATTCATATCTTTTCAGTCTGTCTTGTACGCTGTAAGCTTTCTAATGAAAATGTATGAAGGGATTTTCGCAGAGCCCTTAACAGCAGAAGGTTGCAATTTAGAGTAATGCCAGAAAATCGGGGACCTGGATTTTCATGAGATGCAGTGTGAGCATATGAGAGTGTGCTGTGGTTGTTAGACTTTTATTTGAGTACTGCCTAAGCTCTGAAAACCTTGTCCTGTCCAGCCAACGTGTGACCCTCTGTGCTTGATTCCTCTCACCTCGATTAGGAACCAATTTGCTTTGGATCCAATTTGCATTAGACTCCACTCCCTGCGTATCCAGTGACAAGAAGGCAACAAGGGTAGCTAACCCCACTATCATCTAAAGCACCCTTTGTAGGACTTTCTTTTTTTTCATTGACAGTATGGAGACAGCAGCGTCTGTGTGCCTAACCTGGATGCCTTGATCAGTTGGAATGAATTTTTGGCCTCCAAAAAAAATTGGTATTTTTGTGCCTTCATGCTGGCCTGGCTATATAATGAAGAAGGCAATGAGAAGGTTAGCTCACTTCAGTGCTTTGCTCAGCCCAGTGAGGCTGTTGCATGCATGACGTGTCTGGGCACTCCTGTAACCATTCCAGGCCTCTGGGTCTGATCCATCCTGTGCTTAGACCTCCTTCATCATACTGTGTCTTGAGGCTGGCTGCAATTTTGCAGAGCAGTAGATTGCATGGAATTGTTGCTTCTGCCTCTCTTCGTGCTGCTGGCAGTTCTCTTCTGCAATGGTTTGGTTTTCTTGGTTTTAGGAGGTTCCAGACTGTCTAAAAGGCAGGTGCTGCAATCTTCTCCCTTCTGTAGGGACTCTCTTTCATGATAACTCTGGTCTGACTGAGCCTATTAGCGGTTTTGGTAGAGAAACATTTAAACGGTGGATCCTGTGGTTTGGTTTAGGCATGAAGGATGCCCTGATCTGACTGAACCTCTTGTGGGTGTGCAGTTTCTTCTTTTGTTGCTGTGAAAAAGCAAGTCACTGACTGATGGAACATGGGTGCCTTGAGGTGTGGACAATGGCAGAATAGAATTTCACATTACATTGAGCACCGAAATTCAGCCTCAACTATATGTCAGTCCTATTTTGGCTCTAGTCCTCTAGCTCTTTACTGCATAGGACCCTTATTAATGAATGCATTTTTGTTTTAATATCAATTACACTCAAAAATTTTTTTTTTAAAAGGTAGAGTTTATGATTTTTCCTGTGAGTCATGCAGAGGTCCTGGTATTTTAAACACCACAGGGTTGAATTCGTACTACGAAGGAAGGGCTTTATGTCTGATTTACTTATGATGAACTAATTTCTGCTGCACAGAACCTGTTTTGCCTAAAACCTTTTTCTTTAAATAGAGTAATATTTTAATCTTGTGCTTTGGGTCCTTTTAAACTTGATTCTATTTTGTGCTCCTATTATCCCAATAACAGTTCAATTAGGAGTGGTTAAAAATCTAGATATTTATTTTAATTGCATGCTTATCTTTTGAGGGTATACTGCAGTAAATAAGGAACATTTGAACAAAAAAACCCTAACATTGCAACATGTCTTGTCACATTATACTTACCCTACACCTGATTTCAAATGTAAATTGCACAGCATTTAGCTCTAATGAAAATACTCCAGTGAAGGAAATTGTTAAGATTTTCTGGTGCTCCCCTAGGGGTAATATTAAAACCTCCATTACTAACATCTCACTCTGAGAAGACAAAATGTGCACTGAGAATACAAAAGCTCTGTTGGCATCTAAATGTGTGCCAATTAATTCGCAGTTACAGACCTGCAGATCTGTATGGAGATGTAAAAATAGGACCTGGGAAAGCTATTTAGATCCCTGTATAACAGAGCTCCTTGACCCTGGATTTCTAGTGTTAGTTTAATCATGGCATTCTGCTTTCTATTTATTTATATAGTTGCCTCAATGAACAAATTAATAATTATACAGCACATTGACAAACATGCCGAGTAATATTTGCCAGATTTTAAATTAATTTAATTCAAGGGCCACTTCATTTACAGGATTCATAGGCACATCAAGGAGTAGCTTTTGCTTCATTGCTATTCAGATTACACCAAGATTTTTCATCATTTTTCTCTCTCCTTTTTATCTCTCTCCCCTCCCTTTACAGAGGAAGACAATTTAACTTGCTTTTCCAAATAAGTAGTTACTTTCAGGCAGGTGGAAGACAGTTAAATGACAGACAAACAGAAATGTAGGTAAATGCATTGGTGACATACATTTAGAGAGACAATAATTTTTATTATGAAGAAAAGGAAAACAATTAGGTAGCGCTAACACCTCATCTTTATTTTCCCATTATTTCCAATTTTCAATCTATCTCCTTTTGTTTTTCACCCACATTTTCCTTTGAAAATTATTTTAATTTCAAGCCTGTCTTGTGATTCTGTGGAGGAGTGTTTCTATGTTGAACATCAACTCAGTCACACAGAAGTGCCATGCTTTGCATTGTTTGTCAACAAAAACTTGATATTTGGACCAGCAAATGGCTTGAACTCCAGTATTTGAATTGAGAAATATATGTCTTATGGCGGGAAAGTCAAATTCTTCTCAATGAAGACTGTGTCCTGTGACCAGGGGGAAAGAAACGATCATCAATCTTTAAAAACACTACCCCCTCTTTCTCCACAATTGCTAAGTAAAAGCAAATTCACAGAACAGTGCTGCTTATACTTACTAGCCTTCTCTTTCTGATTCCCATTTCATGACTGTTTTGGAAGAAAAGGGACAAGCTGGTTGGTGAAAAAGATTTTTTTTTTCCCTAAGAGGTGGCAGATTGCTATATTGGCCAGCAGATAGCAGGGTCCTCTGCTGGAAAATAGAGAATCTGAGAGATATTTAATAACTTCTCCATATTGTTGGGGGAGGAGGGGGGTTAGTACCCCTTCATTACACTTTTTCTATCTCACATGGTCTATGTTTCCATCTATTTAATTACAATAGCACGCCTGAAATGCTGGCACTTACAAATGTATGCTCAGTTGTAGAATAAGACCATTGAAAGTCCCTTTCATTCCCTTTCTGGTACCACCTTGTTTGTTCCCAAAATATCCTTTCCACAGCAAAGGAGATTGCCAGTCCCAGGAGGCACTCCACTCAGCCAGCAGAGCATCATGGCAGAGCCTGAGCTACCATGACCTCCCACAGCATCCCTCTGTTCCTTCAGGCACAGTGGTTCCCCAGAAATACTGAACCCAGGGTGGGTAGGCAGACCTTCCTTTCTGGGCTAAGGACTCATTCACCTGATTCAGTTTGTTAATCAGAGGTAACTTGATTAGCTGGTTTTGCTCTCCTACTCTTTGCTAACTAAATCTAACCATGGGCACAGCAGAGCTTTTAGGGACCAGATCCTCAAAGGCCGACTAACAGTCCAACTAACATTGGGAACTGGGTTCTAAAAGCTTTGGAGGAGGGATGTTGTGTGATTATGCCTGACTTCAAAGATGTAGCTAGATAGTGAAACTGACGGCTATGAATGGGGATTACCTCACCCAGCTTCAGGGGGAGACTCAAATAAATGCAGATGAGTGTCTATGAGCGATGTGCCTTGGCTTCCACAATGGATACTGGAGGCCCAAGACCTAATTCAATTACCTAAATGTATTTCTTGAGAACTCTTCTGGGCTCGCTAGGCTGTTGAAGACCTCTGCATGAGACAGACACATATGAGAGACATGTTTCCTTTGGCAGCTGGAGGCCAGGCAGTGTATGCTGAGGTATCTCTGTTACCTGCTTTGGATGAACTGCATCTAGGCTCCACTGACTAGACCTACATGAACTGTACTGGGAGCTCAGGCACCTCACCCACCTATAGTCCTACATGTTGCTGCCTAAAATAAGGTGATCTAGCTGGTGGTGAAGACCATCCTAAATATCTATTTGGAGCAAGATGAAACTTGTAGAGTGATACTAAAAATGAGAAAACAAGATTTAAAGGAAGACAAATGAGTTAGCTCTCTTCCCCTGGGTCCACTGAGTGCTAAACTTGGAGATGAAAATTCTTTAGGTGACACCTGGATCAGTCTGGAGAAGAGCAGTGTCTCAGAAACCATTTCAGGAGAGATCAAAGGGACTGGGAGTGAATTGTATAGCAACATTTGAACCAAATGCTTATTTCTAATTTTTGTGAAATCACTTAAAGGTGGAACAACAGTAGCCAGCAACATGCAAGGTAGGTATTATGGGAAAAAAAAGAAGGCTATGAAGAAAATGTAGAAATAATTTTTATACCTCCTACATATATTACATTTAATAAACTTCTGACTTATCAATGAATTGTAAGATTCTTCTCATAAACATAAAGGAAATAGCTGTCCTTCGTGTAAGACATTAGTCTCTCACACTTATGTCTGAACAACTTTTTATAGGTAAAAATGCTTTAGCTGGCACGATTATCACTGTTCACTGCTGTATTCAGCATGCTGCTGAATGTGATAATGAGTGATGTCTTTTTTCCATCACTTCAGTACAGGTATGCAATTTATTCTGCCAGTAAACACTATTATAATGTAAAATTTATAATACAATATCTTTCAATGCCAGTCAGAGTGATGGTTTGAAGGAACTCGAATGTGTCTGTTATGTATCAGAGCAAACAAACCCTACATTAACAACAAAGTTGCTTACTTGGCAAAACGGTGCAGCTGCCTTGCTTTGCTTGCTTGCTGGTACACATATCTTTACAGCAACACTGCTTACTATATTGTCATGGCCCCAAATTCCCTCAGTCTTTCTATACATATCTCACAGTATTATAGGTGTCAAAAGAAACAGGCATCACAATGACACATATTAGGCATTTGGGGCACTAGATTTACCTAATAACATCTGCACAGCTCAAATCCGAGGTCAACACACCTAATGATCCTCGATGTTGTTAGCCAGATGATAAACTCTCACATTACTCCTGCACAATAAGTTGACAATACAAATAAATACTTTCTGCTGTGTGTATGTGTGGGGGAAGTGTTCTTTCTTTCAAGAGCTTTTAGATGATATTCCAAATAATTTCTAATAATTTAAAAGCCTTTTAAAGAACAGGCTCTTCTTCCAATAATTGACAGGCAAGACAATACCAGAGGGGGAGGCGAGGTGGAGAGGGGCGGAGGTGTAGATTGCTCTATATAAAAGCCTCTAAATTATGTTGTCAAAATTATAGCAACTTTTTTTTTTTTTTTCTCAAAAGCTTTGAAAGATCACACTCCTCCAGTCCCAGACTTCTGGCTTTTGTTTGTTTTGTGCAACCAACCTAAAACTTCATGTCATGGTACTGCTTGTAATTGGCACTACTTGTTGAATTCAAAATCAGCCTAGGACCTGGAACGCAAACATGTAACTGATAACATTTTCTCCATTTTTACACAGAACGGTAAGAATTAAAATAATGTGGCTGCTGGTGGTGGTACTTGTGGTGTGTAGGTTGGATCTATGCTTTTGTCTTGTTTATTTCCTATTCTTTTCCAGATATTATTTTGAGAAGTAACCTGTCTGGAGATTTCACTGTAGGCTGATATGATGAGACACTTTTGATAGTGGGGAAACCACAGACCATTGTCTCTTCAGCTGGGAACAATCTCCTTTGAGACAAACATTCAGTAACTTGCTAAATATACTGTAAAACTGCTCAGGTTTTGCCAGATTAATCTCTTACACCTATGATGAAGCTGCTTCCAAATCAGGAGTCTCAATGATTCTACATCTCAATTCAGACATCTTGACTATTGGCTTCTCAGTATCTATTCCAGGCTAGAAATTCTCCTGAGAAGCCTCTTCTTTATTTCTTTCTCTGTCAAGATT
The DNA here is from genome assembly GCA_013398155.1 of Pedionomus torquatus. Classification (NCBI taxonomy): domain Eukaryota; kingdom Metazoa; phylum Chordata; class Aves; order Charadriiformes; family Pedionomidae; genus Pedionomus; species Pedionomus torquatus. Next base: position 57,062 of record VZRU01011703.1, read on the forward strand.
TAACGACCTGATGTCTTTTTAGACGGTTTTGGTCTTGGAGAACAGAAAATCTGCACTAAGGGTCCATTCAGGAGCAAAACCATACTGTCTCTCAGGCATTAATTGTTGCAGTAAATCTGTGAAAAGAATGAAGTGGTAGCTGTACCTCTGGTCATTTCACAGTAAAATAATTTATTCTAGAAGTAAGAAGCTGGAAACTTAACTAGCTGCTTGAAACACTTTCATGTATTTCTTTCTTCTGGATATTTATTCTCCAAAGCATTTCAAGCTGCAATTAGTTTCTTGCTGTAGTCATCATTTCCCATAAAGCCTATATAGCTCAAGCATTTCAGAATTGAAGATGTTTTGAACATGACATTAAACACAACCAGAGTTCCTGCTTGCTGTCCCGCATGCTGCATCATTTATTATCATTCTCCCTTCATAAAATGTCTGTTGGACAATAAAGCTTCCATAAAATCTGTCTGTCTGCTCAGCCATCTGTCTGTCTTCCACATCCCAAACACAGATCAAAGCTCAGTGGCTTGTGTGCAATTTTCAGCTTTGGTTCATACAGAGTGTCTTATTAAAGTGGGAGAACAATCAACCCTTCCAAAAAGGGCTAAGAAAACAAGAAAATCCCTTCCACAAACAAGAGAGAGAGAGTGAAATGCTGTCTCAGCTTTTGGTGTTCAACTCTGCAGCAAGTACTTTATCCTGTAGTGCTTTTTGGCATCTGTCTGCTGAAAAGGCTGATTAAAAAGAAAGGGTAAATGCATGCTGTTGTCATCTGGTGACATTTCAATAAAATGACAACATTTTTATTATTTTTAAGAAATCTTTCAAAGAGTAAACAGAATGCTTTTAAAAAACATACTACACATGATCTTCATGAGTTGAAAGTCTTGATATTTTTGACACAGAGATGAGTAGACTGCAGTCACTCCTAGTTGCAAGACAAGGAAGAATTTGGGCTGGAAACTTGCTGAAGAAAGGGACTATTTGCCACTCTTCAGAGCAATATGAACACCTCTCCCTCCTATCTGTGTTTGGGCTAAGCAAGCTAAATGCTGGAATGCAGTCCAGCAATTGTGTCCAGGAAGGCAGCAGGTACAGACTGTATTCCTACCACGTTGCTCACGTTGGTGATCTGACCCCAGCTGCTGTGACAGAATTTGGCTTGGTACTGCATGGTGTTTGGGGTTCGGGTGAATCATATCCCCTTGTTATGCCTCAGCTTCCCTCTTGATGAACTGGAGATGGTGATGGTGGATATGTGATTTGTGACAGATTATGAGATCCTTAGTAACAGGAACTAATTTCTTTTGTGCCTCTCAATCAAGCACAGAAATTATATTACAAATTAAAAAGGAGATTCATTTGAAGAGAAATTACAAATTAAAAAGGAGATTCATTTCTGGAAGCAGAAACTCCATCTTCCCACAAGTCAAAAACAGAAACCAGAGTGCTCTTTATCCATTCTCCAGGTTTTATTACCAAGTAGAGGCAATGAAAAAACTTCACTTTAGTCCAGTGGGATTTATGTCAACATCCAAGACGACAGTTCACCATGTTAGTGAAATTCTGCCATTGACAGAGAAAGGCCCAGAGTACACTGAGACTGTGTTGGCAACAGCCACCTGAAGTGTTAACGTGCTGTGGCTCCCTTTCATTCCAGTGGCTGTTCTTACTCTTTCTGCACTCAGCCTATTCCTGAAGTGTCCTCCAGACATCTCCACCAGGTCTCTGCTGGAGAGTCAGACACACCAATGTAGCAGGATGGTATTACTGTCCCAAATGACATCCTAGTCTCCAAATTGGAAAGTCATGGGTTTGATAGATGGAGTACTCAGTGAATAAGGAACTGGCTGGATGGCCGCACTCAAAGGGTTGTAGTCAACGGCTCAATGTCCAAGTGGTGGACAGTGATGAGTGGTGTCCCACAAGGGTCAGTGCTGGGACCAGTGCTATTTAATATCTTTGTTGAAGACATGGACAGTGGGATTGAATGCACCCTCAGCAAGTTTGCTGACAACACCAAGCTTGGTGGTGAGGTTGACACGCTGGAGGGAAGGGATGCCATCCAGAGGGACCTGGACAGGCTTGAGAGGTGGGCTAATGCAAATCGCATGAAGCTCAACCAGGCCAAGTGTAAGGTCCTGCACCTGGGAGGTGGCAATCCCAGGCACAAATACATGTTGGGCAGAGAATGGCTGGAGAGCAGCCCTGAGGAGAAGGACTTGGGAGTGCTCATGGATGAGAAGCTCAACATGAGCCGGCAGTGTGCGCTGGCAGCCCAGAAAGCCAACCGTATCCTGGGCTGCATTAAAAGAAGCGTGACCAGCAGGTCCCAGGAGGTGATTCTCCCCCTCTACTCTGCGCTCGTGAGACCCCACCTGGAGTCCTGTGTCCAGCTCTGGAGTCCTCAACAGAGAAAGGACATAGAACTGTTAGAACAGGTCCAGCGGAGGGCCACAAAGATGATTAGAGGGATGGAGCACCTCTCCTATGAGGACAGGCTGAGAGAGCTGGGGCTGTTCAGCCTGGAGAACAGAAAGCTCCAGGGAGACCTTCTCCATAGCAGCCCTTCCACTATCTGAAGGGAGCCTATAGGAGAGCAGGAGAGGGACTCTTTGTCAGGAAGCGTAGTGATAGGACAAGGGGTAATGGTTTTAAACTAAAAGAGAGGAAATTTAGATTAGATTAGGAAGAAATTCTTTCCTGTGAGGGTGGTGAGGCACTGGAACAGGTTGCCCAGGCAAGTTGTGGATGCCCCATCCCTGGAGGTATTTAAGGCCAGGCTTGATGGGGCTTTGAGCAACCTGGTCTAGTGGAAGGTGTCCCTGCCCATGGCAGGGGGGTTGGAACTCGATGATCTTCAAGGTCCCTTCCAACTCTAACCATTCTATGATTACTAATTATATTGCTAAAGAATATTTGAATTATCGTAATTTCTTTCCTTTCTTCTTTTTCTGTGTTGAATTTTATGTGTGACATTTTGCATAAGAAAGGATTTTTTATCATTTCATGGGAATTAAGGGAAAAAGCAAGAGGAATTAGAATTGCTGGGAGATTTTGCAGGAAAGTAATATTACATGAATGCTAAGACACATCAAGTGGTGTCTAGGGTGGAAAACCATCTGGGAGATACTAATGTCCTTCAGCAAGGATACAGGTAGGAGAAAGTAGCATCCTCAAAACTAGGAGTGGATTATCTTGGAAATATAAATTAGACAATGTATGTCTCCCCTTTTGGATACATCTGTGCACACACACACATGTACCTTTTCTGGGACTACAAAAAATGCTTTTCATCTGCACTGTTTGAGCGCTGTGCCTTGGGTTGCTTCCGTACTGGCCCAGAACTTGTAAGACCATGGTCTGTGCACAGAGATGCTATGTATATATTCTTTTCTGTAATGGTGAATAAATCCTATCCTTTTGGTCAAAGCTGTAGAATCTTTTCAAGCTTCTTTTAACATTTAATGCAACTTCCTAAAGGTAGCTTTCAGGAATGAATGGTCACGTGTTAATTTTTGGTCTGCTACTGTCAAGCCCATCAGTCTCTTAAGGGTAGTCTTCAAGCTGTTTCATCTTTGCTACTGTCCTATCTATCTGCTCTATTTTATACCTGTAATGACAGGGTATACTGCAAAGATTAATGGGATTTAAGTATGTGCAATGTTTGTGTATATACTTAAATGTACACAGTGTTTCAAAGCTAAATGGTACCATGACAGGTGAAACCAGTGCTTGGCATGTAACTAAGAAACCAGTCTTGAATGGTATTGAATTTCTGGCTAATTCTGAAAATTCTTTTTTTTTTCAGGTGCAGCAGAGCTGATGTTGATGTAGATGTCATTTATTTTCCTCTTAGTCTTGCTCCTAGCCTGGAGACTGTCACCACTGTAAACTAGAGCAACCTGGTTTAGTTTGTTTTTTTTTTCTTTTTCCTCAGGTTTCTTCATGTGCTCCCTGTAACCCAAAGCAGTCTGTAATTGCCACTTTTGAACAGAATTAAAATAACATTGGGACAGATCCAAGAATCAGACATGAAATCTGTCTTTTAAGCCTGTTTTTGTCTACTCAAGTGCCAAGAAAGCAAAACATAATCTTTCTAAAATACTGAAAAAAGTATTTTCATGTGTTCATGTATCTCAAGAATCAGTTACCTGTAAAAAAGTGTTTGCTATCTGCCTGTGAAGAATAGTAACTTTCAATCTATTGAGTGATTCACCCCTCCCAACAAAGTGTCATGAGTATCTGCAATAAAGGATTATGATCCAGAAAGCAGTTCTTTTGTAATGAGAGTGCTTCTAACATGATGCTATAATCATATGTGCAGGGTTACCAAATAATTTTCTTTTGCAGTAACTCTTGTGACAGTAAGTACCAAGGAGTAATAATTTGTGTCTGCTACACTTTGTAAGCTGTTGTCAAACAGATAACCTGTCTACATGTTCAGAACCAGTATCTCCTGCTGTTCAACTCTATGGACAATGGGGTTTTAATCACCAAGGCACTTAAAGTAGAATATAGGTTCAGACTGTGCATGGAGGTGCTCTAGTACTGGTAGAAAGGCAGTAACTGCTCTTTGAATAGCACTTACAGTATATTAGCTACTGGAGGCAAGTGGTTTCCTTTTTTCTTTTTCTTTTGCAAGAACATCACTTTTCTGTGCCATAAATCCTGTTCATGATTTATACTTTGGTGCTTCATTCTGCTTTTTTTGTTTTCAATGTATTTCTTAAATAAACCAATTGTGAGTTATTTTCTTGTCACTGAAGATGGAGAAATGTGAGTTAACTCTCACCCATTAGCTCTGAAATAAATAAGATCTTCCATCAGAAATAATAAAGTGAGTCAAACTCAATACCACATTAAATCACTTGAAAGCTTTCAAAACGATTAACCAGCAGGGTGAGCTGTTTCGTTAATAAGAATCATACACTGGTCATGATGAGAAGAGGACTTCTACATTTCTTTTCTTTAGATTAGGAATTTATGAAAGAGACAAATCCAGAGAAATATTACATACTGGAACAAAATCCTTTAGGCTGCACTGTAAGAAGTCACTGGCCAATAAACGGATGGCTATTTTTTTTTTTTTTTAATAACTGTATTTGTGCTATTTGCCAAGTAGAAGGTAAACAGAGGATTCCAATAAGTTAATAACTCCTCTTGCCTCGATTATGCCCCCTTTGAACTGGAGCACAAGCTTGGCTTGGTGCAATAGAGACTGTAAGTAGATACTTACAGCTTTCTGGAGCCAGATATCTTTCCAACAGTATCAGTAAAGGAAATCTCACAGGTAAAAGCCGTGGTAAGTTGGACTGAAGCAACCATATCTTCAGGTTCCTCCTTCAGCTTCATTGATAGTGGAGAGAATTCGGTCTTGGATTAGAGGTTCAGCTCTTCAGTTCCTCTGAACTAGAGGGAGAGATTTACTATACATTAATACCAGCCGTGACTAACAAGGAAAAATACATCTTTAGAGAGCAAGTTGATGGTTCAGGGGATGAGGGTCATGCAGCTCCCAGAAAGGCCAGTTCAAATCCTTAACCATGACATGTATCACATGCCTACATTTTCGATTTGGATTTTGTGTATTTGGCTTTCATTGTTAATATAATTGTTTCTTTTATATGTGGGATTGATACCCACTTACTGAAGACATGGCTGCATACTTTGTGCCTGTGAATTATCTATCAAAATCATCTTCTGGCCAAGAGCTTTACAAGATGCACAAAGTATATTTTCAGTTGAAGGGTCTCCAGGAGTGGCTAAGAGATGGAAGATGTAGATACATCTCTCTACTCCTCTGCTTCCCCAACAGGGTGGGTTGGCTTGCGACTGCCAGGAGCCTTGGCAGGACTTGTGGCAGGACTCTGGCATGGGAGCTGCACAGGATCTGCTCATGCAGCTCATTTTGTTCCAGAGTCAACATCTAGCCCTTTTAGCCTATATGTGGTTCAGTAATCCTTCTTGTTATCACTGAGTCTTTGTAGGCTGATATCCGTACCACTGCTCAACAGCAGACATGGACATCGAAGCTATATCTTGATATCTTTAAGCATTTTCAAAATGTTCAGAAGTGAATGCTTTTGATTCACTCAGACACCTTTAAAAACATTACCCATTGGAACTAATTTGCAAGTGCGTGTTGCATCTGGATAAATATCATTCTTCACATTACTGAGTGAATATTGCTGAGATCCATTTAACTTAGCAGTTTTCAGCCAGCTCTGTAGCTGGTAAAATTAGGTTTAACAGATAAATGATAACAATATTCTTTAAGAGTCAGATTTGTTAGCCGTAGTTCATATCAAGTAAGATTTCCACTCTAGAAAACACCAAATTCCTGAGGTTTAGCTGTAAGTTTTGGAGTCACATCCACTTTAGTGGCATCTAGTCTGGGGCCCATGAACTGTCCTAGTGCCCAGTGATTATGTCTGGCTGTGTTTGCTGTGTATGTCCTGATGACATTTTAAAATGAGGAATGACCTCTTGCATCCACCAATAGTCCAGGATAAGGGAAATGGAACAGTGTATAAGCCACAGGGATTAATATTTCCAAAACAACTTTCTGACATAGCCAGTATTTTATATTTTAGAGTTGAAGGACTGCTAAATATTGAGCATGCTGCATCAAATTTTTACCTCATTGAAAAAAAATTTCAGATGAGGAATATGTTAATTTCCTCTCTTTTTTTTTTTTTTTTCCTGTAAAGCAGAATTTGAGAATTTCGTGAAATTAATTCAAGGATTATTAAAAATATTGAACTAAATAGCAATTAATTTCTGAGTTCTTTGTAAAAACATTTTAGAAGCTAAATTTCTTGGCTCTAAGTAAAGACATCATGTTTATATCTGTGTTTTCTTTATGACAGTTTTATAAAGGATTTTGTTTCTACACATTAATTGTTTGTTTTTTGAGTAGTTTTTATGATACAGTTTCATCTCAGATGATCAACGTTATAATTATCACCTAAAGTTTACCCTTGGCAATGGTACCAATATAGAACATTACATTCTGAATGCTCACTTTAAATTATAGCCATTTTGACAGCTGTGCTGCTTAACATCTGAGAAAAGCAAATGTATAGGGTATTCAAGTGTGAGTGTTGATGTTTTTCAGCCCAGTCACCTAGAAACTAAGCTTTTTCTCAGGCATGAGCTGAACTGGTACGCAATATATTCTACATTGCATCTCTGCTCAGTTATACAGCACAGACTGCTTTCCTATAAAGGTACCATATAAAGGGGTACTTCCTACTGCTCTCAGGCACTATGGGATTTACTCTGTGTTATGGCAGTGAAACCTCCATAGTCCCTGTGACTTCTGAAGAGAGTAAATGAAAGGAAATGGCATTTTTCATGAGTCATACAAGGACCATGTTGTTGTGGTAGCTGAAGCCAAGCTGGTAATGCTTCTGAATACACGAGTGCACTGTGCCTTCCCTCTTAAAAACAAAAATTCATCTCAAAGGTGTTTAGTATAAGCACCGAGGGATTTCTGACTCTGGATGAAGCTGCTGTTATACCAAAGCAGGCAATATTATTGACTGGAATTCTACTCATGACAGGTGCCTCCTACATATGGGCTGATCAAATCTAGCCCAGCTTATTGGTTGGGGATTGTTTTGCCTCCAAAGAAATTTACAGAACTGAAGCCAATACTTTCGAGATTTTTCTGCCCAATTTGCTCCTTTGAGGCTACTCGGGTGGCTGAAAGAAAAAGCATGTGCCTTCTAGGACTGGCAGATGGCTGAGAAAGGGTCTTTCTTTTCCAAGTGTGTCTCTCAAGAAGCCGCCCATAATCTCGCTTTTAGGAAGCAGTGAATATGTGCCGCCAGGCTTGTTTTAGTGTCACATGGCTGTTTTTTAAAGTTGTTGCTGGCTTGGACCCTTCAAGACTTTTAAACAAACTCATATTTAGCTACCACAACATCTCTCCATCTCTGGAGGCTCATCTTTGACCATCTATTTTTGGGAGATAAAAACTCTCTTCTTTATATCATTGTCCCCTAAAATCAGGGGAATTGGTAGTGCGCTATAAAACTGGAAATGTGGATGTTGTTTTAATATCCAAAGAGGGAGATTTCTATTTTCTTTTGCCAGGGAAGGCAATGCTTGCAGCTGACTAGTGGGAATGGTCATTTCTACTCAAAGATGTTGTGAGGCACCAATGTATGGAGTGACCAGTTTATGGAACCAGATGAAGGGTGGAAAACAAGACAATTGTGCCAACAGAAATTGTTTAAATTGCTCCATGTACCCTAAGGTGTTCCTCATAAGCTAAAGGAAAAAAGGGGGAAGAGAGGGTTTCTGCTTTCTTAACTGCATTGCAAATGCAACAAGGAAAGTGATTTATGGACTTAATGCTTAGGCTTTGTAACATTTAATGCCAAATATTGAAGGCACCTGTGTTTGAAGCATTCATACTGCTTCATACATGCTTCATACAAGTGTTCAAACATGAAGCTCAGGGGATACTTGCTAAACTTTAGGGACAAGTAGTAATAAAGCCCCAATTTTCCCTCTTTCTGAAACAATTGATCCAGCCTTGTAAATCCATCCTGGTCAATGGAAATATTTGATTTTCAGAGGCTGAATTATCTGTTGTACTGTGCACCACTATTATTTTCCACTGGAGTCTTCCCTCTGCAGAAAACTCAGTGTATTTGACTCTGTGTCACTACAGTTGGTGAAACACATGCCTGGATTGGTGAGCTCTGAGCTTGATTTTCTGCTCCATTATACTGCTCTTCATGCTTTTCTTGCTTTTCTCCACTGTTGACTTCAGTAGTGCACAGATTCAGGGGATTTACTTAAGTGGACAAATTCTACATGTTGGTGTTTTGATAAAGGGCTTGATATTACTTTGGATGAAGATGAGTGTCACTGAGAACAAGACATGGTCCAGGAAGCTGCACCTCTGACACAGCAGTGTGAAGAAAACAGTCATAACTACTTAGTTTTTTGGCTGTAAATATCAAACCAGTGCTAGGTGGACCATTGTGACACTGTTCATCTCTAGATGTAGGCATGAGGTGAGATCATAGAATCACAGAATCATAGAATCAGAAGAGCTGGTGAGCACCCTTGCTAGATCTGACAGTTGTCTGAAAGAATGTTTATAGAAAATAAATGAATGCCTGAACTTTCCAGTGGCCTTAACTTGCTCTTTATATAACAGCTTGGCTGATGCATAATTGTATGCCAAGAAATCAAATTGCTTAGGTCTTACAGGAAATAGTTATCTTTTAATTTGTTACTTAATATAGTTACCTTCTAAAGGCAGCAAAACATTAGTTAAATGGAGTACCTCAATGATTCAAAAAATGAATTAATTTCTTACAGAAATGCCTGTCTTTCTAATGGAAACCTCCAGAAAGAATGAGCTTCTGTTTCTTGCTGCAAGTGGTTGCTATCCTGTAGAGGAGCTATTGTTCTATCAGAAATCATGCCCAAGCCTATTATTCTAAGGAGACATTTTTGTTATAAAAAAGTGATTTTTTATTTTAAAGCCTTGGCGAACAAACACATAAAAAAGGCATTCATTTGGAGGCAAGGCAATAATTCTGGGTAGGAAGCTATGATGCTAGTTTACTTCATTTTGTTTTAGAGAAGGGGACAGAATTTGGCATGAGCAACAAATCTATACAAAGTCATTTGTCAAGCTCAGCTAGCATCAGCGTCATGTCCTTGAAAGTAGACTGCTTCACTTCGTACATACTCTGATATGGAGGGAGAGGCTGCTGTTTTAAATCTAAAACATTGAGAAAGGTAACGTGCAAACAGCTGACACTAGCTTTTAGTGAAAAATCAGGAATGTGCTGAGGTAGGAAGACAGCATATACAAATAATTTTGACTTTGTCACACAAAGGTAGGTTTCTCTATATTGACGTGCTACAAGATTTTACTGATTTTTCATCATGTATTGAAGATCTTGGACACTGTCAGGTACATGGTCAATAGATGGCAGCAAGTCATTTAGCCTATTACCTCTTTTGACAATGATCTGAACGCAATCAGCTCTCCCTTTCCCCTTTAAAGAAAATACCTCCTCCTTCTTTGCAATTTTAAAGACTAAAATGAGATCTATAAAGCAATGACAATTATTCATGTGTTTCATAAAACGAATGTACTATCGCATGTATCTAGTGTGTCTGTTTTGTAAAAAATAACATTACAGTTTAACTTCCATGTTTCTTCATCCCAACATGTATAAACCCCTTTTACTAGGATCCAGAATGTTAAGAATTAATGATTTACCAAGGAAATGCTTTGTCAAGGCACAGTGGAGGAGCCTGTGCTAGAGGGGAACTCCTTATAAAGCGTAGACAGTTTTCCCTGTAAGGACCTGATGTCTCTTCATGACAGTGAGTGAAACTGGCAGGAGGAGAATGTTGGTAATATTAATTACTGAATGAAAAAAAGAGCAGTATTTTTTTAACTACAGGAGCTGACTATAAAGTTACTCACAGAAATATTCCTTCTAAGAACTGAACTACAAGCTCATCCTGTTACTCAAATTGACTACAGTTCTCAGTGGGGTTTTTATCCATTAATTCAGTGTAGAAGATTCAACACCAGGGCTTTCTGAGATCTTAGTCCTGGCTCTGACACTATTCTCTTGAGCAGCCTTAAAAATAGATGAGAAGATCTCTTGAAATCTGTAGGAATCTATAAAGCAAATCAGTATGCGATCTTCTACTGAGTCTTTCTCTTCTATAGCCTTTACTTCTCCCTGGTATTCCAATATGACTGACTTTGAGCAAGAAAATCCTGTGAAGGAAGAGAAGGGAAAGGCATATTGGTTTAGTTATTAATCTCTTACAAAGCAAGAGATTGCAAAAAAAAAAAAAAACCAGATCAACCAACTGGGTCCAGTCCTGTTTAACATCTTTGTTAATGATCGGTATGATGGGCCAGAGTGTGCCCCCAGCAAGTTTGAAGACGACACAAAACTGGAGTGAGTGGCTGATAGGTGCTGCCATACTGCAGGACCTTGTCAGGCTGGAGAAATGGGTTGACAGGAACCTCATGAAGTTCAACTAGGAGAAGCACGAAGCCTTGCACTTGGGGAAGAACAGCTCCAGGCACCAGTATATGTTGGAAGCTGCTCAGATGGAAAGCGGCTTGGCAGAAAAGAACCTGTGGTGTCATGGTGGACACTGAATTGAATATCAGCAACCAATGTGCCCTTGCTGCAAGGAAGGCAAATGGTATCCTTGGCTCTTTTAGGCAAAGTAATCCCAGCAGACTGAGGTGGGCAATCCTTCTCCTTTATCAGCATTGGTGAGACCACACCTGGAGAACTGTGTTCAGTTCTGTGCTTCTGAGTACAGGAGAGAGATGGACGTACTGGAGGGAGCCTAAAGAAGTGCCATAGAGATGATTAATTTCTCCTTTGAGGACAGGGCAAGAAACTGTTCAGCCTGGAGAAGAGAAGGCTCAGTGGGGGATCTCATCAACATATATAAATACTTGAAGGGAGGGTGCAAAAGGGATGGAGCCAGACTCTTTCCCGTGGTGCCCAGTAACAGGACCAGTGGCAACTGAAACACAGGAAGCTCCATCTGAACATCAGGAAATAGTTCTTTTTCTACTGTGATCACTGGCAGAGGTTGCCTAGGAAAGTTATGGAACTTCCCTCCTTGGAGATATTTAAAAGCTGTCTGGACATGGTCCTGAACAAGTGGCTCTAGGGGGACCTGCTTGGGCAGGGGGTTGGATCAGGTGACTTCCAGAGGTCCCTCCCAACCTCAGCTATTCTGTGATTCTAACAAGCATTCCTTACTCAATCTTGCAATTTCTTACTTTGTGTTCTGAAGTCATCTATATTTTTTTTAGAATAAGCTCTTCTCCTCCCCCCAATTTTATACTGTTTCTTCTTTACAATTCTGGCTTCTACATTGTGTTTCCTCCTTCCCTCCCTTCTCCCTCAATTTGGATGGGTTGATGTCCCCTACCTTGATACTTTCAGGCTGTTGAAGGTGCCCATCCTGCCTTCCTTTTTCACTCCTCTGCTGCATGTAAGTCCAAATCCCAAGTCTACCATCACAATTGTGTTCTTCTTTTCCTTTCTTCAAGAACAGAAAATGTATCTCCAACCCATCACTCCCTCTATCCCACTCCACTTTCCCCATCCCACTATTAAGTCTCCTTGATGTTTTTACTAAGCTTTTGTTATGTCTCCTCCTGCTCTTTATGTGTAAAAGTACAATATCTTACTCTAAACTAAATCTCTTGGACCAGCTTTTTTACAAACAAGACTTCAGAATAAAAAATAATTTAAAAACATGTAACAGCATATATTCCCATGATAGTATAGCTATGGGGTATAGGAAACGTTGTGCTGTTATGATTGTATTGAAAAATAAAACTCACTGGCAGTTTCAGCAAGTCTGGTAGCTTCAGTCTCTCTCATATCATGTTAGAAACTTCCTTTTTTTCTTGTTTTGTGCTATGGAGTGCCTCTGATTTCTGCTGTAAGCTGGGGAGGAGGACTTGCCACAAATTCCACCTTCACTTTTTTGTTGAGACTGCTGTTGACATCTTCTTTGTTGAGACTGCTGACACAGCACCGTGGGGATTTATCTATTTTTTCACATCTTTGATATTTCAAGCATCCTCCCATCTACAGGTCACTTTTTCTTATTTGTCTGCTCTGAAGACATACTGCTAAAGTCTCACAGGGAGTTGTAAACTGCGGTCTTCACCCACAGTTTTAAGAGGATTCCTTTGGGGGATTGTGTCCTATGTGGATTTGGGCTTCTAGCTATTATTCTCCCTCTTTCTCTCCCACCCCCTCCTTCTGATCCTTCCTTCTCCTCCCTAGCAGCACTGCCTCAGCCCAGCTCTTTTCCCCTCAGTGGTGCAGTTAGCTGCTCCTTACTCAAGTCCTCCCCCTCAGCCTTTCCCTCTGCTTGGTGCTCCTGAAACTCCAGCTGCCCCTTTCTTCTTACCATCGTCCCAGATTCTGGGCACTCTCTCTCTGATTATCAGCTTCTTTGGTCATGCCAACTAGAACTGACCCTTGGCATTTTCAAGGTATTTTGGCTACCACTGCCAAAAGCTTTTTGATCTGCTCTCTGCCCTTTCATCCAGCTAGTGGTTACTGATTACCTTGTCACTGCACTGTAGCCTCTTCTTAGAGTTTTTTTTTTTAATCCTCTCTTTCTGGACAAAGTTATTTTGCCAGTTTCAGCCTTTAGCCTCACCGTTCTCATCTGATAATGATGAAACTGTTTGTGTGTGACTATTACAACAACTCCTAGACTAGTAGTCTCGTAGCTGATCCAATATTGCTCACTTGGTTTACATGTTTTTGTTATGTATTTTTTGTCTGAGTCCTTATCTTGGCCTGTATCTAAGTAGACCTCCAGGCTGCTACTACAGTACAAACATTAGATCGATTGGTCTTTTTATTAGCATTTAGGGAACATGGGAAGTGGAGAGCAGCCTCAAATAGTTCTCAACTTGAACAGGAATCTTGTAAGGAGGGAGTTAGGGAATGAGGGTGATTCATAGTAGCAAAATATGTGGAACCTTCCTTTTGCCTCTGACAGTCTTTGTGACTTCTTCAAGTGGTGAGTCAATGCTTAATCAAGCAACAGTTCTGTGAAAACTAACAGGCATGAAGCACATACATTGGTTTATAGTGAACACAGGTAAGGATACTCTTAATTTTGGTAGGGTCGGAGCCCAATTTATGAGTAAATTTACTGACCACTGGATGTCACTGCGACACTGCAGGAATAAAAATCAAGGCAAGGCTTTTCAAAAGCATCCAAAGAGTTTAAGAGCATGAATCCTTAAGACCACCACTTCAACTTAAAAGCCATCCTGTAATGGCTTTTGGGAATCTCCCTGAAATAAGCCTACATACCATTGGTGTACAGTGAGCTTTAATTTTGAGAGTTAGGCACTTCAGTCTATAAAAAAAAGTGTACCAATTAGTGTCATACTAGAAAGTCATGTGTGTCTCTTAGAAAAGGGATTCCCAAAAGGAGTGTGGTTGCACTGTTTTCTGTCATTGCTACAATGAAGATTTTGATGATAAATTGAATTAAATTAGATTTTCAAAAAAAAACAAAAACCCACCAAAAAAAAAAAAACAGGACTGAAGGAGATTTCAAGAGCTCAGTTAATCTATCCCACCTTAGAGCTGGAATCAGATCATGTCAATGCTAATTTAATTTGTTCTTAATAGCTGCAGTGATTTCATAACCTCATCCTGAAAAGAAACCCATTCTTTTACTGCACCTTCCATATCATGATTTCCAAACTCTTTCTATTCTTGTTCTTCTGCTTTGCAGAGATGCAAAGAAAGCAAATTAAGAGTTGTAAGGATATATAATGCCACATAAAATAGCTTATGAAGAGATACAGTAGCTGTGTTATGTGATAAAAAAAAAAAAAAAAAGGGAATTCTACTCAGAAAGGAAAAGAGCAATCTGGTTCAATGGAATACTTAGCCAATACCAGATTATGGAAAATTAAGAAATGAAGACACATACATTCAGCAGATCACTTGAATTCAAGAGGATTCTTTCACCTTTAGGTTACTGAAAGCAAACCTCACTTGCAGAGGTGCTGATAATAACAGAGCATTTATTGTGGCATGACCTGTGGAACGTAAATTATGTGTAAATCATAAATATGAAAATTGTGTTTGCCCTTTAGTTACAACTGTGGTGCAGCTGGGTGTAAGCGCTGTGTTTGTACTCACATGCAGTGGACTTAATTCATCAATTCCTCTCATGGTCCAGGAGTGACCTGGCTTGTCTTTGCACAGATGAGATACAGAATGGCTTGAGGCAGTGGACCAGCTTGAAACCAGCAAACCTTTTCACCTTAGAATCTGGCTGTTACATGAGCCTGACCAGATGAGAATTTTAGACAGTTCTTGAAATTCCTTGAAGCAGCTCCTGTGGTGTGTAGTCCAATTTTCATGCTTGTGTGTTGATTAACATCCATGGTGGAGTGTCCCAAACATTCATTTAGGTGGTTTCCACTGCAGAAATGATCAAATCCTGCATAGGTAAGAGATTTGGAAATAGTCAATGGAAACAGTTTCTGCAAAAATGGTTATGTGTAACAGTATTTTTACATAGTTAAAATACTTAAGAGATAGTGTTTGTGTAGTTAGCATATATGAGTAATGAAGTGCTCTGGAGAATCTCTTCTGACCCAGCTGAAGATGCCACAGAAGAGACTTTTGCAATGGAAGCTTTTGTCACCACCCAACCATGGCTGAGTGCCCTGCCTGGGAAATTTCATTCTCCAAGCAAGCATTACTGTAGCCAAGATACCAGTAAATGACTTTTTTTTTTTTAACTGATTTTAGCAAACTCTCTGTCCTTGAGGGTCTGTGCAACATTGTAATTAATGCAAAATACCAGCCTATCAAATTGCAGTGATTTTGCTATTAAAATTAATAACAAAAAGGCTTGAAATTTCAGGGGCAAATGATGCCAATTTCAATAATTTTCCTAACATACTTTTGAAGTATCCTCTCTCCCTCTCAAAACTGGAAATTCATATATTTTCAAAGAAACTTATTTTTACCTACATTAAGTTGTCTAATTTGTGTTTTGTTTCTCCCTTTATTCCTCTGCAATATATGTACCAGAAGTCACCTTCTAACCATGGAAACAATGATGGCTTTTCAAGGGTAAATACTACCTTTCATGGTCTTACTGCATTATTTCTTGTTCCCATTCAAAGATTTGTGACTACTGACACACTGCCATGTCTTAATTATTCTACGGCCTTTGAGTCTGTGAAGTTACTCTGTAACTTCACCTTGGAAAAACTGGAGCAAGTTCTGCAAGTATAAATTGATATACCTCCACTACAGGTTCTGGCCTGTGGTTAATATGTTGCTGTGCTTTTAAAAATGCTTTAAGAATTGCAGCCACAACAGGAGTCTCCAAGAATAGCTAGTCTAAAGAATCCTTGCTTGACATGATGCCTATTAAAAGAATTTCACAGATGGTCAAGCCTGAGTTTTATTTATTGCTCAAGTTAAGCCAGAGCTTTGTTTATAATTAATGATACGGTAGTAAACGTTTTTCTCAGCTCACAAGTTGAATAAACATAACCCCCTGGAAGGGAAGCCAAAACTGAGAGATGATGAATATTTATTGCCAAATTACTAGACATAAATTCAATACCAAATGTGTAAATTGTTGAATGTCAGCTAGACCCTTGTGGGTAGCATGCCACAAACAGCCCGAGCTGGAAAGTAGGGTTTGGATTAAGGTTAGGGTTCAGCAAGAGAAAGCTTAGAGGTATGCTTGGAATGGGGTTGGAAATAGGCATCCAAAGAAAGGTTAGGGAGGCCAAGAGATTTATGCCCAGAGGATGTTTGTGGGGTGGGTCAGAGGTGGGACCTTAGTCCAAGCCTGAGACAGAAAGTAGGTTTAGGATTTGGGTTCGTGTTGATCAAAAGAGAGAGACTGAAGGTGTGGTTGGAGTGGTGCTTGAAAAGGGAGGTGGTGCTTGAAATAGCAGAAAACAAAATACTTCATCTATCTGAAGGAAATTAATGGAAGATCCAGAAATCTCAGGATTTTTTATTCAAATAGAGGATGTGCAGCGGCTGAACAAGTTGCCAATAGGGATATTAGTCAGGAACTTAGAAAAGGGTCAGTTACACGTCAGCACATATAACTAAATGATATTGTGGTTTGACTTTTTTATGCTGTGAAAATAGTAGAGGACTTGCTTCATGAAAATAATAAGGATAATCATTATGGTGAGTTTGCTTGTAGAAAAGTAGAAATAAATACACTCCCTTTTATGATGCATAAATCCTATGTGGAAGTAGTAAATCTGCTATGGGCACTACTTTTTCATAACATGACTTTGACTTAAAATCCATCTTTGATAGTTGTTTTAACTTTCGATGTCCTGATCAACTTTCAAGACACTGTCAGCTCAACTAAAAAACACTTAGAAAAAGTATCTCTGTTTTGTTTCTCCAGATGTGGAATATGTATTCAAATCACTCTCTTGCAATTTTCAGAGACAAACTTAAGTGCCAAAATCTTGTGACCAACAAATGCTAAGAAGAGGAAATAGTTTCTTCAAAATGATATATCCTCTATCATGATGACCAATACTCAAATTCCTATATTTTGCTAATTTATGAAGTAATATGTGAAACTAAATATGTGCTCATGAAAATAAGGAAGCCTTGTAGAATCCAGCTTATTCTAGCCAGACTTCTCCTAAAAGGTCAGAAGTTAAATAATGGTACTTACTCTGAGCCCAAGATGAAACATGCTGACAGAAGCCAATATGAGGTTAGTGCTGTAGGGACTCCCAAGAGTAAAAAAGTAAAAAAAATCCTGCAGCTCACATCTAGGGCCTGCAGCTGGTGACTTTATGCAGGTTGTTTGGTAGCAAGGTTCTGGCAATGAGATCAATACATAGTGGGGATTCTTTTTAAAAATTCATTAAAACACTTGTTCCAAATGAGTTCTGAGTAACCCACCTTAAAGCATCACATGAAAACTCTCATTTAAGTCCGTGACTACATGCAGCACGTCCCTACCCAAAGAGAAGGCCAACTAACAAGACTCTCTTTGCCTGAAGGTGAAATTTAAGAAAAAAATCCAAGTAACAGCAGTAGAAAGTGGCTAAATTATGCTGTATCTGAAAGGTCCTGTTCCACATATGGAGGTTTTTCAGAGTCAATGCTAAATACTTATAGAAAGTTATGAAGAAGAAAGGCTGGGTGGGAAAGAAAGAGAGGATTTTAGACAAGTATTTTGAATCATTACCCCAGCAGAAGGTTCCCCTCTTTTGTGGAAAAGAATAAAACCAATTTCCCAAAAGAGATTGCCCCCTGAATCAGCAACTGAAAAGTTGCAAACTGACACTTCTCAGCCTCTAAAACCCACTATCTGGAGGCAGTTACAATTTTCTCCCAAATAAGCATTCTCAGCTACCCCAATAAGCCCGGATGTGTAAATGGGCAATGGCATTCCCCAGAAACCTTGGCAGATTTATAGCAACACTGTCAAATAGCAGCACTGTTTCATAGATGCAGCACAGATACAACCAACATTTCTGTGTGTGAGGGTTTCCCTCTAGCTTTTGCTCTTTGGCCAGTCTCAGCTGGTGCCAACACAGAGTAGCAGCTCTCATATGTTTTGGCGTCATATGTATTCACAGCTCTCATAGGTACTCATATGGCAGCTTAGTTTGAGTCTTTGCAGAGGTACGGAGGCAACGAGTCCTTGGGTGGTCCTTGGGGCTGTATTTTAGCACTGAGGGAGAGCTGGAGCTGTTTCATTACACTGTGCACTACAGGGACATAGGTACCTGTTTTCCTGTGTATGGAGTGAGTGAATGTATTAATTAATCATTAATTTCATGCCTCTCAAGCGTGAAGTTGTCTGACACTCACAAAGCCAAGGAGTTGACTGCTCTCCTTTACACCTTGTTTAGCCTAATGAAACAACATTGCTTTTTTTTTTTTCAATATAGAAGAGAACTGGGAGTGGATCTTAATAACTTTCAGATCACCTTAAAGGGAAAGTGACTTTCCTCTAAAATTTTTTGAAGGCATTATGGAGAAACAGGGAAGCTTGTGGGTTCTGCTGTAGATCCTGAGGCATGTTGATCCTCAAAACTGCCATCACAATGTGATTTAAGTCCTCATTTCCTTAACATCTATGGTGTCCATTCTGCCAGCCATAGGAAATACAACTTTTGGCTGCCACAGTCATGTTGCAATCTTCTTGTTTTAGACTGTACATGACAGTGATGATTGATGACTCAAAATAATATTATGACTTAGGTTATGGTAGTCTGCAATTGGCTTGACCAAGAATTTTGACTTGGTATTTTTGGGTTTTGCTCACATTTAATGATTTCTGAGGTCCTACGCAGTGTGCAGGGGTCGATTCTGCTGCTGGTGGCCGCTACAGCCTGCAAAAGCAGGTGAGGTATATGGATACAAGGTATTGTGGTAATACCATGTGGGTAGCAGCAGACATTTTGTCTGCCCTATGCTTTTCTCACTTGATCATGGGTTCCTGTCTGCTGCTTTGGTCTCTTGGGTGTGCTGGCCTCAGCATGTTTTAGCCTGCAAGAATTAATCCAAGAATTAATCAACACAGAGATCAGGCTCATGTGAAAGAGGAGCAGGGGTCATCCTGAGTTTGGATGATGTTTAGCTAGATCAAATCTTTCAAAAGCAAAAAAAACCAAAACAAACCTCTTCTCAGTTTTTCTCACTGCTTCCATCAAAGAGAGGGGGTGATAACCCCTTGGTGAAGCCTGCTTCCTTAGCTAGCGTGTACCACTTTGTTCCCAGTGTGTTTCCAGCATGCCAACCATGTGGGTAGGACCTCCTGAAGATGGGAAGTGTGTGCAAGAAAGGGGTGCAGGGTGCAAGGGCTCCTCTAGTGCTCTGGGAGTGCTCTAGGCTGAGCCTTCAGGAATGCACAGTTGCAGTCCTCAAGATTTAGGGGGATTTAGGCAGGCTTTATGTCTTTTGCTCTCAGTGTCTAGAATGGAAATGGAACTTCATACCACCAACTTCTTATATTTGCAATTTCTTCTTGAACATTTGTTTGTTTGCTTGCTTTTTTTTCCCCCACAAGAAAATCTTGCTTGTGTTTTCTATATTTATGTTTCTTGGCAGGTGCTTAAGAGACTGGTGGAGTAAATTACAACACTTAACTGAGCTTTTCTCTAACTGCCACAATCCTCAGCACGTGCAAGGTCAGGTCTTCACTGCAGAGGAAACTCACTTAGCAAGGTGCTAATTTACTCCAAGAAAAGAGATTACTGATCACAGTAGATTTCTACAGCAGATGAATGTGTAATTTGGACTGAATAATTTATTAAGAGTATTTAGCCACATTATCTGCTCACATTAAATCCGTCAGTAGTTCGGAATATTCTTAAATTTGTAATTAAAATACTTCTG
Source organism: Pedionomus torquatus (assembly GCA_013398155.1). NCBI lineage: Eukaryota > Metazoa > Chordata > Aves > Charadriiformes > Pedionomidae > Pedionomus > Pedionomus torquatus. Next base: position 77,002 of record VZRU01011703.1, read on the forward strand.
CTATCTTTTTCTCTTAGATTTATTTTTCTGACTTGCTTGCTAAACTATAGCTTGTCCAGATCCCTCCAAGAATGGTCAGATGTGCAAACTCTTCCTTTGCATGTGTACTTAGAAAACAAGATTTATAAAGGTTTTTGGTACATTTAATTTTGAATATTTGTTTTCCATAAGTGCTTATCATCAGTCCATGAAAATTTAGTGGAAACCAATCACAGAATGGATCCTTTAAAAAAATCAACAGATAATAAACAGAGCTTTTGTATTATGCTTTATAGCCAATATTTCTGAACAACTGTATTTTGTGTGTGTTTTTTTTTTTTTTTAATTAGATGTCTAAAAATTGATGTGGGAATATCCACTCTAAACTGTCAAGCATTCTGATGTGTAAAAATCATGCCATTTATTTAAGTGCATAGATTTGGACATAATAACTTAAAGGCAGATTCGTTTTTTCAAACTAACATGAAAATATTACTTAATCAGTCCTCAAAATGATCATGCTAGATGTGATGATTCCACACTACAATTTTCCTTTGGCACTGACTAGACCTCTGATGACTGGTTGGACTGCACAAGCACTTTTCTGTGGTCTCTTCACTTAAGATGAACTGTATGTTTAAGTAGGAGTACAGCACTGTGGATGGTTGTAAGATGTGTTCTTGGGGAGGAAGAAGGAAGTGATAGTGATTTGCTGAAATATAAAGACAATTTTTCTCAATTTTTGTGTATCCCACTAGTAGCTGAGGAATTTGGGGCCCTTTAAAGTAGGGAAGAAAATTAGTACTTTTTTTTTGCTTTGTTAGTTCCTTCTCTTTATTAGATCTTCCCCATGATCTCATTTTTCTTGCACCCTTTCTCCCAAATATTATTCTTCCCCACTTGGCTTTGACATCCTTCTCCTGCCACCTACGTGCATGAACACCATCCCTCCACTTCCTAAGAAAGCAGCAAGTTGTCTTCAGCAACTACCTCTATTTTTCAGCACTACAGTCTGCTTGCTGAATCCACCCCTGTCTAGATTACAAAGCACTCAGACTCTTTTCAACTGAGGCCAGCTCAAACACTAGCTACTCAAAAGCATCCTTGCCATGCAGTCCCTAGTTGGGACTGTGTTTTCACCCCACTGTCTGGAAGTCTGTCTTCACCACTTCTATTTGGTAGCACCAGGTTTTTCATATTCTGCACATGCACAGCACACACAAAACCCCCCACTGTCCTGCCATATTTTCTAGCTTTAAAGCTTGGGAAACATGTATAAGATCTGAAAGTTTATCTTCTTCCCTGTTACCCATTGTCACAGGGGGCTCAGTAAACCATAGCCCTTTCACAATGGCTTGAATGGAATGACCTGAGCAAAAAATGTAATTGGCAGGTATCAATCTTAAATATGCATTTATATCACTTGTCTTTTGCTGAAAGCTCTAGAGAACCAGTATCAAAGATAATGTGGAGCCTGTAAATGTGCGATTATAGAGTCTACCATAGCCTGGCAGATGCCAAGCACTATGCTCTGTGGTTGCTTCATTTTTTGACAGCCTACGTGCTACTAGGACTCTGGAGAGATGGGGGCTAAAGACACTGCAGTGTCTTTAATCCAGCCAAGACATGCATTTCTGATATATTTATTATTCCCTTGCCACATATAGTCTACTATTTTTCTACAAGGCAGGGTTCCCTGTCACCACGTCTTTGGGTTGGGGCCCCTGGGTCCATAGAGAGGATTGAAATGAAGGCACCATGTAGTGAGTGATACAGCATACTCCTGTACCTCAGCCACGGCACATAACAAATTGACCTAATTAGAAAGTTTCAAACTCTTTCTTTCCAGTAGAAACCCCCCTCAATTTTCCATGTGAGCTTCCAAGGAAAGTGTTCCTATCGTCTAACTAACAGGGAAACTACTCCTTTGGATTTTCCACTTTAAATGCATAGCGTCTGGAACAGAAAGATGGCTTTGAAGAACGTGATGGGAGCTTTGTCCCTTACTTGTCCTGTCTGTGTACATGCTGGAACCTGCTGCAGCGCCAGCCTGAGTGACTGCAGTAACCAAGACAGGGAGTGAGTATAGGCTACTGACCCTGTCCTACTTGAGAGCCCACTGACCCTGTCCTGTACCCACTGGTGCCTGAAACAACAGGAGAGACTTGCTGTGTGCTGTGTGCTGAGAGTTCTCTTTGTGATCCTCTGGATTCTGTTTTCCATCATGACTCATTTTTCTCCAGCATTATTTAGTTTCATTTCTTTATTATGAATAGCTCTTCGAGTATTAACATTGCTTGTGGTGTGATGTGTTCATAGCAAAATGAGGAAACAGACTTTCGTGTGGAACAAAGATTGTGAATTTTGGATAACATTTTAATAGAAAGGCTTTAATGAAATGTGTGTGAGAGTGTATGTGCGTGTGAGAAAGAGATGAAACTGCACTGTTTAAATGCTGTCAGATGTTTTACAGCTAGGATACCATTTTTTCTCCTATAAAGGCTGATAAAATACAAGTGCCATTTAGGCGTAGGATTTACAGTTACTTTAGCATATGCCCTGAAAACATGCGTATCTACAGGGGATAGTAGTTCACAGAGAAAACAAGTTAGTGCTGAGAAGTTCAATTACTCTCCTGAAATATCAATAATGTAGCTGGAAGAAAGAAAAAACAACAGGCCACTTCCTATATTGGATGTATTCTCAAAACGTCTATAAAGGCTTGCTGCCAGCAGCAAGAAAGTAATAACTGTAAATGTTGCTCAGTGGGAAGACTTAGTGATAGAGCCCCTCTGTTTGAAATTTTACCGAAGCCCTGTCAACACACTGCTAACTTTCATGTTTTTGCATTTTTATTTTTGTTATTATTTCTGTTATTGTTGGCAGGTGCATGGGCTGGTAGGTGAACTCAGGATCTCCCTCCTGGCAAGGTTCTCTGTCTTTTCAAATCACTCAGCATAAGCCTGCAGTTTCTTGGCCCTGAGCTCTGCTGAAATTCATTTTAAATATACCATTCCTGATGTTCCCTATAGAACTTTCTAAGGTCCTGCTGGATCCTCTTAAAGAAAGCTTAAGCATCAGAGGGAGTAATGTAATTGTATTCCTTAAACAATTACCTAAATGTTTCTGCAATTCCTTTTAATCGGCAGTTATTTTGAATTATTAGATTGAATTATTTAATATTAATAATAATATCAAAGCAACAACAGGCATGTTCTAGGCTGCTTGAGGCAAAATGTCACGTGCTTTTTCTTCTTCTTGAGGTACTGGCATCTGTATCTGATCTCAGCAGCACCAGATCTTGTGCATATGAAGAAAACAGAATATTGTATGATCACACCAGTGCACATGGGAGTTGACAGAGCTTCTTCATTGCACAGGACAGCCTTTTATTGGAATTGTTCCTGAAGAATATTCTGGGTTTGCCACTGAGGGAGAGTGGTTGCTGACCTGAGGTGCTGAAACAAGTAGTCTGAAAACAGATTGAGGTGAATGAATTGATTTTTTTTTCCCCAGGATCTTGAAATGAACAATAGTCTTTTCTCCTCCTCCTATTTCTTCATTTTTTTTTTGCACCCATTCTCAGCTGAAGCTTTTAAAAATGTTTTTACAGTTATTTTATGTATTTCAAAATAACATTTATTAGCCTAATACCTCTAATTATGCATGATGGGTGAGTCACATGTGGAGTGTGCTCCCACATTTTCTTCAGTTGAATTCATATACTTACCTAATTTGGCAGCAGTGGCATGGCTGCGTGTTAAATGAAATTAATCCTGCTAAGATTAGCTCTCAGAGACAGACCTATAGCACAAGAAAGACTTTAAGATCCTGGTCCTTTTGGATTTTCCCCATTTTTCTATTGTAGGGATGATTAAACAGCTCAGCTCAGAAGATGAACATGCCTGTGGAGTGGTATGAATGCAATCAGGCTTTCAGTTCAGCCAATGAAACTTACTGCTGCTAATAAATAAATTCATACATCAAGAGCAGTTCAGTTACTTTGGAGGTGAGCACAAGACAGCAGGGAAAGAGGAAAGAGCTTCAGAGTGAACTTATGTTAATATTTAATTTTGGATCAGCAGAGCAATTCTGAAACAAATCTCCCAAATTTCTGCCTTATTGTGCTGTGGCTTGCACCTAGGAAGTGTTTCAGGACACAGTTTCCACCGGTGTAGGGATGATATCCACCTGCTCAGGGGTGTTCAGTCCACACAACTAAGCTGATGCTTGTCCAAGTGAATCCTCTCATAAACACATGCAGTGTGGACATCCATCAAAGTCCTCAGTGCCAAATGTTTGGTCCTCAGATCTTTGTGGCACACTGCAAGCTAAAGTAGACAGAGCTTCAGTGCTGTTCAGCCATTAGGACTAATGTGCCAGAGAACTTGCCCTGGAGGTAATTACAGTCAGTAAATCTAGATGATCCCTGTTGCTAAAGTTTATGGTTGTTGTCAAACTTTTACAAAGTGGAGATACTTCTTGACCACAGGGATTTCCTCTTTCTGGTGTCTCTGTGTGATACACTCAAAGTACTCCCTGAAGAAAAATGCAGGTGAAAACATAATCTTATTTTTAATTTGGAAAGCGATGTGTCCCAAGTAATTTTTTCAAAGGTAGGTTTAACTCCTGTGGCAAATGTGTCTCCTGTGCTTGTGAGCCTCCCAATGAAGGTCAGTCATTTCTGTAGCACGTGCCTATTTGGCTGGCCAGAAATGAAGGGAAAGGCTCTGGTGGATGTCAGCAGCCTTTGGATCATTGCCCTTGTGCTGGAGTGAGGGCAACTGTAACTGGGATGGCACTGGAGGCCCCGCATTTTGGTTTTATGGACCTTGGGCTTTCTGTTAAAATGTTAAATGGGCTAGTTAAAATGAGTGGCACATTTTCTGGCACTGCGGAAGTTTTGGCTTCTTTGGCTGTACTTTTTTATTACAAAGTCTTACGGTGTTTATGTGTCATAATAAACACATACACGCACATAAAGCCCTCCTTGATTGTACTACAGTAAGAAATGGAAAAAGGTTTATTAAAGTCTTAATCATGTTGCTTAATGGGAACAGAACAACTATGAATTCCAGCAATATCTGATATGTTATCTTTGGAAACTAAGGAACTTTATGGAGTTCTTTGTACTTTCTATAAATAGAAGAATATATACATTCAGTAATCAGTTTGTTTGTTTTTTTTTTNTATGTTTTTTTTGTTTTGTTTTTGTTTTTTTTTTTTTTTTTTTAATTCTCTAGGGCAGCCTGGTTTCCTTGTTTCCTTATTAGGTATTTGAAACATCTTACCTTGTGTGTGCACTAAAAACTTATGCAGTCAGACTGGGCAAAAAGACAAACTTCAAAATCAGAAAATGCACTTGAGGCATACATTTATGAAAGACAAAGCTTAACATTACACTTTGGACAATGGGCTGGTTAGATTATATAGAGGGCTGCTTTAAGCAGTCACCCAGGTGATCAGCTGAAATAATTTGCCTTATACATGTTATTCTTTCATTAAAAGGTCAAATAAAATTATACTGGAAGCCTAGTGGGTACTTTAAATGGCTAGTTACTCAAAATGGCCTTTTGGAGGTGGCACTAAAGAGAGTCTCAAGCGCAGGTTTTGTTGTGTTTTGTCCTATATTCATTTTTAAGGTAAAAAAAAAATAAGCAAAACTCAAATGCTGTTTTCTTAATGATGTTATCACACTGAGCTCTTCCTGTTGTTTTGACTTTTTCTAGAAGATGGATACGCCTCCTCAGTAAAAATACAAAAATATGAGGCTGTGTCCTTACATCTGATACCTTGCTCTTGCAAATAATCCTGTAACAATCCTGTCATAAAATAACAGGAAATTCAGAAAGGATTTGAGATTTTTTTAATGAAAAAAGTGACATTTCTACCATTGTCTGTCCTACTGGAGGTCTTTTCTCACTGCTTCAGTGCTATTAAAGTTTCCTAGGTACTAAGCTTAACTTAATTTCTGATTGATTTTATAATAAACCCCTGTGAGCACCATCCTAGAGGTCGTACTCCCTTGGAATATATGTCCATAAAAGAGAAATATTCTCCCTCAGCCTTTATTTTGTCTGACTAAACAAGACAGGTCCTTGTAGTTCCTTACTCTAGTTAACTCCTCTTTTCTCATGTAAGATTAACAGCTTCTCCACATCTACTTCAGTTTAGCTTTCTTACCTGCCAGTGACTGGAGATGGATAGACTATGTTAGATGAGATACTGTCTGTGCCCTGTGCAATGTCATTAGTGTCTGAGAATTCATCAATACAAATACATCATTGAGATGCCTTTGCCTTTTGCCTGATAGGCAAAGCGTTTCAGTGTCTTGCAGGCATTTGGTCAGGAGATAAGTAAACTAGGTTTCTTCTTTTCGGACATTTTGAATTAATGAGAATTAACTACTACTGTTGGAGCATATTGCAAGCTGCTTTTATATTAATTCATGAAACAAAATATGTCAGATATGAAATTTCTTGAATATTTTCTTTTCACTTGGGTTTTCAGCCTGTTCCAGTGGGTGGCACAAGAAGCACAAAAAAACCAGGTGCACTTTCATTCCAGTGTACCCCATACAATTTATAGCTAGTAATTATTTTAGTGCTTAGTTAAAAAACAATAAGAGACTCACAAGAGTAAGAATGTGCATTTCTCAAATTAAGCAAGGTTCACTGACTTTGAGGTGCTCTCCATCATTATGAGCTGTTTGGTATCATGCATTTATGAATGCTTAATTCTCCAGTATTGTTTTATATTCATCAGTGTTTACAGGTACAGGCTGGAAGGGTTCAGGCTGCGAGCTCCCTGTCCTGACAGCATTATGGCTGGGGCCAAACATATTGGGCTTTGTGTGGGAGCTACAAATCTAACCTAGTGTGTACCCATGAAGTGACCCTGTGTTGTATGTGCTGTGAGTGTGGGCTCTGCATTGGGGCATATTCAAGCAGAATTGTGCATGCATGTGTGGTATTTAGCTCCTTCAGCCACGTTGAAATTATTATTTATTGTATTAAGTTCCAAGTTCACATCTGGGCCTGAAAAAAGAAAATATAAAATATCTGATAGAAGTGCTGCAGCTAAGACATTACCCTGAAGAATATCCTACCCTAACATTTTGTGGGAAGGTGTATGGGGTGTTATATGGAGACTTATAATGGACATACTGATGTATCATCCACTATGACACGTCCAGTGGTTGCTGTGCCACTGAAAACTTGAAAGGAAATTTACATTAGGTTCATGGAAGTACAGGCAAACCCAAAGTTTGCTATGACAAAAGGATGGATAAAGGAGTAAAATCACTGGGGATTTGAAGACCCTGTATAGGGTTGGGAACATGACTGAGTGTTTCTGGCCAGTGGGAAGAGAGGCTGGAAACATCATGACAGGTTTCAGGAAGCCTGGAGGAATCAGCTGGGTCTGAGAGGGCTGCAGGTAGAAATCCCTGTGCTACCCCATACTCTTGTCAGCTGAACTCCCGTTTAAAGGTTATGGATGCAGGAGAAATACAAAACAGAAGTAGGCTGCCTGCTGTGGTGTCCAGGAATCTGCAGGGGCATTGAAAGCCTACTTTGTCTACTGTTAGAGGGGACCTTGGATACTAAAGGCAAGCATATATGACAGAGTCAGAGGAGGAAGAAGTGAGAACAGAGCACAAAAGGAAAAGTGACTGATTAGAAGGAGGTCCAGTAAAAAATCCTGCAGTACAGATTTTTCTCAACTGACCAAAGTTAGCACTTCTCTGGGAGATTGTTGTTCCATCAGAAATAAATTATTTAATCTGGGCAGCTTCTATTAGGAACTTTTTGGATTTTGGCAGTTCCTGAGTCCCTGGGCCACTGGTGCTTAGTGCCCTGGTTGGAGCTGAGAACCGGGAACTGTGATGTGCCCTGGAGATTCTCTTGTCTTTTGCCCTTCACTGGAGAGGCTTCTGGGAGCCTAAAGACGCATTATGTCTGAGATCTGAATTGCTAGTTTCTGGGGCATCTGTGTGTGTAAGTCTCAGATGGGCTGGCCAGGAGCGTGAAGTGCCTTGGCTCCAGAGCACCAGTGCCTGGGGCTTGCAGGCTCCAGGGGACTCACCATTTAGGTAAAGCACCATGTGGTACTGGCTGTGGTTGCTCTTCACATTATGCAATGACCTGAGGCTGACTGATTCTGGCTTCCATTAGATTTGGGAGGCTACTGACTTCTTGAATTTGGGAAGGAAACAAATGGAGAAAACATGAAGAGGAAACAAATGGTGAAGAGGTGGCAATTAGAATCTCCTGCAAATACAGAAGAGAAGATTTTGAACTGGAGAATATTCAACCACTGATCTTTTCTGTGTCTTAACACAAGCCAAAATAGTCAGGAGGGAGTTTTGTTTCTGGCTGAAACAGATTTTGAAGTATGGGGCATTTAGTACTGACAAGCCAGCTAATGGAGAGGAGTCTACATATGAAGCTGCATTATGGAAATGTGAAAAGTAATTTACTTCACATAAAATAAAAATAAAGAAAAATAAGAAAAGAGAAAAAGGGTGGAAATGGAGACTGAATCTGCAATCTCAGACTTGTTACAGCTGTAGAAGTCTTGGAGGCTGAGGCACTGATAAGAGAACAGAATAGGGCTGGGAGTTGAGTCAAATCCCCAAGGAAAGACCATGGTGAGATGCAGGGTTTAATCTTAAAAAACAATGAGAATTTGCAAGCACAGCAAACCACCTCACTCACAGGAGTTATGCAAACTGTGCTCTGATGATGCCCAGGCTGGTAAAGCATGCATAAAGCTGCTCTAAGCCCCACCAAAAGGAGAATTCAGGTGCAGTTCAAAGTGGGCATCCATTAGAAGTTGCAGCGCTGTCCCATCACCTTGGAACATTGTCACTTTAGCAAGAGACATGTTATTATCAGGATGTCCTCACTCTCTTCAGGACAGTGCGGTGGCCAGTACCCACTTGCTCACATCTGTTTCCTGGAGACTGGGTCATTTGCTGATCAGGGGAAAAATTTAGCAGAAGGAAGGTCTAGTGGTGATGTGGACTTACTCTGCTTCCCTGACTGTCCAAATCTCCTCTCCTCACTTCATTCATCTGACCAAACTAACTCAGAGCTGTACAGATCAAATTCTTTCATGCTCTTTTACCCTGGTGGGAGCAGGGTGTTGGGGAGGGAGGACAGAGAAGGGGGACACGACAGCTGGTGGGCTCTGTGTGTGGTGTGGAGGACAGTGACTGGTGGTGGTGAGCCACAGCCACTGGTTGTGATAAGGAGGGATGTCTTCTGTCTGCTGTGTCCCCTTGAACTGTTGGCAGCAGCTCCTTTCACCTGGCTGGCTGGGGCTCAGCTTCCTCTGCTTTTCTTTTCCTGGGGGCAAGCCTTGCTCCAGGAGATGGTGGAGACTGAAAGGTGTGAGCTCTATGCCCTCTGAGGGATCTGGATGTGGCTGGGAGAGAATAAAAAGCTGGCAGGAGAGACCAGAGAAAGGAGGATAGGGCTGATTCAGCAGGCAGTTCTGTTCCACAACATTGGCTTATTAGTTTACAGTTGCCTTTCCACAGGAAAAAACCCCAAGGCAGAAAACCAGGCCCTGAGCTAAATTTCTCCTGGAGATCCCAGAGACAGGGAGCTGAGTGTTCAGGGGATGCAAGTGTGCAGGAAGATGAACAGAGCTAGTTGGGGTCCTTTCTCTATTTTCGTTTCATTCAGGTTCTTGGATGACATGTCCTTGTGCGATCTCAGAGCACAGAACATTCACATGAGCAGAGCTGCACGCCGTACATCTTGAGTTGGGTGGTTGTATTAGTGCAGCTTTGATGACTGTGCTTCACAGAGCCATAAGGGAACCAGAGGTGAAGTTGCTTTAGGCTGTGCTTTGCCTGTCTCAACTTTGGATTCTGACTTTGTGCCACTGACTTGCTTTTATTCCCACTGCAGCAGGAGAGATGTGGAGAGATAAAAGTCTTCTGGATGGTGCAGAGAGGAGAAAGGGGTGTCACTTGGTGGTTTGTGAAAGCTAGCCAAGCAAAGCAGGTCACACAACTATGCAGTACCCTCAGGGAGCAAGGTGCAGTTTTCCCTGGCTCTTCAGTAAGGGACCCAGCTTGTGGTAGTTTTTAATACAATATCACAACTATTTTTTTTAGATGAGCAGATGGGAGGATTCAACAAATTGTTTACAAAAGTCTATAAGAAAAGGCAGTATCACCCAAAGAGAGACTACCATTTGTTTGTTTTTTGAATAGAGGTAAGGGTCAATTTTCCCATTAATTTTTTTTGCCTTGTCACACTCAGTTAGCACTAATCCCCAGGTTCAGAAAATAACTATGACACTATAGCTTTTTCCTCTTTTTCATGAACACTAGCCACTTTGAGCTCTTTCATACATATTTCTGTAGATACAAGTTGTCTATTAAACTAGCCCAAAAGCATACTAATATAAAATTAGCAACAAACCTGCAGACAGAACAAGAGAATTAGGTACAGCACAATGTGCTTGGTAGATATTACATTTGTGACAGATGTGGAAGGCGGACCAGGGATCTCACAGGCTTCCCAGTCAGCATCTTAGGTTTAGGGTATCTCATTAAAAACATATCTTTCATGGGTTCTGTAAAGCCTGCATTATCCCTGGATCTTTTTCCCAATGCTTCTATTTTGAAGCCTACCATAACTTCTTTATTGCATGCAGTATCTGTTTCAGAGTATTACGCTGGCAGAGAGCATTGGCTCAGTAGCAACCTGCATGCATGAGTCAAAACAAGGCCAATGGGAAATATATTTTAGGGCAGAATTGTCTGAAATAGACCACAGGTGAACTGTTGCTGGGCATTAGTATACCTGAGGAAATGTGCTGTTATGAACAGTGAGAAGAGGCTTATCTGGATTTCACAGGTAGGCTGTGATAAACACAACCAGCCTTGCCTGAGGCGAGAGCTGGAGATTTTTGGGTAATCTGCTCCACACCGTGTTCTCAAAAATGTGGATGAAACTGGCAGTGTAATGCAGGGAAACCACCTCCAAAATGAACAAGGGGGGACTGAAATATTGTTTCATCAGTGTGCAGATGAGATGAAACCCAAAGTGGGGAAACATTTGCAAAAAATGCATGTAAGAGGAAAGAAATAGAAAGGTATGAATGCAGGAAGGTGAGCAATAGCACATCCTCAGAAGTCCTCACCTACATAAATTGGGGTGCCTGTGTCCTGCATGGGCTGGATGGGCACTGCTGCAACTGGTCTCAAGGGAGAACAAGAGAACTGGAACGAGTCTTCAGATGCATAACAGAAATTAAAAATATTTGCATTTATTAATAGATTGCTTAAGATCACTGTTCTGTAATAACATGCTATGTGTATTTCCTAGCAGCAAGCCATGGGTAAGTAATGGCTCTCGGTTATTATACAGCAGAAATACATAATGTCCTTCTACTGAAACGGTTCCACTGGTAAAATTGCCTAAAGACAATGGAACTGGACACTCTCTCCTTCTCCTTCACCTGGTTTCCTGTTTCCTCTGGAGTCTGATTTCACTCTTCCCCATAATCTTGCAGGAAAAGGTCTGGCGCGTGGAATGATCCATGCACTGAATGAGCACAGAGTAACGCCTTCAGTTATAGTTAAATTAATTAAAAATAAATCTGGTCCCAAAAGTCTTCATCCCTGGATAAACCCCCCTTCGCACTCCTGGAGCTTCTTACTTCTCAGTAGCTCACTTCTTCCCTCTGGACAAGCAAAGAATTAAATATAAATCTTTGCTATGACATCTATTTTTAAAGTAAGTGGAATGGCACTGAAGGGAATAAAAAGCAAAACTGAACAGCATTTCTTGTTGTCTTTTGATTAAGCTCTCCCAGCTGTGCATAAGTAAATGTCATCCGCATTGACTTCCCCTCATGTGTGCGTGAGAGGCAGCAGAGTCTGCAACCAGTGCAGCTCTGGTTGAGCCTCTCCTGCTGGGCTGCCCTGGGCTGTGAGGGGGTGGATGCACCTCCCTGGCTGCACATGCCTGAGTTCCCCTCAGTCCTTGAGCTTGCTCACCCTGTTCTCACTTGGTTGTCACCTGCATGTCCCTGAATGCAACTGGCTGGTGTGGCCACCATCAGGGGTGTAACTGCAGGGAGGGCTACTCCAGCTTGGCAGCATCAAGAAAATGGTCCCTCGGTCCTTCCTCGTGCAGACCAAGGTGATTCCCCAGGATGCTTTGGAAGCTGAAGTGTGCCTCCTCCTGGAATGCATGGGTAGTGAACTGGCTTGTTCACATTTTGGCCTATGTTGGTGACCCATGATAGATGAAACTGGCAACCACCACCTCTCTCAGCTGTTCCTCTGTGCCAAACTGAGAAGCACCTGCATGCTATTATTCAGGCATAGATTTTACAGGGAAGGAATACATTTCTGCTTAACATTGTCTTAGTTTTCCTTCTCTCTGCAGCACTGGTGATGTTCACGTTCATGCTTTGTGGATTGTCCCACACTTGCTCAGAGCTAGAAGAGGCTGTGGTGTGAGCAGGGGTTGACAGCTGCATGTACTGTGTCCTCCACCCTCCCTCATCCCTTTCCTTATTCTAATTTTCTTTCTGCCAGGGAACACTATTTTATGAACTATGTCAGTTTGTCTTTGATGTCTCGATATCTGTTCTTGGCCTGTTCTTTCTGTTAGAGATCTGCTCCAGAAAGCCTTATTCCTTTTATAAATTCCCTTCCTTTCACCCCTTGCTCCTGGTGAGCTGCACTGCTTTAGGAGGTGGCTAGATTGGAGGGATTAGGCAGATAGCTAACAGGAATAGAAGAGGTGAGTCTCCATCAGTCTTTCATTTTCAGCTCACTGTCAATGCCCTGTGTTTTACCAGGGTGGAGGTAAAATAAACAGAAGAATAACAAACCCCTTTGCAATCAAAAAAGGGGTCTGTAGCTTAACAGTAAATACATATAAGGAATCAGCCAGAATCAACTAATTGTTAACATATTGATGCTGTTGTTGGTTGGCCATGCTGTTGTTGGCACAAGTGACATTTGAATGGGTTAAAGGAGGTGTAATAAATGTAAACAGGACAGCAGAAGAAGGTATGTTGATAAGATTTAAACATTATTGGCAAGGCTGCTATTGAAAACAGAACAGTGATTTTTATTTTAAAAGTTTTTCTACCCAGTGACAGACAAAGGTTGTCCATATGAATGTGTTAAAATCAGTGCAAACCTTCCTGGTTTTCCAAATCTGCCAGTGGCTGTGTGGGTATCAGCAAAAATTTGATTTTATTGTCTGTCCACCTGTCCCTCAGAGTCAGTCATTTCCATCAGCCAGTGGGTGAGTATGTACTTACTGCTTCAAACTGGGTTTAGCTCAGAGTATGTGAGAGTGGTATCTGCAAGGACTTGTAATGCACTAAGTCTCTTATTTACAAAGATTCATATGAGGCATTTCTCTTGCAAAGACCATTTGAATCCTATGTGCCTGTGCAGATTCAGCTTTATTTCTACAGTGATTTTTTTCCTTTCATTCTGCTTCCACAAAAACAGCTTGCATAAATCCCTGTCTCTCCAAATGGCACAGGCTGTGCAGCTACCAGTTACGACATATCACATATTACAATTATTCTTTCCCAGCTCAATACAAACTCCCTTTGTTCCAGGTGTGACAAACCAGAGACTTGGGACCTGTGAATATTGGGATCTGGAAGGTTCCAAAGTGCTAGAATTGCTAAATAGCTGGCTGACAAGTAGACTGCTACTCACACTTCAGACATGGGACTTTCCAGTTACAGAGCATCTTGTGAAGAATATTGTGCCTTACTGAAGGCTGGGAAAAAAAGCAAGAAAAAAGAACACCAACTCCCTGTCTCTCTATGTTCCCTCAGATCCTCATGACAATTAATAACTGGTTGAATGCTCAATTTAAATAGAAATTGGTGTGTTTACTTTTTTTTTTTTTTTTTTTTTTTTTGGTAGGAAACCAGTTTTAATTTGCAGATGTGTCAGCAGTGCTGGTGCATCAGACATTTCATGCAGGAAAACACTGAAATAAGGGTTTTAAGCAAGGACTATTTTACCTTGAAATTAAGGTTTGGGATTTTTTTCCTCCCTCAGAGGTAGTAGACCTAGTGTTTGGCTGTGTAATTCAAGTCTTGAACCACTGGTGGAATGGGGGAGAATTTCAGACTAGTATTATTTAACCTATGAATGTATGACAGGGCCACTGATTTGAGGCAAGTAGTTTCTAGCAACCAAAAGCCATCTGAGTGGAAACGTTTATCGTGTGACTCAGGTACGTACCTCCACAGAGGGCTTTCTCTCCAGATCAAGAAACTGTTGTAACCAGCTGCCAGGCAGTGGCTCAAGCTCAAACAGAAACCAGTCAGCGCTGGGAGAAAGCAGGGAGTGTGGAGCTTGTGGTGCGTGGCCCGCAGGGAATGTGCTGGGGAAGAAGGTTGTTTAGGAGCCTTATCTGTTGAGAAGGTTGCTGAAGATTTAGGGCTGATGTGCTATGGGAGCAATAAGGACCAAAATCCTCTCTGCTGTGTAGTCACTTGGCTGCCAGGGCAGTCACCCAGCCAGTCACCTAGCCAAGTTCAGTTCCTCTGCTTGAGGGGATTTGAAACCACACCTTCTGTCTAATGCCAGAAGCGTCAACTGTGCAGTGGCTGGAAAAATAGGAGATGTGGTTCTAAATTCTCTTGCTCAGAGGAGCAATTGAACTCTTGCCTGTTAACACTGTGCTTTCCTGTAAATAAGGCCCTTGGGGCCTTGGTTTTCTATTTTATTTTTTCTAGAGGTTGATGTGGAGACCTAATGTAAACAACATTAATTTTTAAAAAATAAATTTACTGTCCAGCTGAACCATGGCTGCTCTCCAGGGCCCATAGAATGATGTTTGATTGGTTTGGTTTTGAAACCACAAAATTTACCAAGGATAAGTACTGTCACACACTGTTAATCAAGCATTGAAATGGTAGGGAACAAGGAGGATTATAATCCCTACTTTCTGCCCATTACCTCTGGCCTGCATAGCGTGTACTCCAAGTCATGCACTGTGACTATGGTTGTACTGGTCTCCTGTTCTCCCTGAGCTACAGCCCCTTTCGTCCAGAACTCTGTTTATCACTGGTAAATACTGTGTGCTGCAGAAAGTCTCATCAGATGTGGTGTTAAATTATTTTAATTGCAAGTAAAGAAATTTGCTGGTTAATTCCATCCTCTTCTGATTTACCATGTCCTTTGATCTTCTGGATTGCTGATCAGAGTGTCACGTCCCTTTTGTTCCTTGGCTAAATACATCTTGCCCGTAGATTTGACAAAATGTTTAGCTCCCAGATGCATTCCTGATGAGAGCTGGCTGGGAATTTCCTGACAAAGCACGTCTGTTGAAAAATGTCCATTTATAAAATCTAAATGCTTTACAGATGCATCTCTTCTTTGATGTATTTTCAGTGAATTACAGGAAGATTTCTACTTTTGCAATTTGCTCCAGATTGAATTGCCATGAGTTTGAAAGTCCAGCAAAGTCTGCCTAGAGAAAGAGGCTCAGGGGAGGCCCTTTCTGTGGAACTGGTATCCCTGGCTGGCTCAGATAACATGACAGCAGTCTGTTGAGTCCCATGGAGCCAGAACTTTTTGAGGTGATATCCAGCTTTTAAATTTCAGGTGAATGTTTCAAGATTCTGAATATGCTGACATTTTTTCCCCAAAATTTGAAAATTGCACATTCCAGGTAAATCTCATACCTTGTTGGGAGACGGAAAAACACCTATGTTCAGACAGGAGTATTTCTAAGAGCTTTTCCTAGTTCTGTAAAATCTGGAAATGTGGCTTGTAAAAATTGGATTTCCCAGGTTGAAGAGGGAATATTTTATGAGGGTATATTCTTACTACTGAAAACAAGAAAATACTGCAATGTTTTCATGTTTTGGGGTTCAGAGCCTTAGAGACTGAAAGCCTTTGTTTGTCTAAAAGTCAGGCAAAATATAGGAAGCTTCTTTAGACAGTGGTAACGCACATCACTGTCAGGGGGGTCTGAAAAGGATAGCAAGTTCAATCTTGACATCCATTAATTCTTTAACCTTTCTTCCTATTCTTAACTGAAGCTGGTGGAAGAGGAAGTGGGAATATTTTAATAGGTTTGAAATGCTCTCTTCATGAATTATTTTTCTCAGAGCAGATGAAATGCAGCACTGTATGGACACATTATGTTCTCATGGTCTGCCTCATTTAAAGAAACATTCATACCAAGCACGGTCACAAATCTTTAAATGGCTTCTTTATTATTTTTCTCCTGCTATTGTGCCTCTGCGGGGTCTACACAGAAGAAAATCAGTAGATCAGCAGAATGCTACTGCTATTGCAGAGCCTTTGTGTAGATCTGTATGGCAGTATAAATATGAACAATATTTTGCTGAATCCCATCCCTCGTTATTTTGGGGCCATTTCCTCAGCAGGCTGTCACACAATACTAAGGACAAGTTGGGTTCACAACTGCTTGAATGAAGCACAGAATAAAAGAATATATGCCTTTTTGTGGAAAGAAAAACTACCTAGGCCAAAATAGAGGGAAATCACCACAAATGTACCTTGTATCTACTTGTGTATCCATACCTATTCATTTCTGTACAATATGCTTTCCAGTCCTCAGGTTGTCTCTCAGCCCAATTTTTAAAAATCAGCCCATCATAATAAGCAAGCCAGGGATAGATTTTTGTTGACTCAGTTCTTTAAAGCTATCTTATAAATATGCAGTAAGTGTATTTGTGAGAATTCAGAGCTCTACAGTCCCAGCTTAAAAGCTCAGTCATTTTTTAGCTGTATCTCCGTCTAATGCCTATAGAATCACAAAAGGACAGTGGAAAAAAAAAAAATCCCATAATCCTATTACATTGGTAAAGTCCATTATTTGAATCCTTCCATGGAAGGGACCTGCCACTTGTCTCAGGAACAGCAGAGGAGCTGTTGCTGCCCAGCATCCCCCAACCAAGGAGGAGGTATCCTAACTATGGGGGTAATTTTAGAGCCTGTTGGCTTAACAGATCAAAGGCAAGATACTTTCTCAGTGGAAGGATTGCAAGGGAGCAGTTAAAAGGATACTTCAGAGGTTCAAGCAACTGATCCTGGAACAGCAGGCAACTGACTTCAAACTGGCAAACTCTTTCCTTAATGCTCCTTATCATTTAGCATTCTGCAGGAAATCTACACACTGGTGATTTAGAGCCCTGAGTGGGACAGGCAAGCTACAATAATGGAATCATATCTCTGTCATGGCTGGGGCTCCAAATGGCATTTTTCATTTTAATCTTGAAAATGTTGCCCCTGGAAACTAACTTAATCAGAACCTGCAAACAGATTGATTTTTAGAATTTTCTTTTCCTAAATTGTCTAAGGAAGTGCTTGCAAATCACTTTACAACCTCTTCAACAGAAAAAGTTGAGGTTTTTTGGTTTTTCAAAAAGTAGTTAATCTATGAAACTGAAAAAAAAAAAAAAAGAGAGAGAGACAGAAACATTTTCTTATTGACTGCTTTATTTTTCAATCCTGAAACAATGAATACTGCTGTTTACTGGGGGAAAAAACCAAACCAAACAGTGTGGTATCTTCTCACATGTGTAGTGTAAAAATTCTGGGAAGGTAGAAAGTCAGAGGGATTCTCTTGTTATCTCAGTTCTGCTGATTCAGTTTGAGTATTAACTAGATACACTGTCTCTAGTTGCATCATCTCCATTTTATATATATTCATTTTCTGTCACCTGTACTTAGTTCATTAAGTTCTTACCATTTTTCATGTTGTAAGGATTATGAAATCAGGATTTGTAATGTGTTTATTTTCAGTATATGTTGCCTCTTCATCTTAATGGATCTTTGTCACTTCCACAGCAGGCAGAATAATTGCTACTGTACAATTAAACATACCCTTAGACAACAGGCTTCAAATAAAATCCCCTCAAGAATAACCATACAAACACATGCACATACATACACATGTGCATGCATGTCCCCTTTCCAAATACCTTAGATGTTATACATGCAGTTGAGCATAGTATATATCCCAGTGATGTACAGATATGGTCTCCATTGTTGTAACTAGTTATCTATAGTTAGTAGACAGATTTCCTACATTTTTACACGCAATGCTCAGTTAATATCTCTGTCTAAGCAGTAGCCTTTCTCTGATGCTCAGGGGAGTGGGCTGAGCACCACAGGTAGCGCAGCATTTTCTAGGTAGAGCAGTAAGCAGCATGTTCCTAAAAAGCTACCCCAGGAGCCAGAGGCCATGGATGGGATGGCAGTACAGTAGGGTTTGGTTCTGCTGCCCTCACCTTTAATTCTGGGGATTTCTTTGCAGACTTGAAGTGAGACGCCTTTGCTCTTGCCATCCCCCATGCAAAAGCCATGTGGGCACAATGCTATGGCTGAGCTTAAGTGTCTTGTGTGAGCCAGTGTTACTGTTGTCACCTCTTCCTTATTCAGAGGTGGCTCGGGTTTGGCCAGCTCAGGAAGCAGGCTTGGGAAGCTGAATTTATCCTTACCAACTTTTATGAAGGTGCTGCAAGCTGCTGCTTTTCTGGAGGAACTGAGAATAACAGAATGTGGGATAAAACCTAGAAAATATGATGTATACACAAAAGCAGGAGGCTCACTGTTCCTTTGGGCAGACTCATGAAGTAATATGAAGATGCCATTTTGGGGCTTTTTTGGGGTCTTTTTGTGCTGAGCAGACCTCCTGAGAACAGGGTGTATTTCAAATGTAGCTAATTAAAGACTGCTTTGTTTGCAATTCCATGTGGAATTGCCCATGATTGCAATTAGTTTGAGGAAAAACAATACACAACATTTTTCCTCTGGTGCTGTTATTGGTTTAAGTGTTATGTACTACTGTGGTATCCAGTAACAAGAGAAAGGAGGAAGCTATGTAAATGTTGCTAGAGCTGTTAGAAAATTAACCTCTTCCTGTTGAAATATTGTGATGAAAGCAAATTGCCAGAGCAGAAACTTGGCAAAAAATGGGAGCTCAAAAATGATAACATTTTTGATTTTTGTAGCACCACTGACAAGAAAAGCCTTCAAGCCAGGAAACAAACACAAAACTCCTCATCCCTTTGATTTTTGGCAGCCCATCAAAACCTGTTTCTTTTCTGTTTAGAGAACAATTTTTCATTCCTGATGTATTTTAAATCTAAAATAAATGTTGGTTGCTTTTTTTATTTTTTTTTTTTTTAAATAAAAGGTTTATTTTGTCAAAAAGCTATTTTCTGTGGATCATCATTTCAGCTGAACAGTTTCAACAAGCTCTTGTTGCTTCTGAACTCAGGCTTCCTGTGTAGTAACACACTGTGCTGTTGGCAGGATCCTCTAGCTAACAGCCTATAGCATATTTAGTGTCATCTGTTCCTATTTCCTTCACTAAGACATGGGCATTGTGCCTTATACCTTTGTATCCTTGGATCCTTGTTTTAAAAATAACCCCCTACTTACAACTTAAACATTCCTTCATAAATTGTGATTTTTTTACTAAACCCTACTCTGAGTTTAATGTAATAATGCAATAAAAGCAGAGTGGGTATTGCTGAGCTGGTTGGCATCTGTTGCAAGGTAGCGAGTGTTTTCTTGTTCACTGAAGGTCACAGGACGAAGGTGCTAAATACTTGGCCTGTGCTACGTGTGCCTGTGAGCATTTGTTTGCGTAGTCCTGGTTAAATAAATTAAAACAAAAAAAATATTATTCCTTGATGTAGAAGCAGAAGTACATAAACAGTAGCCAAATTTTCTAGCACTGAGGACCCAGGGTAGAATTTGTCACATTTTCTATTGGGAAAGGTCAGCAGGAAAATACTAGTCCTAAACAGAAGCAAGTACAGCTGGAGTAGTTATTTATTGTAGGGCTGTTTCAGAACTACTCTGCTTCCCCTGTATTCTTTTGAGCTGGTGACATTTGCACTCCCCTGGCCACAGAACCATGTTTGAAGACAAATCTGAAAGAATAAAACCAAAGGTCACAAAACATGGGATTCACCTAATGAAATACAGACATTTACACTACACATACATGGTGTTTACTCATCACAATTAGTTCTCTTTCCAATCAGAAATGAAAAGTAAGCACTTCTGTGGTGTGAGTCAAGCAGTTTTTTCATGTTATCGGAGACATCCAGTCTTGGAGGCACTGCAGAGAAGAGGCAATTGGATTAGAGATAGACATCTGTGCTGCAGCTGTCATCTCGGGCTCCATGAGATGAATTCCAACTGGAGAATTTTTGTCTGAACCTTGCTCAGAAGATAAGGAACCTGCTTACTTTGTGCTAGAGTTGCATATATGTCTCTGCCTGACAGTCATCTTCTGGGTAATGCAGGGAGGTGATAAAAATGTGATAGTTTAGAGCAATTAAAAATTATTTATAGGACAAAAGTCAGGTTTTAAAACTTTATGTTGTAGAACCCTGCTTATAACAGTTGTGTAATCTTGCTTTCAGTCAAGAATTTACCATGTTAATAGTTAAAGCTGATCGATGGCAAGGGAGACTCAGCTGTTATTATTGGTTAATCTGCAGCCATAAGGCAATTATCAGGTTACGCAACCTAATTTTAGGAAAAGAAAATCTCGTCACAAACAGCTTACAATAATAGTTCAGCCTGTATGGTATTCCTGGGCTTCTCATTGGTTGTTTTTGCCATACATAAAAATGAAGCTAAAATTGGGCCAAATTAATTTGTATTATAACTTCAGCAATGTTATTTCAGTCTGGATTTCATATTCATATCTTCATTAAAGTTCTGAGCGGCATCAAAGTCTTACATCTGAGATGAACTCAGGGCAAAAATGTTTGCAAAAGGTTATCTATCCTCAGTGTCCCTGTGTAGGAGTAAAAGACTAGGATAAAACTTGGGAAGACTGTTCTGTCCAGGTGAGATTCAAATTTGGTTAGAAACAATTGGTTTAATGTTCTGCATATGCTGAGGACAAAGCAGGAGTGATACCTTATCATACCCTTGGACTTTTCCTCTGGGGAGCTTCAAAACTCTTGCTGCTGTGTCTTGGAATATGGTCCTCTAGTACCTTGTCTTGCAGACTGTAATTCGAAAATGTATGTTGAAGCACTTAACACTTGCTGAGAGATATCAGGCTCAGAACACAGTAATGAGTCTGTCTGCTTCTCCCTGCCTGGCTGCCTGATGTGTACTTTGCTTGGACATCTCTCATAAAAATGTCCAACAATGCTCTTTGTGTGTGGTTCCCAACAAGCTTATTATAGCTGGTTTTGCTTTTCCCATTAAATTGTGGGAATGAAGATGATTGACAAAATGAGGAAGCATCACCTTAGACATTCAGCACATGCCTTATTTCGATATGTAGTGTGGAAAAATAGCACATCTCATTTTGCAGATAAACCATTCTGATAGTTAATTAACGTTTCATGCCAGCAAGTCCTATCTTACTTCGAAGTGAAATTTATCTGACCTTGCCTGTAGTCAACAGTTTCTTTTTGGCAAGGCTAAAGAGTTGCCCTTTACCAGGTCTGTTCTTTATTTGTCTTTCATAAATTATGTTTTGAGCCCATGAAGCTTATAATACAAACTTTGCTCTTAAGCCTTTGGATCTTTTACCTGTCTTTCTATGAACTTGCTCCACATCACAATTGAATGAGGTGTGCTATCCCCAAGCGTTCAATGCCCTGTACAGAAGCAAGCCCACTTCTCTACTGTTTGATAGAGCCCCTTTTTCAATCTCAAGGACTAAAGTAATGTTTCATGCTGTACAATTTGACAGCTCCTATGTATCATCCCTGGATGCCATATACAGTAGTTGGGATCTACATCCCACTTTGTCATATTTCAAGATAGTTTTCCATGCATTGGAGCCACTTTGCCCTACGATTGAAATTCTTCTGTAAAGGCAAGCATCTTCCTCGTTATTTCCTACTCCATCAATCTCTGAATCTGTAGACTTTGTTAACAATGACTGTAAATCTTGGCATGGACATATATTTAAAACTTCACATCAGAAGACTGAATAGGGATCCCAATTAATGTATGATATATGGACTCACTAGAGGCATCTTTTTAAAGACAGCTGTAAAAACCCTTGTAGCTCTTTTAAAGTGCTGGCAAAAGTATAAATGGCAAATAATTTTCTTTATATTTATATCAATAAGCTTTTGGAAGAATCTGTTAGATTAAATGTTTACTACTGGAATCAAATTATTATCATGTATTGAACCAAGAAACAAGTTATCCATAACAAAGTATGTTCTCTAAGCAATTATATGGAACCATGAGGGACTAGTAATGAAATGCTGAAACAGTAAAATTTCAGAATAAGAATTTTTTCTTGATGTCTAACTTTCAAGAAAGATTTCTCTTTAATTGTAATTGTTCTGTTACAGATTTCTTTACTAGTTTTCAGCTATTCTTCTGTGCTAGTCTCTTCTGTTAGCAGATGAAAGTTTCGTCTCTTTTCCTCTATACATTAGTGATCACAGGCAGGTCATGCCATGATTAAATATTTCTTGTCATAAAGCAGAGTGGAAAGCATGACCAGGAAAGATTTTACAGTTCAGTCTACTCTAACACCATACAAGGTAGGAAATATCTGAATGACTAAATGAAAAACAAGATAAGGTTAAATCTTGTGAGAATGCGTGGACCTTTAAATTACAAATCATTAAAAATTACATTCAAAAGCTAGTTGGAATATTTCCTAAGGGGTTTTGTGTTTTTGCTGTTGTTTAGTTTGTTTGCTTTGGTTTGTTTTAATTTAAGTGGAAAGAAATTTTATTACTTATTTGAGTCTGGATATCTTGTGTTGTGTTGACACCACAGACTTTGCAATATAGCTTCTTTAGACTCAGGAAGTATAACTGGCTACATGCAAAGATGAAACAGGTGTGGGACTAAGGAAAAAGTAGAAATTACAAATAAAAGTGTATTCACACTGGAAAAACTGTCTTTTGTGTCAGAAAGTAGTCTCAGGTCTGATAGATGGGCAGTGGTGTGTCTCGTCTGCTGCTTTCAACCTGGTACTTGCAGTGATGAAGCTCCATCCTCATCAGAGCAGATGAACTGGACATTTCCAAGATGTAGAGGAAAAGTTTCTTTGCCTATATTGTAAAGCAGCTTCTGTGGGTAGCCATGCTTGGGGTTGCTTGAGCAAGCACAGGGGAGAGCTTGGATTACACACTGTCTTCCACAGAGAGCCGCCTTTGTTCCTGAATTGCTCTGTCCAGCCTTTGACATCTCCCTAGAGAGAGAGCAAACATGTTTCTGACCAGGGGACACTCTCTGGGACCGGGAATATACAAGCATAAACTGCAGATTTTTGATACAAGGATTTTTAGTTCAGTTGTGTCACTTTAGATCGCTATATTCATTATGAACTGTATGCATGGTAACTATGTGAATCTAGAGTTAGAATTTTATATATAATTAAAATATTTGATGGAAACTAACAGTTTTGTTGACAGAGGTGCTATGTATTATCAAGGCATACTTTGCTTTCATTTTGTATGTTTGCATTCTGGAAGTACAAAACATACACTGAAGTATTTTGATAATAACTTCCATTATTTCTTATATACTTGTTTAGTTCTTCATTGTGAAAAAGCTGAAATTTTCCACTTTTTTTGTCCAAGTATTTAAAAGGTCAGAATTTGCAAGGGGACAGAAGTGTACTTTTTGAATTTGAATTTCAATACAGAAAAATTGGGAAATATTCTTTTCCCCAAAAGAAAAAGGGAAGAGACACAGACATATAGCCCGGCTCTGAACCAGAACAGCAGAAGAAAAGTGAGCTATCAGTAGAAATATATTTTACTGTTGCCTGTAATCTGTGTTTTCCATTCACACCAATTTCTGAGCAGACTGGGGCCTATTTTCCATTTGTTGTATGTGAGTAACTCTCATTGTTGAAAATGGACGTTATTTGCTGTATCAAAGAGGAAAATGTGGTTATAATGTGTTTGTAACTGGGTTTTTTCCCTAATTTTCTGTACTGTGTGTTATTATTTTGTGGAGTGCCATCTTCTTCTTTTTTTTTCTGCAGTGTTTCTCATATTCAGAATAAGGCCAGCTTGCAGCAATTTGAAGACAAGAGGCTTCCTTTGCTTCAGTGTGTTATCGTTTCAGGGCTCTCTGCAGGCAAACTTGCAGATCTGGATAGTTTTTCTCCCTCCCTTTTGGTCTGTTTTGCTTTGTTAAAGCCACGCTGATGGTCCCAATGATCTCTGCTCAGCTGCTGAATTTTAGTACAGATTGGAAGCTCACAGCAGTCCTTCCAACTTATATAATCAATTTTAGGTTCATAGGTTTTTAACACTAAAGAGCTTACCACATCACCAGGAGAAACTAGAAAGAATTTCTCGGCTGGAGGAGGGGGGTAAAGCTGTCTTTGGAAGCCATGAAAGGCAAGAATCACATCACATTTGCTACTAATATTTAAAATATTTCTTGGTTATGCATGAGCAAGCTAATTTTTTCAAAACAACTGTGCAGATTCAGAATGATCAGATCTTATGACCTGTATTGACAGGGGGAATTTTGCCCATAAATTTATGTAAACAATGGGCCTTGTTGAACAGCTTCAACTTGGAGGAGCTGATTTGTGCCAAGCACTCAATGCTGCACAGGAAAGCAGCATAGAAGCTGTCCTATTGCTTCTGTCTTTCTTTGTATTTGTGCTTTGTGCTCTGATTGTAGAGACAGTGGAGTTGCTACTAACAAATGCAGTTTCAGTAGTGTCCTTGTGTTCTAAAACAGTTTTATTACTTTGTAGTGGGTATTTTGCAGATTTAGATTTGGTGAGAAACCAATGTGTCTCCAGTCTGAAGGATTCCAGGATGGAATTTGTATATCTGGCTTTACCTCATCTCGTAACACTGAGGTCTTCAGCCAAGTTGACCAAAACCAGAATGACAGATGGCCCTTCCTCCACTCCCATTAAAAGTGAGGAGAGCAAGAGGTAAAGAGATTTAGAAGTTTAGAATGACACAAGCTACTTTAATGAAGTATTAATATTAAAATATATAAAAAAGGAAATAATGAAATAGATACAAAACCATATCAAGCCCCCAGGACAACATCACCAGCAGGCAATGGGGAAGTCCCAGACTGGACTCAGTGACAACTGGATTCCAGCTCTGGAGTTAGGAACACATGGATTGGGATCAAAGGCAATGTCCTCCTTGGACATCAGACATTGAAGAAAGAGAGCTGATCTTTTGATCCCTCAGCTTTTATACTGAACATAGGGCAGATAGCATGGATTACCACTGTTGGTCAGGTTTGGGTCACCTGTCTTGTCTGCTTCTCACCCTCTACCCTTTTTTT
>VZRU01011703.1:102429-140950 GCA_013398155.1 Pedionomus torquatus
AGTGGGGCAAATAACGAATTTAGCTGGTCTTGGTTGTTACAGCAATAAATATAAGCAGGAGGCTCTCTGCATACCTTGGCATGAAATACAAACATTGCTATTATCACTCTGAGAATGAACAGTTTTCTCCACAATATGCCATTAATTTCAGAGAGTTAGAAGAGACCTAGTTAAGATGTAATATTACTAAACAGAAAGTTGGTTCTGTTTTGCTTCAAACCAGAACAGGTGGGCACGTGGCTGTGGTTCAAAGCTCTGTTCAATGACTCCCTAGCTGATTCCTTCTGGAGTGTAACTGTTCAATGCAAATAAATCTGTCACCTGAACAGATGCCAGTGATCTCTCTCGTTTTTTTTTTTTTTTTTTATTATTTTATTTTAAATTTTTTATTTTTCAGCCTGAAAGCAAGTAGCCTGCTTCCTAAAAATCCCTGTGTGAGAAAGGATTGAAGTGTTTGAGCAACCAGCTATAAGAATCACTGCCTCTTGTCTCTGTTCAGTGTTCCAATCATTGTTGAATGACTGAGTGCACCCAGTCTCAGTGTCTCAGTGTTGAAACTTTTCTTTGCTAAATTTAGGCTACTGATAAACAACTCTGAAATACATTGGAAAATTTCAATCCTCAATGTTCCTACCCAACCAAGAGAAAGGAGAAGCTGTTGGATGTAAGAGTATGAGACTCTGCTGCCTAAGGATGTGTGATAAGTCAGATTCTGTAATGCTGCGGTGCTATAAGAACTGCTGCTGAATGCCAAGTCCTACCAACTGTGAAATTACTATTTCTGCTTTATAATGCTTTGTTTCAAAGCAGGATTTAGAGAAAAGGCAATAAATGAACTTTTAAAACAAATCAGAATGTTTGTCAGAACTTTTCCCTTTGATCTTCAGCCAACAGTCACATTTTGGAAAGCTTTAGACTTGATATAATCTCAGCTGTCATGCAATTTCATTTTCCCTGTAATTCATTGGATTATTTTGTTGAATTCATTGAATTTTAAAGGAATACAGTCACTGTTGTTTTGCCAAATTGGGATATACACCTTCAAAAGCATGCTTGTACATTCAAGCATTTTATATGGCAAAAGTAATTGTTGTTTCCAACTTTTAAAAGGAAATTTAGGGTTTGATTACTGAGTTAGACTAGAAATTTTGGAAATGGAAATCCTCCATTTTTTTATTAACTTGCTAAAGGAAGGAAAAATTTTTTACATTAATAATGCCTACGTAACTGCCTCTAGGGTAGTTCAGATATTATCTGGATTTTTAACTTTCTTTGCTGAAAGTACAAAAGGGTCATTGGTTATCACAGAATTTATATTTTTGTCTGTTATACACATCTAAGATCCTGACTGAACAAGGTATTTTTGCCTGAATGTAGTGACAGTGTCTGAGGAACATTACTGAATTTAACAAACTTACTCAAATGGCTGTGGTGGAATCTAAAGGCATAAATTAATTTTTGCAGTATTCTATGCAAACAGCTTTCTGATACATGCATTGGTTCAGTGGTTTCTGAAGGTCAGTAATCAAGTAAGGAATTGGAGGTGTAAGAATCTGCTTCCTACTTTTAATTGTTAGAATCAGTCAATTTCTCTGCTATTATTTATACAGATTGTCATCCTGCCCCTGGGTAAGGTGGTGTAATGTAGTTTGACCTCTGTTGCCAAGAAGTCAGCCCAGTTCTAACAACTAGGGCTGAAATCACCAGGTTCACTAGGATAAAGATGACCAAAACCCCAAGTCAAATCTGACTGACTGATGGGTTGCCTGAAGATTGTGAAGTGACAACTTAGTGAGGCTTTTGGAAGTCCATTGAGGCTTAGAGAGAAAAGACCTGGCTGAGGCATTTCAGAAGCGAATTTTATCTTAAATGGTGTGATCATTTCCCTGCCGGGGCAAAAACGTATCATGCAGCTTCTTCGCTGATAGGAAACTGTTTCAGAAATGTTTTTTTTTTTTCTGCAGGATTATGGCTTCATTCTGCCTTAACGGTAACCTTTAGACCGGAGGGTGCCAGCATCTGGAGCGCCGGAGGGCGACGGCTTCAGCACTAGGGCCAGCGCTCCGGAGGGAGCTGTTTCAGCACCACGGCCAGCGCCCCCCTCAGCCCCGGCCCTTGCGGCGGGTCGCCACGTTTTTTAGCATCACGCGTG
Organism: Pedionomus torquatus; assembly: GCA_013398155.1. Classification (NCBI taxonomy): domain Eukaryota; kingdom Metazoa; phylum Chordata; class Aves; order Charadriiformes; family Pedionomidae; genus Pedionomus; species Pedionomus torquatus. The sequence continues at coordinate 104,582 of VZRU01011703.1, forward strand.
GCGTGACAGGGGCACGACGTGGAGACAGTTCCTTTGTCGTTTGTCCGCCGATAAGATGGCTGCTCAGACCGGTAAACTGCTAGTGCTGACTTGATTGTAAAGAAAAAAACGCCTTTTTGTGCCTGGGAAGAGGTGGATGGGATGAGTCTTGGAGAGAGCGCAGAACTGGCAGAGCGTGCTAGAGAGTGGACGTTATCTGATGGAGTCTGTGCTATGGGGAAGAGACAGGCCTGGGATATGGACAGACCAGAGGAGACGGGACTGAAAATGGTCCAGTGTGGGGGAGTGCAGCGGAAAGGCTTGGGGTACCTGACCTCAGAATACAGAAGGAAATCAGTTGCGTCTGACAAAGAGTTTTCTTCACTCCTTTCTGGTGCGGGTCCCACTCCCTGAGAATAAATCATAGTAGAAGTACCTCATTACCAAAATTTCCAGAGATCTGTGCAGTGGAACACTGTGTGTCGGTCAGCATATTTCTTCAGAGAGGGGTTTGAATTTCACTTTTTAAAAAAAAGTATGGGAAATCATACACACAGATTCTGTGAAAAGAACAATAGCTTAGCTAAGATAAATAGTGAGTAGTTAGCTTAGGCCACAGTAAATCTTTCTTCACAAGCTTAATTTCTCCTACTGTTCCTGCTACATGTTGTCTTTCCTCAAGACCTATGTAGCATGGAGCTGTCCTGGCAATGAGTCAGTTATGGTAACAAAGGTAGGATGTGTCAATGTGAAAAAGAAGGGGTAGCAATTGAGGCAAGTGACTGCAAGAAGAGAAAGGGCACTCCTAATGTGAAACTGGTGATGTACTGTCATCGAGAACTGGATTTTCTGTGTCTGCCAAAGAGCTTCTCTACAGCGATGGGAAAATTGCTTAAACCAGTATTTTCACATTTGGTTACTACTTGAACAGTCTGTGTTGCCTCATCTGACATTTGAGGTGATTATGATTCTTGAATTCCAGAGGTTTTGGCACAAGCAGCACCACCTGAGCTCACTGGAATGTGTCCATAAAAAGAGGATTCTAGGAATGTCAGGTGCGACTTTTCATAATCCCTATATGACTATAGGGATTATGAAAAGTCAGCTCCTGTCAAACTCAGACTTCAACTTTACCACTTCCAATTTCCATTTTAAAACTCCCTGTGCTTAAATCTCTACCATTTCACCTTCTTGAAGTGTTGGGAAATAGAAATTTCTTCATATTTGCAAAGTTCTTACACTCAGTAGAGAAGCATGCAATATACATTCATGGACATTATAACTGTCAATCCTCATTGCAAGCTTAAGTGCTGTGGAATCTAGAAGCAAGAATGAAAGCCCACGCTAGAATAGCTAAGAAAGCAGATAATGGAATAAATGCTATTTCACCTTTTGGCCACCTGTTCTAGTACAGCAAAAGCCAGCAGTGATGGAAAGTCATTACTGTTTGACAGCTGCTCCATGAGCTTTGTAAAATGACTGTGTAATTGTTCTCAGCCTTCTTTCATGTAGACAGGTGTCCATACCATGATTAGCACTAATTGGCAATATTGTTGGCAGTCACAGAAGGAAAACTAATGAAAGAATGTGTGTGGAAGGGGAATTATTTTCTCAGCCCCCAAAACAATATGCTTGTCTATGTGCCTGTCTGTTCTGGGAACAGATAGTCAGCTCTGTGCCCCTCCAAACATATTGTTTACAAGAAGCCAAGTTATATTGAGAGAGAGAAACACTGACTGCTTAGAAATGGAATTAAGACTGACAATGGAAGAAAGATCTAGTTTTGGAAATTTTAAACTTGTGCCATGATTAACGTTTTTTGATTTAAACCTGGTTAGAAAGTCAATTTTGACTTGATAAAGGGGGCAAATGTGGAGAAAGAGCTTTAAAAATACAGCATCCCAAGGATAACTGAGAGGTCCTTTTTCACAAAAGAATAACAGCTAGCTGGGGTATCACCCAGTCTCTGTTTCTTCAAGCTGTCATCACAGCCTTCATGACATGACCAAGTGTGTGTATTTCACAACCCAGCCATGTCTGCCCACTGGCTAGGTGTGACTTGTATCTACTTACCTGATGGAACTATGCAGAACTGTTGGTAGATATGAAAGCAAACTTGTTTGGTGCCTGCTAGGTGAACACTCGTAGTAGGATTGGGGGAGACCATATGTAGCAGACACAACAAATTCTCTGCTCATTTGAATCAGATCATCTCTTTTTTGCACTAAGTGACATATATCAGAATTTTGTTGAATGTGGGTGATGTGAATGTGGTCTCATCAGTATGGAAGGGTCATGGTGACCAGTGCATAATGACCTATTTGGAAAGTTACACCAGTCTGAGCAAAAATCTAGATTGTGATGTCTTTTATCCTAGTTGTTATTTCTTCCCCAGACACCTTAAGTTTTTTTCCTGTTTTCTTAAATTTGAGTTGCTAGGTCAAGGCTGCTTCAAGTCTACCAGTTCTGCAAACCTACAAGCAATCATCTTCAGCACAAATGTTTATACTGTGGTCTTTTCCTGAGGCAGAGGGTGATAGGTGCAAGCTGACAGCTGTTAGGTATGGAGCCAAATGGCCTGTAAGCTTGCCCAGGTTTGTACATGATTCTGCAATACAAATGAAAAAAAAAAAAGCCTACTAGTGATGAGACAGGGGCAGCTGGCACTAAGGGACAGTACAATGTCTGGTTCTTAGCTCTCAGAGAAGGTGAGAGTGAAGCAAGTGTCTTCAAAGGATGTGGGAAAAGTAAAAAGGAAAAAAAAAAAGAGGATTGCATGTGAGAAAAAAGAGATCATTCCTAGGAAGTGAAGGTGGATGGCTGAAGGAGAGCTGAGTAGGTGTAGGGGAGTATGATACTGTTGTTCTACCATGTAGGAAAAAGGGAGAGGGCACGCATTGATTCTTGTATGTCATTGCGTTCTCCGCAATGACTTATCAGCATGGAGCCAACTGCATCTTGGATAATGGATGTACTTTCTGTGGGATCAATACAGTCTCATCACACAGCTGGCAGTATTGAACATCTTTTCTGTCTCAGGCTACAGCATTTATTCTCTCTCTTGTTGCTTACCCCACGTTATGTGTACTGATGACATGGCATTAATAGGTTTTGTTGGATAAGGTTAAAAAAGCTTGTCTCCACACCCACACAGGAATACAGAGGGACAATGGCAATGGGGAACAAGAATAATACAAATTTCTAACTCCTCCCTAGACTGTCAAAGAGGACTGACAGCCCAGAGGAAAGGGTTTCTGGAGCACCAGGGGGAATAGGCTTTGGGAATATGAAACTTATTATGGGAAGCTGGAAAGAGTGTTATTGGACCGCACAAGATTTTTATGGGATGTTTCATGGAGGAACCAAAGGTGGGTAAAAGGATGGATCTAGATGATTTGGGGAGGAACATATACTTATTATATGTGATCATCATGAGTACAGAAGGATTCCTGGAAAAGTCTGTATTTGGGTATTCCCAAACTTTGGGACACTTGGGCTATTTTCCCAAACATGATCCACCCTCCCAACCCCCACTCCCCTTTTTTTAATTTTCTTTTTTTCTTTTAGAATCAGGAGAATAACCCATGGGACATAAACATTCTAAAAAAAGGAAGGAAAGAGAAATACAGAATATTATATTTGGTCTTCCCTGTGGTATGTTTCTTCTTATTTTCCAGAGAAATCTAGTATTTTTATATTTCTGTTTCTTTTTAATAAGTAAAACAATCTCAGAAAAGAAAAATCTAAGTGAAGTACTGAGGTTAGCTTTTCTGGAGAATGATTCCCTTGCTTCCCTTGCTAAAGTGCCTGTAGGTATTACTCTGTTAGGATAATTGTAGCATTTTATCATGTTGGCAGATCCTTTGTAATCATTTTTGCTCCCATTAAGCAACAATAGATGCAAGGAAACCTTGGCTCATGACACCTGTTAGCAGTTTCACAGCTGCTGCTGAATGGAAATGTAACAGTACTTGTCACTTCGGACAGGATATCACCTAAGAGAGAGCTGACATTTTAAGGGTTGCTGCCTACTTGTAAAATACTTGGCCCTTCTGAGAGGCCTGAGTATAACGGCACTGCCTCATCTTCCTAGTACAGCTCTCCTACCTGTTGGAGTTACAGGTAGCAGGTGATTTATACGACTGTGAGAACACGAAACTCAGACAGGATCATGGATCTCCGATTCAATTTCTGTGATCAAGAGAAAAGGCAAATGTATTTCGAACCTAAGAAAGTTGTCTTGTGTTTTTATTTATAGTATTTTATAACGTCAGGTATTTTAAGATCAATGCCAGTATACCCGTTAATTAATATATTTACCTGATGACTATGGAAGTAACAATATTTTAAGAAAAAGGAAGAAATCTCCAAGTAAATCCCCACTATATGGTGTTCATATGTCATTGCCACTGATACTCCTTTGTGTATCGTTTTCTGTCCAAGAGGGGTAAAACTTCAAATTGAATCACTGCAGGTACACACTCCTCACGTCATTTTTAAATATACGCTGTGAATGCGATTATGTTTTAGTAACAGCACAGGCTGGTTAAAATGTCATGAATTAATTTCGCATGAAACACTGGAGAAACTTTGAACCTGGGGGCAAAGTAGCAATCAAAAGGAAATAGAAGTCCTCTCAAATGCTACATATCTTCATACTCATAACTGTGTTACTATAATTATGGAGCAATAATAATTGGTTGCTTGAGATGATATTGTAACAGTAAATATTCTGTGCTGCTAAAGTACAGTCTTTCCTGTAGCAGTCCTCACATGATATGACTGGAAGCCAAGATGCTACATTCCTTTTCTGGGGGCTCAGATGTATAAAATTCTCTTAATTGGACATTGTTTTTTTTTGTCTTACAAGGTTAGGTCTTTTGATAAGACAAGAGTCTTGAGCCAGAACTTGAAGGATAAAACTGAGCCTCTGTGAATGTAGGAGGAAAAATAATAATATTGAAAAGAATTTCTTAAACACACAAAAAAAAAGGTAGCCAATGGAAAAGTCAGGGTAAAGTTGAGGAAGAACTGAATGCAGCTCCCTCTCAACACCCTGCCCTCTTTCAGGCTGGCAATTTATGCATTGGAAGTTACTCAGATCCCCTCAACTCTGACATTGTTTGACTTGCACTTTTTTTTTGTATCAAGCATTGTTGGTATGGCACAGGGGCAATAAACTTTAAGGTTACATACATTTTAAACCTCACAATTTCAGCACTTTGCATTTAAACTCTGTTCAGATTGATGCATTGATTCCCAAAAGCTTTTGCTTTTGAATTATTCAAGAAAGTCAGCTGTCAGTAGGTATATAATTTGGAGAATTGCCTTTGTACTTTTTAAAATCCCGGAGCATGTGCCAGCAACTGACTGAAGCTCAATTTTAACAGTTATGTACTAGAGCTCAACTTGTACTGAGTTGTATTTATATGAATAGACTCTGTGGGTTTAAACTTCTGCCATCAGTTTTGTACATAGACTCCAATATAACACTGGAGAACAGATTCATGTTGTGTTATTGAACTGAGAGTTGATAGGTCTGATAATTTCCATCAAGATTTTCAATATGTCATGATACTTGAATGTCAATGATGCATTTCTATAAAGCTGTGAGTGTTGCCAGTCTAATTTCAGGTTATTGCAAGGCACTAGAGCTACTTGAATTCAATCTTGGAGTAAAAGAGAAAGAAATTCTCTGAAAGAGGAAGAGAGTGAAAAACTGTCTTGTGGAATGAAGACATCCTAGATTATGCACACCTGAAAAATGAAGCTTGGATGTAGAAATTATGAGTACATAAACAAAATATAAACTATTATATATAGCGAAGCTGTATAAAGTAAAACATATGCCTCATAGACATACAAGACTAGGCTGAAGCCTAATGCATATAAAATGAGTTCATATAAAATAAGCCTGATGAACTAAAGGCATTTGGTACAGTTCATAACTTGTGAACAATGCTATGAGTCTTATGGTCTCCTTGCTACTGAGGAGACATGGTGGTGCATTGGCTTTTTTGATAGTATGACAATGCTGCTTGGGAATCAAACCCTTTTTGTGTTCAGCAGTTTATAAAGATGGGACACAGAGACCTGCACAGCCAACATCATTAAATTTCCATGGAATCATGTGCATTTGGTACAAACTTTGGCTAAGATTTTGCCATGCGTGAGATGGAGTAAATTAATTATGTCCTGGGACTTAAGAATAAACAAGATCAGAGCTTTTACCCCACGTGATTTTCTCACACACTCACTCACTTGCTTCTCCCTACAGCACTATGTTCACCTGGCAGGGAGGTTGCTGCTAGTCCAGGAAGATTGGGAAAAATGTTTTGTGGATTGTGCTGGGATGCTTTGCATATTTACTAGTCTCCAGTGTCTCTGCCAAAGGTCCCTGGGCAACCCCAGCATTCATTTCCCTGCACATCTCTGGTTTCCAAGATAATCCCCTGAATCTTTCCTCTACTGAGAATCTTCACCTTCTTTTTGGACCACCTTCTTCTCTCTGCAACCAGCTTTTCATTAACTCTGCTTTTTTTGGCACCTTTCTTCTTTTTTTTTCTTCTGGAAAATGAAGATCATGTTTCCCCCCAATCAAAAATCTATCTGCAGAAGTACAGCATTTGATCACCCTTTTAACTGGTGGACCTGCCTCATGTCACTTTTATTAATGGGAGGATTTAGGACATGCCACTGCTGTTTATTCCAGGTGCTACTAAGGTTTATGATCAGTCCCCACTGGTTGCACCAAACACTTAGCAGGCTCTGCTTGACAATTCAAAAGTTCCATTTCAGACATTCATCTCCTGCAACACGAGTACAACCTGCCTCTTGTTAGTGGTCGTACTTTAAGCTAATTCTTTTTTGCCAATGATGTATTTGCATTTCTGCATTAGAGTTAAGAATGCTTCAGTCCTTGCCAAGACTAGCAAACTATCTTGAATTTTTTAATCTAAAGCATGTTTGTGATATGAAATCAGATGAAAAGACATGGAAGTGCTACCCGTCCCCTACCCCCCAGTCTTTATATTCATATTGCTTACGTTTTCTTACTTTTATGGTGTTAAAAGATTTTAAATACTAGAAGACAAGCTCTAGAAAATGCAGGCAGGTGGACTTTAATCAGGATGAGAAGAGATGTTGAAAGAAGGCTCATCAAAAAAAGTAATTGCTGTGGAATAACTATGATCTCCCTCTAAGACCAGATGTTTGAGCATGCTGGGTGAACTGATCACCTGAAGATTAGGACTGATCTAGTGTCCACTGGCTTTCACAGGAATGATTTCCACTGGCAGCTGTAGGAGTATCATAGAATCATAGAATGATTAGAGTTGAAAGGAACCTTAAAGATCAGCAAGTTCCAACCTCTCCTGCCATGGGCAGGGAGACCTACCCCTAGACGAGGTTGCTCAAAGCCCTATCCAACCTGGCCTTGAACACATCCAGGGATGGGGCACCCACACAGTGCTCTGGCCAACCTGTTCCAGTGACTCACCACCCACACAGGAAATAATTTCTTCCTACTATCTAATCTAAATGTCCCCTCTTGCAATTTAAAACCATTACCCCTTGTCCTATCACTACACTCCCTGACAAAGAATCATAGAATCATAGAATCATTCAGGGACCTCCAAAGGTCATCTAGTCTGACCTCCCCACAGCTGCAGGGCACCTCCAACTAGACCAGGTTGCCCAGGGCCTCATTGAGCCTCACCTTGAATATCTCCAGGGAAGGGGCCTCAACCACCTCCCTGGGCAATCTGTTCCAGTGTTCCACCACCCACACAGTAAAGAAATTTTTCCTAATATCCAATCTAAATCTACTCTTCTCCAACTTAAATCTATTGCCCCTTGTCCTATCATTCTAGGCCTTTGTAAACAGACTCTTCTCAACCTTCCTGTAGGCCCTCTTTAGGTCCTGAAAGGCTGTGATTAGGTCTCCCCAGAGACTCCTCTTCTCCAGGCTGAACAACCCTACTTCTCTCAGCCTGTCTTCATAGGAGAGGTGCTCCAGACTTCTAATCATCTTCATGGCCCTCTGCTGGACCCATTCCAACAGGTCGATGTCCTTCCTCTGCTGAAGACTCCAAAGCTGGACACAGTACTCCAGGTGGGGTCTCAAGAGAGCAGAGCAGAAGAGTAGAATCACCTCCCTTGACCTGCTGGTCACACTTCTCTTGATGCAGCCCAGGATACGGTTGGCTTTCTGGGCTTCCAGTGCACTCTGCCAGCTCATGTTGAGCTTCTCATCCATGAGCACTCCCAAGTCCTTCTCCTCAGGGCTGCTCTCCAGCCATTCTCCACCCAACCTCTATTTGTGATTGGATTGCCATGTCCCAAGTGCAAGACCCTGCACTTGGCTTGGATGAACTTCATGTCTCAGACCTGTCCAGGTCCCTCTGGATGGCATCCCTTCCCTCCAGTGAGTCAACTGCTGTGACTAATTAAGAATTCAATCAAAATAACAATAAAAAATTGTTGTGCTACTTGAGGTGTTGGTTTGAACCAAATTGCATTTTATTTGACTCTAAAACTATTTTCTTACCCAATCACAGCCATTTTTCTTCGGTTTTGAACAAACGCCTCTTGGGTAGGAGTGGGAGTATGTTTCGTATGGTCTTATGTAGGGGTATAAATGATAGCAAACACCTTTGTGCTTTTCTAGGTCAAATCCAGTACTGTGTCACATACAGGAAGAAGGTGGCATCTACTAAATCGTAACTGAAACAAAATACACTCCTCAAAACATTTTCTAATCAATGAGGCTTTCTTAAAATATAGCTGAGCCTGGGAGCATTGGGCTTCACAACATATCATACAGGGCTTGTATCAGGCAGACCTCATAAAAAGGCTTGACTAGGAGGTAGGTTTGATAATGCAGTATGACATATTAAGTAACTTTTAGAGCTTCTTTAACTTGAGAGAGTATTTACAGAGTCTTCATTAGAAGTAGGTTATCAGGTTTCTCTGCTTTTATCTTGCCACCTACAGTATTCAGTGAAGTCTAACTTGTGAGAGAATTGTTCTTGGCTTTATTCTCTGAGTGATCCAGTCCTAACAATGAGTCCATGATGATCAATTTAATTTATGTTTTGTCATAAATTGTTACGTACTTGACTTGTCTGTGTAATATGCAGTCTTACTCAAAAGAGCTGTTGGATATGTTTTCAATTGCTTTGTGTGAGTCATTGTTCTAAAGGGAGCTTTTATTATAGATTGAATACCCGGCATGATAAATTCACATGTATAAGAAGAGATATATGCTGTAGTAGAATTACACCTGTTTACTTTGCATGCATATATTCACACACAAATATATATTTACATTAGTGTGCATACTGACTCACAAGGTCTTGGATATAGAAGCATGAAAAGGAGACGTGCTGCTGCCAAGAGGAAGAACAGTATCTTTGGTCATGATCAGTATTCATTATTTATTCCTGTTGCTGCATATGGCAAGGTTGTTCACACAGTTCCTACCTTTCTTATGTAGTCACTTAGGCTGCTTGCCTTTTTTAGTGCTAAACCAGCAACTTCAAGAGAAACATGATGTGAGAAAGAAGGGGGAAAAGCTGATTCTGGACATGCTGAGAAGTCAAAAAAAGCCCACCTGAAATGAGAAGCTGAATGCCCGCCACCAGGGGAGACTATCTTTAGCCTTCTGTAAGTATATAACTGCTAAGCAGGAAATATTTCTGCAAGATCATGGTACAGGGGGAGCAGTTTTTAAACAGGTAAGATCTGCCTGGAAACCTTCATGCTAGAGCCATAGAATTTAGGAATAAGGGTAGGACTTGTTTGTCTATTTCTGCAACTGCCTTATGCTGGAGGCAAGCAGGATGAGCATAAGTCCTGGTATTATACTCACCTTGCCATCTGCAGTATGGACAGAGCCACACTGGAGTGCACCTACATATTGAAGGTATTTTTGGAATTAAATTTTTCCACTCATTTTAGGTCTCTGTTTTAAAATGATCGGTGGTCTGCTTGTGCTCCCTCCTCTCCACTCCCCATAGCAAGCACTTTGCTCCTGTGGATGCCTCCAGCACACGCTGAAGACATCTACTCTGGATCAAATGATTCTCAGCTGAGCTTTGGGAGTTGGCTGTGCTTACTTTTGCCCTCAGTAAGCATGAGGTCAGCTGTATTGCCTGGAGTCTTGGGGAAAGATTTGAATTAGTGTAATTTACCTTGCGTTTGCAGTAGGCTATGCTTGCATGCATGGCTGGTCACTACTGTTCCACTGAGAGAAGCTGTCATGTGTCTCTCCAGCACTGATGTGGTTACTCTGACAGGAATAATGCTTCCATTAGTACTTTTTCTGCTACATGAGTCAATATCAGCCAGAGTGGCAAGGTGTTTTAGCTTTTTTGCTGGTATAAGCTAAGGCTATGCTAGGAGTTGTGCTCCTATGTAGTTACATTCACCTGCAGGCTCTGATGTGGGGCCCATGGAGGCATCACTGCAGGAATCTGCTGGGGGATCCCAGAGGATTCAATGGGTGAAGGGAAAAGTCCTTCAGATAGGGAATCAAAACAATGCTTTGCAAACTTACTCCCCGATGTTAACTCCATGGGAAACATAATATTAGATGTCTAAAGCTCAACCCTGGCAACCGCGTCCACCTGACAGCAAACGTAACTGATAAACAAGCGCAAGTACACTAAATGGTCAGTATTTGATTTAAAACATAAAATGAAATAAGGAAATTAATTACTTTACAAGTTAGCTTCTGATTGCTATGTTTTGCTATGTTGAGTTCTCTGCAAAAAACTTTAGCTTCATTTTCAGGTTCATCTTCTTCCATCTCATCTGCTTGGGAAACTGGAACATTAAAACTGAACAAGCACAAACTTAATTTTAAAAAGCAAGCTGTCTTTCACATCTACTGTCAGTGACAATAGCCAGCTTTTGATGTGTGATTCTGATAGTGAACCAAAAGAGAAAGTCTGGCAGAGATGCCCTGTTTGGGAATTTTGGAAGGAGATTTCAGAGATTATTTTGGGTTTTCTGAACCATTTGAATTATTTGCTGGCAGCCACAGGCGAGTGGCATTTTACAGTATGTTAAAATCAATCTTAGATATCTGAAAATATCTCCTTTGGTGTGGAGCTCGTCTTCCTTGATTCTCACATAAGCTGCATATTTATCATAGCTGAGTGATAAATGGTGAGATACTGGTGTTTTATATGCAGTGAAATTACAAGGTCAGTTTTAATTAAGCTGAGATCAAGCCCAGTCTGTATTGCACACTTCTGATTAGGTTACTTCAAATTAACATAAGTTTTTGGAGACTTCACTGAAGTCAGCGGTGTTAAACACCAGCTGTGCTGGCAGATAAGCGTGGGATATAAGAAGGAGATAGAATTCACATTGAAATTAGCACTTGGCACAATATAATTCTCTGATTGCAAACTATGCGAAGTTGCCTGCGCTAATTGGTTGATTTTATTTGAAGCAGATGTTGTTAGCTTTCCCACTAATGATCTGGAGAGAAATTTTTTTTGAAAGACATGCCATGTTAGGTTCTCTGCAGTATAATAAGCTAATTACAACTTTAAGTACTTGCAGTAATTAGCACAATGTGTATAAAGTGGTCCTGATCTTTTCACCCTGCTGCATTATTGTTAGGGCATCTTAGAAAACAAAAAAGAGAGCTAGCTGGATTTAGTTTCCCCAATCTAGCTTCTTGTTTTCCCAGACTTTTATATTAAGGAGATAATAAACTAGACTTTTATCCTTATTTTTAAGTACACCAAAAAGATTTAAACCTTTATCCTTCTGTTTTTCTATAACTCCCTTCTCTAAATCAAATCTGTTCAGTCTTATCTTTGTTCATTGAGGTAAAGTCTTCTAGCATGTTAAAACCCCCATTAGTAAACAGTTCTGTACAGGAATGGAGTATTTGTTCTCTATTAATTCATTTGATCACTTGCCCATGAATTACCAAGATCAAAGTTATATCTGACTTATAGGAAGAAAACAAGCCCACCCTGAAAGCTTAGCTTTTTTTTAGAGCAGTTGTGCTCCTTGTGATTAAAAAATGCTGGCAGTTTGCAAAATATTCACAGAAAGAACCGTGAAGTGACCCTGCCTGTAGAAAAAAAAGGAAAATCAAAATGTTTATGTGAAAATAATAGGATTCCTCCAGGAATCTCTGCTAAGGCATGTGGAAAATCAGGAGGTGATTGGTGACAGCCAATATGGCTTCACCAAGGGCAAATTGTACCTGACAAATTTGGTGGCTTTTTATGATATTGCCATAGCCTTGGTAGACAAGGACAGGGCAACAGATGTCATCTACCTGTACTTATTGCAAAGTGTTTGACACTGGCCCACATGACAACCTGGTCTCTAAATTCGAAGGTCATGGATTTGATGGGTAGACCACTAGGTGAATAAGGAACTGGCTGGATGGCCACACTCGAAGGATTGTTGTCAATGGCACAAGGTCCAAGTTGCGTCCAGTGATGAGTAGTTCCTCAGGGCTCAGTACTGAGACCAGTGCAGTTTAACATCTTTGTTGGAGACATGGACAGTGGGATAGGGTGCACCCTCAGGGAATAGCGTGTACCCTCAGGAAGTTTGCTGATCACACCAAGCTGTGTGGCATGGTTGACACACTGGAGAAAAGGGCTGCCATTCAGAGGTACCTGGACAGGCTTGAGAGGTGGGCTATTGCAAACCTCATTTAGATTTAGATCAGACAGTAGGAAGAAATTCTTTCCTGTGAAGGTAGTGAGGCACTGGAACAGGTTGCCCAGGGAAGTGGGTGCCCCATCCCTGGAGGTGTTCAAGGTCAGGCTGGATGGGGCTTTGAGCAACCTGCTCTAGTGGGAGGTGTCCCTGCCCATGGCAGGGGGGCTGAAACTTGATGATCTTCAAGGTCCCTTTCAACTCTATACATTCTATGAGTCTATGAAAATGGTGAATCAGAAATTATCCTCAAACCTTTTGAAACTCAGTATGACTACTTAAGATGGTGAATTCTGCATAACTGCAGAAATGGCTGTTATAAGAAACCAGTCTAACAGATACTTTTACATATACTGTTATGTATGCTGTTACATGGTCATATCCTGATGTGGTTTGCTGAAACTTTCTCTTCAGAAACCTTCAGCTAGTATTTACATCAAAGACGCTTTTCACTTTTTTTTTGTGGAAGTCACTAGAAGTTGGATCTAACCATTTGCATGGTCATATTTTCCAGTTCCCCTGTTTTGTGGGCTGTGGGATGACACGATGAACTCTCTTAGAAAAGATATGCTATTTTAGGAATACTGCTGGGACCCCAGGCACTCATGTGACACATGTAGGCTCGTTACCAGATGCTGGCACCATATGGCATCACCTTGACGCTACCTGTGAGAAGAAGGGTCAGGGAACTGTCCCTCTGATTTTTTGATCTGGGAAATTAACTTATTGCCTGTAAGAGCAGATATTTCCAGCAGGGGAGATGGACTAGATGATCTCTAGAGGTCCCTTCCAACTCTGACAATTCCATGATTCTGTAGTTCCATGATTCTGTGACCATGGATTGAAGCCTGTTCATCTTCAGCCGTGTTGAGCTGTGCTGTTTGCAGCCAGTGAGCTGTCCCCAGTGTGCAGTGCGCGGCACAGTGAGAAAGAGGGTGACAAAATACTAGGCCCACAAAGTCTTTTTGGCTGGCAGAGGCATTTGCATGACACTTATGGATGTAGGGCAGGAGAGAGTTGGTGAAGACCCCAAGCAGCCAGCAGTTTCACTGGACTCCTGCTGTCTGAAAAGGTCTCTGATGAAGTGCATTGGGCCCAAATGTTTCACCTTTAGTTCCTTCTAACTGCAAGTTACATCTGTGAGTTTTGTTTCCCCTTGGTGCATATCAGAAAACAGGATAGCTTCAACCTATCACACTTTCACTTTTTTCTCTCTTCCTTTTCTATACTGGTTTTCAAAAGAAATATCTTTTGCATGTTAGGGCATGGGTTGACTGCCCTTATGTACTTCTCTGTAAAGTGCATGTAAGGAAGGTGTTCAAAAACAGATCCTAGCATGGTATGCTTTACTGAGGTATTTTTCTGGCTTAGCCAAAGTCTCACAGGATTTAAATTATATATTTACTTTCACCAGACTTTCTCCTTTTAAATAAGCTGGTAAATCTACATCTTGAGAATGTGGGTAGGAAAAGGAAATATTTGTCATCATGACAGTGAGTTTTAAGGAAAACTCTTGAGTTAGCACTCAGAATAAACCACAATTTGATTTCTGTAACTTCTTAGGACTGAATTAATTACTTCTATTGCCTTGGGCAAATCTTTTAGTTGTGAGTTTAAACCAAAGAAAATATGTTACTTCCCTTCAGTCTGAAGAACTGGTAAGTAAAGAGTCTTTGTTATTTTAATCTCATGATTTAATCTCCTGCTGCATTAATTTGGTGATTTGACTAATTGGTGGTTTAACCTATAATTAATGTTCCTCCATTAATTTTATGATGTAATTTTAATGACATCTTGATGTCACTATTGAACTAAAGTCTATTTAGTTATTTTATTTTATTTTATTTTATTTTATTTTATTTTATTTTAAGTTATTTTATTTTATTTTATTTTATTTTATTTTATTTTAAGGAAATCAGTGGTTTTAGATTTGGTTAGCTATTTGCTGAATTTTAATGTCTTTATTCATTCTAATAAAACTCATGGAAGTATAGAGAGATGTATCTTTTTAATATAGTGGATTGGACATTAATCCTGAGACAAACAACTGATTTATTTAGAGATTTTTGTGGATTTTACTAAAATAAACAGTCCATTACATTGTTCTAAGACCATTACTCTATCTGGAAGTCCTACTCCAAAGTCTACATGCAAATCATGTAAATGTCTCCATGTGAAAAAGCAGTTTCTGGGTTGGGAGATGGTCACCGTGAATATTCGCCCTGGACTATGGCAAAATAACAAAGCAGAACATGAGTCCTTGGCTTTGCTATGGCTCATCTTAAGACTCCAGGCAGGTTTATTAATTTCTTTGTGCCCGCTGCCTGCTCTTGACTCAACTAAAATGAGGATCTCGCTTCATTCCTTTGACTTTTTACATGTTGCATCTGTTTGTGATGTAAATATATCAGAGCAGAGACTGTTATTCATCTACATTTATGGTCTCTACAGTGCTGGTTGGAATCTTGAAGGGCTACAAGGTACAAATCAGTAATAGCAACTGTGTAATTAAAACTAGGTAATACCAGATGTGGTGAAACCAGAATAACACATAAATTGGAAAACAAAGAAAGAGTGACCCTACTACTCCTGGAGTCTTGCAATGGCCCTGCTGGGTCACGCCTGTGTCACACTGACTTTGGCACAGAGGAATACAATATGTGTCAAAAAGAATTGTAAGAAATTCCATGGATGTGAACAGTCATCTCATTTTTTAATTTACTTAGCAATGTAACGCAACTTGCAGGGGAACAAGCTGTGCAGGCTTGCCCTGCTGCAGATGTGGTGACAATGTACATCCGGCCACACAGCACACATGCAAAGCATCCCCACATCCCAGTCCCTTTTTGGCTAAAGAGACACTAAGGTCAAGGCACTGTTACCTAGCAACTAATGAGGGTTGATTAATCCATTTGTGGGCGTCACTTGCTGCAGTGATGTATGTGAGCCTGTGCCTGCTTCTACTATTTGTGTAGTGGCAGGAAAAACAAGTAACAATTACTGGTGAACGACATCAGTAATGCTGACAACAGCATCATTAGATGTATAAATAATCACAGCTAACAGTGACTTTCCATTTTCAATGCTAGCATTGGATTTTGAATTTCTAAAGTGCATTCTTTTTTATTAGAATGCTTTGGTGTAGATGGGCTTTAAATGGGAAGGGAATGATCCTGGCAGATGTAGGGCAGTTCAGTTAATCCAGAAAAGTGAGCTCTTTGCTTTCTCATGGACTTCCTGCAGAAGCAAGCCTTTGCCTAGTCTTCAGTGTATCACGAATGCCTGATCAAACTAAAAGAAAGAAAAGCTTTTCTGAAAACAATTATTCTCAGTTTTAGGGGTCTCTGAAGAGTTAAATAAAAAAGAGGGCATTTTATAATGCATCTGTTTGCTGTCTGCAGCACATACCCCAGAAGGGCAGTACCTCACCCTGTCAATGTCTAATGAACTGTGCAGTTCCATATGATTTATCATTGCTGGTGTTCCACCAGGTATGATCAATAATACATTCTATATAATTTCTTTTTACTTCCAAATGTACCCAGCAGGGTAGAGGAACTTCTATCAAAATGTTGGAAAAAAGTACAAACCCATTCCATATTTTAACAGAGGAGACCTCAGCAGACTTGGTTTGCATTTTAAAGGCTTAAAGGCAGAAGCAAAGCCACCTTTCACATATTGTTTGTTTATTTTTATATAGAAGATCTCATGAAAAAAAATTAAGAATTTATCTGTGGGAAAGAGACTTCAGAGTGAATTGTAGTAAAGGAGATAAAACTTTAAAGAATCTATTTTTTACAATTCAGTTTAGACAATAATACCAGAAAAGCAAACTCCCAGAGGCTCTGAAAAAAGTAACAAGCAGGGAAGTTTGGCTGAGACCCAGCTCCAATACAATGTTGCCCTGTTTCTCCTGCCCTTCATCTTCCCACTCCCTCAAATGCCCTGCGTGAGACCTTCCATTTTCAGGCATTAATTTTACATTTTTTTTTGCCCAGCTCAGGAGGATAATGGAATGCAAAACTGCCTCCCCTGAAAAGACCAAATTGTTTTGGGGGCAGAAGTGAAGGGAGAAGGCCAATTCTCTTCCTGAAAACCAGACCAATCTGAGCTATAATACATTTTTTGTCCCGTCTGTTGTGATCACTTACCCTTCTCTGTCTTGTTTATTCTAACCACTGAGAAAATTGTGCTGGAGATATTTTTTTTTGTGATTAATGATTAAGCACAAATGGAAATTTGGACCATCTTTCCTACTCATTCTTTTTCCTTTGTGTTAGGCTCCTATGCTTTCTCACCAGACTTTCCTGAGAAGGCTCTTTCTTGTGTGCTGAGTTCACACACCCCAAATAACATGGAGATCAGATATTTGCCCCTTGACCAAGGGTGCTTTAGAGCTGGAAATGTGAGGACTGTTTTGATTTTCTAAATCTCTGAGATTGCTGTGGGAAATGGCTGATACCAGCTGAGGAATATTCGATAACTCCCACTGCACAGATCTTGCAAAGGATCAAGGCGCTTCAGCCCTCAGAGTCACAACAAAAGAATCAGAGCATGGGGATATATCAGATTGTCTTCTTCAAGTGTATTTAAAGCCTAATTGACCTCTGGAGCTTAGGAGAGGCAGCTTGACAGTCAAAACTAGGTGGATATGCAAGAGACCTTTTACATGTTGTTTAAAACCTCCTAGCCTCTTCTCCCTGGAAGCAAGTGGCAGGACATATTCACCTCCTTGTGACTGTCCAGTCTTCCCACAACACACAAACCAAACACGGTAGGAAGGCTTTTGTAACCTTTATAATAATGAAAAAGTACACCCTGCAACACTCACTGAATTTAGTGCAGGGTTTTTTTTTTTTTTTTTTCTTTTTTTTTTTTTTGAGATAGTAGGAAAGAATGGGAAAGAAGCTGCTGTTTAGCTCATTTTATTCTCTTAACTTCTCCAGCAGGAAAATGTTTCTGTAGACATATAAAAAAAGGTGTTTGGAACCCTAGCTCTTAGAGAAATCCTGATGGAGGCAGGAGAAAAGAGGGAGACACGGCAAGTCTGGACCACATTGTGTGATCGGGTTTTTTTCTGCCTTTGCCTTGCTTTTCTTTTTAGTTCAGCTCTTCCTCTTCCCCTGTGGCCCCCAGAATTCATCACTTCACCCAGCTTGCCCATTTGCCTCACTGAAGCTAATGCCTCTCCAGCAGCTCCTGAAGAAGTGTTTTCACCGTGCAGCTACAAGTGGCACACTTAGCAAAGAAAGGACTTCCTTCTTTCCTGGGGAATAAGAAATACCCTATCTTAACAGGTAAGACAAGTCTTCACTGTGGACTGGAAGGGAATCATCAAAGCCTGTTTCACTTGTGGTGCAGCCAGAGGTTAAATTGTGAGCTTAAAGTACATTGATCTTGGGTATCAGAAACTTACTCAGAAGGTGGTGAGCCTGTGAGAGATGTTGATTTCTCATGAGTCAGCTGAGACCACCACAGTATGTCTCCTGCTCCTCTCTAACACAACCACATGCCCAGCTATCTGCCAAAGCATGGTGGGTGCTAACACAGCAGATGTTTTGGCTGGGAGGATCCCACTCACTCTATGATGAGTGTGGTCTCTTTGTTGTGCTATTCCGGTGTCTACTCTGAGGAGCAGGAAAGACACTTTTTTTTTTTTTTTCTTCTTTTTTTTTTTTTTTCCTCCCTCCTTCGTGTTTATGCTGCACATCTTGATTCAGAAAAATAGCAGCTTTGCTTTATCGACAGGGCAGCTGATAGGTTTTTTACCATGCTCTGGTTTTATTTAATGTCAGTCACTGATTTGAGTTCATCTAAATTTGACTTCCTTGTCAACTCTGTAATCCGTTTTTCTTTGCGCAATATTGATTTTTTAGAAAAGAGAGCCAAAATCAATTAAAACCAAACATTTTTTGACACTTTTGGCTTTCTGCTGTGGTACCAGTTAATCACATGTTCTTAAATATGCTAACATATGGGTCAGAACGATGACATTAAAATTTAATGCACTTGGGGAAAATAAATTAAAAAGGTCTGCTGCAGAGGTTTTGCCATAGTTCTCTTTCTGCAGTCTGTCAGAGGATGCATAAACCTGTGACCTCTTTTGTACACAATTACAATGTATCTCCTCTATCTAAAGCCAGATAATTACAAGGTTACATAGTCCCTTGTCAGGCTGAAGAAAAGGTTACTCTCATTTTCTTCTAAGGGCTTCAGAGTAATGCTGAGCACTGGAAAGGTGCACCGTCATTTAAGCCACTGGGAACGGAGAGGAGGGATGGTGTCTCTTGCCATTGCTGCTTAGTTACTAATGAAATGACAACCCTGAATTTATGTTTTTGTTAGCGCTATCATTCTCCTTACGCATGGAGTGGGTGTGGGTAAGTGTTGGTGTGTTTGTGTGTGTCTGGGCTCTGATCTGGTGTGCAAGTGCAAGGCATGTTGATAGCACGTGGCCTTCACTGCTGGCCATGGGAAACAGTGAAATGATGCAGGCCAGGAGAAATGAATGGATTTCACACATTCTGCCTTCCTTAAGTCATTGTGTCTCTCTACTTTAAGACTTGCCAGTCCTCCCAATTAAGCAGCATCCAGTATGCAGGTTTGTCTGCAGGGATTAGTTGGAGCCAATGCTCAGTGATTTCTACCAACATTTTTCCAGGGAATCCAGCAATTTCTTTAGGGTTTAAGCTATGAGATTTTTAAGGAAGTTCCTAAGACTAGTTGGGAAGATAACCTGGATGGAAACCAGTAAAGTGCAATCAAACTGGACATCTGCCAGATGACAAAAAAAAAAAGAAATCAAGTTCACCTGTGAGTAGTCAGCTGTATTGAGCCTAGGAATTTCTTTTGAGATGTACCTGAGAGGTCTGCCCAGTCCCTTTGCCTTCAGCATTGAAGTGGAAACCAGTAGATGACTATGTAAGTGATAACAAACATAGCACAGCCTTAGTCACTTCAAAGGGCCAATCTAGGAGGGTGGGGGCTTCAAGCTGAGTCTGGTGCTTTGCTCCAGACCCGAGTCTGGCCAAAATGATAATGTGAAAACTGCGGAGTGAGATGGATGTCTTTGTCACTGAGGAAGAATCCGTTGCAGAACTGCCAGCAGACTGTAGACAGCCACTTGCTACTGAATAGGTGACAACAACACAGGCATAGCAACTGTGAACTTTTGGGCAGGAAAAGAACAGGATGTGATGGATGTAGCAGCAGCTACAGATGGACAAATATGTTCACTTGTTAAATGGTGCTGCAAATTGCAGAAGAAAAAAATATTAATGTTTAAAGGCCTTTGAAG
Organism: Pedionomus torquatus; assembly: GCA_013398155.1. Lineage (NCBI taxonomy): Eukaryota > Metazoa > Chordata > Aves > Charadriiformes > Pedionomidae > Pedionomus > Pedionomus torquatus. Next base: position 124,557 of record VZRU01011703.1, read on the forward strand.
TTGTCAGCTCACCCACACCTGTTTTAATTTATCCCTCTGCTATAGCAATGCCAGCCAAAAGATATAATGGATTCCTCATTATGATGCATGATGCTCCAAATTTTTGCTCCCATGGAGATAGTGATCCTCTGTCCCAAGCAGGAGGCAAAATTCCTCTTCTTTTTCTTGCCAATGCTGGGCACCTCACTGAAGTTGTTAAGTGAGAGATGAGAAATACCCGGTACAGAGTCAGTAGCTATTACAGCCAGCTCACAGCATGAATATCATGGACCACCTGTGATAGTCCTGTGAGTGCTGAATTTGCTTTGGGACAGCACTGACTGCCCTTTACACTGAGCTTGTGGCAAAACTGGTTTGTAGGGCTCAGCATGCCAGGAAGCTTTCTGTGCTGCAATCCCAGGATCTTGAAATACTGTTTAACACTTAATGAAATTAGCAAGACTAGTAATTGGAAATGTATCTGAGGAATAGTTGGGAAACATTCAAAATAAAAAAGAAATGTAAATGTTATTTCCCTGGAGATTTTCTTGGTGTTTTCCACTCATGACCCATCACCTGTCCTGCTGTTGTGAAGTCAAGGTACTGGTGTTCTGCAGTAAGGGGGATGCCCACTGGATGTCATGATTGCTCCACAAAAGTGCAAACACAGTGTAATTTATCTAGTAGTCAAAATGTTATTCCTGAGAGAAAGCAATTTTAGGATGCACATTTTCTGCAGCTTCTCCCTCTCTCTCTCTGTTTCAGCCTCTTATTTATACACACACATAAATCCTTGGATATGTGCAGAGTCAGTAAGCCATAGCTAAAACTCTGAGTCTGTTTGGTTATATGTGTATTGTGTGAAGGCAAAACAACAACTTGAAGTTGTTCCAATAAATTACATAGGAGAAGATTGTTGCCACTGATTTCAGAAAAAGTCACCCACATACCTTTAAAAATCAGGTCTTATTGCCCTGATTAATAAGAGAGAGGGAGTGTCTGTAATTGCAATCAAATAGATTCAATCACGTAATTCAGTGAGTAATGAGATCAACAAATTGTATGTGGGTCATATCAGCTTTAGACGCATGCCCTGCTTGTAAGTTCTTTATGGAGAGAAAGTAAATAAGAAATGAACCAAGAAAACCCATGCTACTCTCCCCCTGCCAAAAACTCTTTTCCAACTGTCTGAATTTGTATGCATGGAAAATATAACTGCAAATGCCTACAATCTGCAAATGTCAGTAGTGGCTAGATCTTATTTTAATTTACTACTTAAATGTATTAAACATAAAAGAAATCCTGTTAAATGTCATAATCATAATGACAATCCAAATAAAATTAGCTAGAAGAGTTAATTAGATTCAGAGGCCAAGCAGGAAGTAAAATGAGTAACTGGGAAAGGAGGGTCCCCCAGACAAAGCACAGCGTGGATTACAGTCTTAAATGTCATGTGGAAATGAATACAGTGCTAATGTTCTCATATTTTCAGGTAGGTTATTTGCTCAGTCTCCAGAAAGCAAGTTTTTATTTTTTTTTCTTGAAGGATTATGCAAACTTTTGGACTAGGTAAACACAGAAATTGTGCAGCAGTGCTAGGCTACCTGAATTGTCAGCACACAAAGATCATTGAAATGCTTAAAGTTTAATTTGTAGAAATTAAACTGATGGTTATGCAGAAATTATAAAAGTTTTCAGTCATAGAATCATTTGGGTTGGAAAAGACCTTTTAAATCATCAGGTCCAACCATTAACCTGATGCTACCAAGTCCACCACTAAACCCTGTCCCTAAGCATCCTATCTACACAGCTTTTAAATACCTCCAGGTAAAGACACTCAACTATTTCCCTGAGCATCCTGCTCCAATGCTTGACAACCCTTTCAGTGAAGTAACTTTTCCTAATATCCAAACTAAACCTCCACTGGTACAACTTGAGACCATTTCCTTTTGTCCTATCACTTGTTACTTGGGAGAAGAGACCAACCCCCACCTTGCTACAACCTCTTTTCAGGTAGTTGTAGAGAATGATAAGGTCTGCCCTTGGCCTCCTTTTATCCAGACTGAAAAACCCCAGTTCCCCCAGCTGCTCTTCTCAGGACGTGTTCTCTAGACCCTTCACCAGCTTCATTGCCCTTCTCTGGACACACTCCAACACCTCAATGTCTTTCTTGTAGTGAAGAGGCCCAAAACTAAACACGGTATTCAAGGTGCTGCCTCACCAGTGCTGAGTACACAGGGGCAATAGATTTTCTAGTCCTGCTGGCCACACTATTTCTGACACAGTCGTCTTATTTTCAGTATCAAGATTTCTGGTATTCAGGTGTGACGAGAAGGGAGAAAGGAAGTAGAAAAAAAATGCACTTGTGAACAGGATAAACTGTTGTCATTTAACAAAGAGACAGTATTAGTCCTTTTCCTTGCTGCCTCTGGTTTTACTTTCCTGAAATGCTGATGGAGGCAGTTCTATGATCCTCCTCTGGCCATTCCTACAACACTGCTATCTCCAGTAACAGGAAATATTTTCTTTATTGGAACATCTCATGTAGTTGTATGTCTTGTCATCTTCATGGACTGTCAAAGTACTTATTCTCCAGTCAAGATGTTTTTTTCAAGATCAGCCTTCTGTTGCATTCTACTGTCATTCAGCAAAGAACAACTTCAGATTATCACTATGTTGTTATAAGTTTTTTCTGTCACTAATATTTTGCAACTATCTGTAGTAGAAGGAGATCAGAGTAAAGATACAGGATTAACTCACCATTTGCAGATAACTTCAGAACTACTTCATGGGTGATGGGCTACCATTTAAACATTTAAACATAAGTTAAAACTAGAAAAGGCCTTACAGTTTCTGAAATATACAGCATACAAATGTTATTCCTATCTTGTCTCCCTCTCCCATGAACTTGTAATTCGTATTAGGACTTCTCTTATCTTTGCCTCTTTTTTCTTCAGTTACAACATGAAAGATTACGAAGGACAAAATGAGAATAGCAAGTTCACCAAATGAAAGTGACTCTTGATTACTTAAATTTTGTGTGGATGATTTATCTTTTACAACACAGCTCCTGAGAGCACTAAAAAATGAGCAATAGCTTTGCCGTTTAAAGTTTTAACTATTTTGCCCTTGCTTTGAACATAGCAGGTGAGTTTCTTTGTCATGGGAAGCAGAAAGTAGAAGTTCAGCAGGGATGGCCCAACCATCAAGCAGAGATCTGTTCTCCTTCTAGATGTGGCTGATGGTCTCCACTGTCTATGCCTCCCAACAGCTTGGTGCCTCTCCTGGGTCTGCCCTGTTCATTTTGCGATGGAGTGGCAGTGAATGGTGGTTTTGTGCTACACTGTAGTGATGTTTTGTGCTTGTTTTCATTCTCTTCCTGCTATTCCTAACCATCTCTTTTGCCTTTATGACTATTGAACACTGAGCTGACATTTCAGGAAATTATCCAGAGTTATTCTGAGATGTCTTTCATGAATTGTTAATGTAGAGCCCATCATTGCATATGTATAGTTAGGATTGTTATTTTGCCATGTGCATTACTTTGCATTTATTGACATTGAATCTCTTCTGTCATTTATTACCCCATCACTCAGTATCATGAGAGCTTCCTGCAAGTATCTGAGGTCAGTTTTGGGCTTGATTTTGCTGAATGAGTTTCTACCAGCTGGAAATTTGCTACCTCACTAGAAGCAATTCATTACATTAATAGTAGCAAACAGACTTTCACAGTTCATTTTTGAATATATGATGAACAGAACTGGCTGTAGCCCTGAAACTTACTCCCTGTGGCATAACTTCTCTCCACTGTAAAAACTGACCAGCCACAATTTTTGACTTCTTAGCTTTTAAAGTAACAATTATTAATTAGTAGGCTCCTTCTCTCTTCTTCTATGACAACTTAATATCTATAAGGGCTTTTAGTGCCCAAGCTTTTCAAAAGGTTTTTGGAAATTCAGGTACAAAATATAACCATGCCACTCCTCTCCACATGCTCACTGATCTCTTAACAGAGCATCAAAAAACTTTTGAAGCATCTCTTTCCCTTAAAAAGCCATGTGGTATCTTACTTTTCTCCAATGTATTTATGTATCCATGCTAATCCCGATGAACTCTGGTGTCAGTGAGTCCCATTGCTCCTATGGGAGAGATACCATGGGAAAGAGTTAAGTTAGCTTTTCTCCTTCAGATTCATCTTCCTTGAGTACTTCTTTATGATATAAGTAGGACTTTTCAGCATCACTTGTTCTCTGCCAGAAATTGTTTATAGGAAAAGTTAGTAGTTATTTTTAGTCATTTAAGTATTTTTGACCCATGTGATAAGGTTCTACAGGCAACTTCTTGGAATTTATGCTGGTTTTCCTTTTTCTCATTTAGATGCTTTTAAAAAAAATTATTTAAAGATCAGGTCCACAACTTGATCATGAGTATTTTGTATACTTCCCTAGATGTCCCAATGTTTCATGGATTCACTGAGCTATGAATAGCTCTCCCTTACGTTCCCAATACAGGTCCACTGGAGCCACTTCAACTCTGGCAGCCTGGTCTATCTGCTCATTGTTTTGATGTTCTTCGATGATGCAGTTCTTGGGCTTGTAAGCATCCACATGATGTGTCCTCACAGAAATGTTCTCTAGTCAGGCGCTGATATTTTACCACTAGCCTAGATGGGTTTACCTCTGTGCTGCCAGTTGTTCTGTTTCCATTGCCACCCCTGCAAGATGTTTGCCCATGGAGTCAGTAGGGGTAGAGCACTGGCATATTTTCCCTAAGCCCAGCTGGATGGCTTTCACTTCTGCAAACTGACCTGACTCACCTTCTCCTTTGACAGCTTTAATGATTTGTCATGTGGGACTCCACACAGCAGCTTTCCACTTCCAATGGTTTCCTATAACATGACAGGATCTGTTGGTAAACAGAGCACAGTGCCTTTCACCTTCAGATAATCCATTGTATAGTGATGCCTCTTTGGCATGAATCACCTTCTTCAGCAAGGCTCCAAAATCTCTCCTTCTGCCCAGTCCATGGGCTCTTCTAGGATTTTTGGGATGTTGGGATTCCCCATTTAAGCCCCTTGTGTGATCAATGCTACCCATGTATTTCATGTAGCATCAGTCACATAATGTGTAGAGGAAACCATCCCTTTGAACATCCAGTGCAACATAACAGTCAAGATGCCAAGAAGAGCTGTGCTTCAACAACTTCAAAAGCAGCTGGAACACTTTCGTATGCTGCTACTGGCACTTCTAGTTTATTTATTTATTTATTTATATATATATATTTTTGCTCATTTATATGCTCATTTTACCAAGCTGTGACTTGTTAGTGTAGCTGCACTAGCAGCTGCATTCACTGNATCCTGGCTTCAAAACCCTAGAGGCTGACTTTGTATTTCTTGTGGTGTTTTCTGTCAGAGGCTTCAGGGGAGACTACATTCCATGGCTGCAGTGTAGGGCACTTGTTTCTAAGCTAGTCCAGGCCCAAGTGCTACTGTAGGGGCTGTCTCCTGTTGGATGTGTTCAAAAGCTTAATGCTGCTCAAAATTGTTCTTCTTTGGGGTTGCTTGAGAGAGAGGGCTCACAAACTGACTGTAACCCAGAAGATGTATTTTCCAGGAACCTAAAGTGCCTAGAGAGGGCTTTTGTGTGTCTTTATAAGCTAGTGGGCATATAGTTTATAAGCTAGTGGGCACATCATTTCTCAGCCTTTTGGCTAATTATATCTTATAATTCACATTGGTAGGGGTGTGGTAATGTCCCACTTGTCATTTTATTTCCAACAACCAGATCTCTTGTGCAGGTCCTTTGATCCTGCATTATTTTATGGCAAAAACCAAGATCTGGATTATCCTTTTTGCTTTCTCAAATGCTTCCTCTTCTGTGTTGCCTCACACTATGATGTCATTGATGAATTACAAATGTTCAGGGGTGTCACCCTGCTCCAGTGCACTCTGTATCACTCCATGACAAATAGTGGGCTGTGCTTCCACCCCTGCTGGGTGCAAACCCATGCATTCTGGGGGGACTGCCACCTCAATGCAATGCCTTGATCCATGGCTGTGGAGCACATGTCCACATGGGCTGCTGGAACTTCACCACAGCCAGACCCAGTACAACTCTCAAATGAAAGGTTGAAAAGAAACACTACAATGAGAAGGAGAGGATATATTCTGATGCATGTCCAAAAAAGCCAAGATGTAACTGGGGCTGGTGGGTAGAGATGATTTCCAGTGTGCCTCCAGGTGAGGAAAGGCTCCCAATAATGGGAATGTAACCAAGGAACAGAATCATACCTGTATGTGAGTCTCTTTCTTGGGGAGAAATTGAAGGCTTTGAGAGATGGGAAAGTCCTTGAGAAAAGGAAGTGCTTGTGCCATCAAAACAAAGCCCAAAGAGCTCTGTATTCTCAGTAACAAATCCTTGAATGCTGAATGCAATTCATGAGGCAAAATAGAATTCAGTAGCTGGGCAATGTCAGGGATACAGTATGTTGTTGTAGCTGTGTGTTTTAGATGACTATACCAAGATCTACAATATCAGAGGGTCTACAAAGAGAGTGCAGAGGTAAAAACACTCCTGCATATAGCAGATTAACTACTTTATCTTGTCTGAAAGGTAGGAAGAGCTCAGCATTCTGCCATATATGAAGTGCTGGTACCTGGAAAATAATAGCTGACACTTCTCCTCTATCAGGGGGTTATTTTATATATATATATATGTTGTTAAAGAGTTGGAGCATTTTGTTCTTTCTCAGAGACAATGACTTGAAAGAGAATGTATTTATCCAGGCTGTGAGATCTGGCTGCTACCTGGAATCAGCAGGCAATCTTTCAGGTTTAGGAAAATCAGAACGTAGAGGTCATGTCTTTATTTTTGCTTCTCTTAGGCACAAAAGCACTTCATTTCTTTCACCCACCAAAATGGCTCCTGGCTGCTTTCTACACAAAAGCCTGGTTATTACATGCTGAAGAATTGCTTTGACTTTGCAAATAGAAAGTTCAGTAATACTTAGCATAAACCCACTGATCTGGACCACCTGAAGTGATTTAAGGATATGCCCAGTGAAGGAAAAGAAGACAAGGTAGGCAAGTAGGTTTTCCTTTTAAAACTTATCCCTCAACTGGTCCAACCTTTGAAGATATTTGTTATTTATATTATCATATAGTAATGTGAGAGAAGGGGTAAAATACATTAAAATTATACAATGAAAGCAGTCCTAGTGCAGTCTCAATTCCTTTACTTAAATTAAGGTGAATTTCTTCCAATCTAAGTGCTTATATTAATGCAATTCAGCTGTTGGTCCAGTAGATATCAAGTTTCTTGTCCCAGGGTGTGGGCATCTGGGACATTTAATTGTTAACTGATATCAGGAGAGGAGGGTGATAAATAACCAGTGTCAGAACGGCATTGACAGGCATGGAAGTATGGAAGAGAGTTGTTCAGCTGTATGCCCAGGTAGTGTTGGAGGCTTTGCCTATTGAACTAAACAGGAGCAGGCATGGCGTCAAGCCCTGGCAGGCAGTCATCCTCACTGATATGTGGTTGGTGTGCTGTCTGGCTCTGCTTCAACATCTGGATTTTCTTTTCCTTGTATGCACTTTATTGGGAAACAAAAAGTCTGTCTTGAAGCTGAAAACTCCTGTGCGGCAGTGGGCCTCAAGTGCTTGAGGTCCTGGTACAGCACTGTTGAGCTAAACAGTGCATTTTAAAAAGCATGACCTTGGAATGTCTTCCATCTGCCAAAACATAGTGTCCTGGCAAATAAGTCTAGAGAATTGCTGGTGTACCTATGTAATATGGGAAAGGAAAACACAGAGAGATGCAGATAGAGATACTTTATCCAAAACAAATGGGCTGAAGAACAAAATTGCTCATCAGAGTAATTGCCTATAAAGAGTCCTTCTTTTCTCGACCTCAATCCTTGTTCACTTATTGCACTTAGGTAATTTAAAAAACATCAATATAACTGTTCTATGCCTGCTCTTGTTAATTTTCTTTAAGAACAGTAAAATAACATTTTATTGCTTGCACAATTCCCTGAACAATTGCATTTTCTTTGTCACACTTCCTTGGCAAGTAAAACTGCCTGAGCAGTGATTGTTTGGTAAATTAGTATCATTCACAAGCTCATTTTGCACTTTGGAGTGTCAAATGTTGTTTGAAGAAGAAAACTCCTTCCTGGTTGTTGTTGTGGGAGGGAGGGAGAAGATAAGTAAATTTTTGTAATGAAATAGACACACTTTTGAATGTCAGTTTTATATATGTTGATAAAACCTGCAGACACAAATCTGCTTCTGACTGTGATTTCACTAGTGTGCCATAACTTCCCACACTATCTAATGAACAAGTACAAAGGGAGTAATATGTCTGTTGATTTAAATCTTATTTAACAAAACAAAAGGATATTAGTGACACTGTGCAATTCCAGGGGGAATGCTAAGATAAAAAGAAACTATGGGCAGGGAGCAGGATGGGATTCTCAAACATCTGTGTTGCACAATGCCAGGGATTTAATTTAGGGGTGACTCAGCTTAACCTGTGAGGCAGGCTCTCTCTTGAGGTCTGATACCCTGTTGTCAAGGTCGTGGGATCTGCAGGAGAGGATGGAAGCTCCCCTGCTACCTTCCTGAGCTCTCTTGCTGCAAAACTGGTGGAAGGATGATGAAGGTAGATTGATTTGCTCCAGGGTCTCCAGCATTGCCACATGACCACAATACAGCTCACCCTGGCTGTGAGCACACCCTGAGAGGCACTCCAGGGCCCCATGCTCAGCACCTTGATTTCTCTCAATAGCCTATGGAAGGAGGGAGGTTAAACCTCTGTGGATTTAACTGTCAAACACAGTTTCAGATACTTGCATTAGATGGAGTGACCATTTCCACAGCAATACAGCATTTATCTTTGCACTTTTGGGTGACTCCGAGTTGAAACTCTAGCATCCAATCAAGTGACATTCTGTTTGGTGTCACTCAGAGACACAAAACTCATCTTCCAGAGAAGAAGATCCAAAATGCTGGCCTGGAAGATTTCCAACTCATAAAACACACTAGGTGAGAGTATAGAGATGAGGGAGGCAGGCTTAGTGTAGATTTATGATTGTGGAAGGTCATATTTATTATGCCTCTGACACCTTTCCTGACATAGGTTAAATATTTATTTTTAATGCCAACCAACACAGACAAAAACCATACAACAGCAAAGATCCTGATTAATAAATGCGTGTGGGTTAGAATAGCTCGGCTGCATTTCCTTCTGTGCATTAAAGGGAACATTGGTGAATGGAAGAAGGCAAAAAGATATACTTATTAACGATTAGTCAAGAGCAGAATTTTAGATCTTACAGCTGACATGGGCTCCTGAAGTCTGCTAATTAAACCATCTGAAGATCTGATCAAAGGCTTTTAATGTAGAGATTGCTTAGCAAGATGCAGATAATTAGATGAAGGCTACTAATGATTTACTTCTGCAAAGTGTAACCTAGCACTGCTACCTAAAAAGTGACACTGCCTGCAATACAGCGGTTTGCGTTCCTTGGTGTAACAGCCTAATGATTAAATATCAAGTACAGATCAGGCCAGGAACAAGCCTTGTATTCTACTTCACAGTCTAAATATGGCCTGTTTGATCTGGAGAACAGTGAAGTTGTAAGTTAAGAAGGGGTGGATGTCATTTCTAAGAGGCCCAGCGCTCTTCACTGGCTGAAGAGGTGCCTCAGTTTGCGTGGCTGGAGCTAAGCAAGATGACCTCTGCAGCTAACATGGGATTTATCTGGGACCAAATCAGCACAAACAGTTGAGGCTGCAGCCCTGTCATTCTGTCCTCTGGATGCTGCTATCACATTGAACTCCTGGGCTTGCTTTTCCTTATATACTGCCATGTCCTCCCCCGAGCCTCAGGGCTGAACCCTCTTTCCCAAATGCCCCAGTCCTCTAGAGAGGGCTGGTCACCTCTGCACCCTGCAGACTTCTCCTCCTGAGGCAGAGGGTAGCTCTTCCTCCACCAGTGTCTCCTGGGATTGATTTGCAGGTTAGTTTTGCTTCCCGTAGGGTGGGAGGTCAACCTGTCTGTTTGCATCCCAAGTAAGTGCTCTGCTGACTGGGTTACAAGGTATGAGCAGGCTCTGCACTTTGACAGAAGCTTAGGAGGAACTTGGGGCTGTTTTCCAGGTGAGCTGCTGCTGCTACAGCTGAGATCTGACAAACTGTCACTCTTGCTCATGCGCAGACCCGAGCTACAATGAGGTAATCAGTTCTGTCAAGGCGTACGTGACAGTCAGCATACCTACTGGCAGAAATCACCCACCGGGGGAATTTTATCAGCAGAAATGCAAACATACGGAGAAATTTAAATAAAAGCTAATTGAGATAGAAGCTAGCCTGAAGGTTTTGTACTTATACATCATGTAAATCTAACCCCTATTGACCTGCTGGTTTAAACATTATTGAACATTCACTAAAAAGTCTCCTAATCATTTATTAATTCTTTCTTCATCATTTATAAACAGAATCATAATATGAAGTGGGATTAAGCTTTGTCCATTTTGCTCCAAAAAACCAGCTCCATGCAAGAAATTCCCATAAATTATCCAAAGCAGCAGCAGCCCTCAGCCTTAATTATAGCATTCATTATGCAATTATACTATCATACAAGCTCCCCAGTTTTAGTAAAACTCAAGAATGGTTTTTTTAGTAATTTTAACATGCATCCTCAGGGAAGATTCTGTGGAGAGGCAGCAGGATCCAAAGTGAGCTGTGGCCATTGCTGTGCATTAACAAACAACTAACTAAGCCTTTCCTTTCCTTGCTTATCTATCTACTGCCCTTGCCCTATAGTACCAAAGTGTTTTGAGAGGCCACCTCATGGACACCAGTGCACTTCTCCAGGCTCTGAAGATATCTCTCAGGCCAGTGTCAAATATCTGGATACTTCCTTCATTGGGATCCAGAAACTGCATGATCCCTGTCATCTCTGGGGGACCTGGCATCATTCCCCATGGATCAGACCATGGTACTGATCCTTCACAAGCCTGACAGTGAGGAAGGAGAAAGGAGCATGAGTGCACGACCAAAAAATGCAGCTCATTGAGGTTGGTGAATGCATTTTATGGTGTTGACAGCTCCTCTGTCTGCCACATATGCCTGTCACCTGCCTCTGGTCCAGAACTGAAATATCAGGAATTGAAATATTAGGAATTTGCATTATGGTTTTTCTAATTGTCTAGATACAATGAGCACTTACAAATCTTTGCAGTCTTCCTGGCTATGTGCTGAGTATGGAGCAGGTCTCCTCAATTGCTCCTTCATTTTTTTACTGGGAAGCAAATCTCTGTAAGGCCAGATTGAGGAGCAACAGGGTTGGACTGAGGAGGAGGACCCTGGGGAGAACAGCGGTTCCACAACACTGCTATAGCTATGTGTTTCTATATGACTGTACAGCTATGGGATAAGTAGGTAGGATATAACAGCGACTTAAGTGTTCAAAGAAACTAAATCACTTTGGTGGGCTCGGATGGAAGAAAGATGACAGACAGGCCAAAATGGATAGAAAATAAATGAAAGAAATCCAAGCTGGATTTATCAGAAACTAAAAGTTAGAAGGGAGGGAGAAAGGAAAGAAAAAAAAAAAAACAGAATAAGAATCCGACAAGCCAGAAATGGAATAGAACATAAATTCCAGAGGTCAGAAAGGCAGAAGAAATATATTATTTCAGAAACAGAGATAGTGAAACAACTGCTGAAGACCTCAAACTATCAGAGAAACTAAATAATTTGTATTTTGGAGGGGTCCTAGTAGCTTCTGGTGGATTAGTAATTAGAGCTGACTAGTTCTTAATAAGCATGTCTTGCTGTTGATTTTGTTATTGACATTCATCTTCCATTCTTAAATGGAAAAAACATTCTAAATTTTATGTTTCTGTGGAATACTGCAGTTTTCAGCATTTTTATCCTCTTGATTGATATGCTCCAGGTAAATGTTTACATTATTAATTTTAACAGTGCCATAGGGTAGAACAAAACATTCTACAACACTACAAATAAAAATGAAATGAAAAATCAATTTTTAATCAAAAATCAAAATAGTTCCCTACCCAAACAAATACTCATGGAAATTACTATGTTTCTACAAAATATTTACGTTCACCTTATCAGCAGTGGAAATTTGCTTCATCAGGAGATGGTCAGCTCCTCAGCACAGAGGAAAAACCTGGCGACTGATTTACTGCTTTTTGCTATTGTGTGCTCATTTACATTTATGTAAATTGAAGTATAAAATACACATACATACACATAACTAAGCATGTAAAATTCAGAAAGACTGCAAATTAGATTCATGCAGTATAGGTGTAAATAGCTACATAAAGAGCAAGGCAATAGGGAAGCAGGTACAATGTTTGTGTTATCCATGAAAATGTAGAATTCATATAATTTGGGTTTAATTGTCCATGTACTATATCTGGTATTCTTCTGTTTTTAGAGTTCACCTACTTTCACTTTCATTGCTAAAGAGACATTATATCTCAGCAAGGATAAAGACCATTTTCTTTGTATGTTGTTAATAAGAAATAAAGTGCAAAAAAAAAACCCCAAAAATGAAAAGGTGTTCCCCTTAGGAATAAAACCCCTCAGCAGTTGTAAACTTCTCTGTGGTTGGGGATGGTGAGATGTCAAAAGGGTAGAGAATTTTGTCTAACATCAGAGAATGAGCAAGCTCTGCATTTGAATGCTCATGCATTTGAGCAAATAAATCACACACGGTTCTCTGGATAAAAACAAAAGAAGTAATTAATTGCAAATTACATGGTGATAGCAATTCCTGTTGAGAACTCGGCTTAATTTTCTCATGTTTAGTAGCTCCATCCCACAGTGCCCTCTTCTGAGATATGGGAAAGTCTGAAAATAATGGGAAGAGATGCAAACTCTCAAGTCCCTTCCAGTCCAGCACTTCTCAGTCCTCTCTCTCTTGCTGCTCAGGGTGGGCTGCTTTAAATGTAGAAGTGCAATCAGAGAAATTGTTTTAAATGATGTCCCTATGGAACCTATATCTTGCTTTCCTTCCACCTGTTAGCCTTTCCTGTGCTTTATTTCATATGAGAGACAATTGTACCTTGCATTTTTATTTCTGACTGACTTAATTTCCTGCTTGCTTCTCCCTTTACTGCTAGGTCAGAAATTTCATGGTATCTAAATTTTGCTTTCACTGGCTGTTCCAGAGCTCTGGGTTCAGCTGTTCAAGCCATGTAGCGCAGCCACTACAGTCACTTTGTATCCCTGAACTGACAGAGAACTTGCTAAACTGTTCATATGCTGTCCAAAAATATCCACACCTCTAGCTTGATTCTGGAAACAGTAAAATGACCTAAGTTAGATAACAGACCTACCGGGGAAAACAGCTGTTGATGTGCTAAGTGTAGCATTCACACAAACTTGTGATCTCCAAGCATGGTGTTAGAACCAATGCCCTTTCTGGGCAGAGCCTGTCTCCAAAATAAAAAAATGTCTGGCATCAGGTTGAGACAATGCTGCTTGATGTAGGCCACGCGTACAAAACCGTGGAAGCTGGAGCACAGATGTGGGTGTTGCACAAGTTACTATTTTCTCAGACACTCACCCACAGCTCTTCTGGTCACCCTTGTTGTCATGTGAGTTTGATAAGATTATGGTAGCTTCCTATCCAGATCTGCCTTTATCCTTACCTGTATGCATTTCTGTTTGCCTGTTCCCTGTCTGCCTGTTGCACCTCAGGTTCTGTATCTCAAGTCCTTCTTTTAATGACTCTTCCTTGTTAATTTCTGCTCAAGCCTTTCCTGGCCAAATTCCTATTGTTGCTCCTTATTATCCTTATTAACCATTCTATTTTTTTCTCATTCTGATCTTTCCTAACTCCCATGTTAATGTTACTGGTTCCTGTCAAAGGGACTGCAACTCCTGTCTGTCCTTTCCTGTACTTGGGTAAGTTCAAGGGTGGGATAAATATATACTTCTGTATTGGTAGGGGATCCCAGTTGCATCATTCTCCCAGCAGTGTAGGTTCTCCAGCCTTGGGCTGGTACAATCAACATCAGTTGATTGACAGTAAGAGCTCCCTATGCAGTGGGGCAGGCTGGCATGAGCAGTGGAGGATTCAGCAGACAGCGTGGTGAATCCTGCAGATCTGCAAGATGGGCAGTTTAGGCACTTAGGGACTTTTAGATGTATATGATGGGGTGTCTTCTGAACTTGGATGTTAAATGGGAGGTACTTATGCTATCTCACAGTTTGAGATGTAAAAGTTTGCTGACTAAAGTCACCTTGAATTTGTAGGTATTTTTACATTTAGTCTTCTGTTCAGAAAGCCACATTTCAAGTTCCAAGGCTTTTCACAGCAGTCATGTTGATAAATTTCTTTTCTAGTAAAAGTAGTACACCAGCATCCCACAGCTAGTCAAATATATCTTCATCCTACAGAAGTCAAAGGAATGTTGTCCACTGGCACTGATGATCTCACGACGGCTATTAGTTGATATTTGCTATACAGTAATTTTCATGTCCTTACTCTATTAGTGCTGGTGATAAGTTGTTGAAAGAATTAGTTTAGCCTTTAGTTTAACAGTATTTCTTGTTGTTTTCCCACATCTCATGAATATATTCAGGCTAGTTTACAAATTTACATAAAATCTATTGTTTAAAAAGAAAAAAAATGTCAAAATAGCTTCAAATATCTTCCATTATGTTCTTTGTTGCTCTGCTGTGTTTCTGTCTTTATCTATATTTTATTATTAAGAAGGTCTGCTTTTACTTTTATGATGTGAAGCCTGTCAAAACAATGCATTAAATAATTCTGAATCATTATTATCCAATACTACATCTGTTGCTTTCTTTCTTTCTTTTTTTTTTTTTTTTTTTATTTTTTTTTTATTTTTCTTTTTTCTTCCCTTGGATGGTCCAGGATTGAAATCTGCCATTTGCTGAACACTATACAGTTGTTGCTGAAATATTATTTTGTCTTCCTACTCAGGAACCCTCCAACTATTCATCACTTGGAGACCTCGAAGGGTGTTGCCTGTGACTCTACCCAGCATCTGAATCGCAGAGGAATTATTCTTTACATTATCCATGTCTTTTAGCGAGAACACGATCTGCAACAGCGCTTGTGAGGTGTGCACATCAAGGTTGAGAAGAACAAGAATTACAGAATTATTTTAGAAAGTGTACCATCCAATGCCTCAGTACTCCATGGCCTGCACAGTGATTTTTTCTGGGACGTGAGATCAGACGTAGCCTGCAGCCATTTTCCTCCTGGAAAAAATCTTTAAGGGGTTACTTTAAGCTTAAGGATAACACCTGCTCTGCAGACTGTGGGATTGCTCTATGGGAGATCTGCCAAAGGGGCACCAAGGAGCAGAAAGCGCAAACAAAATTTTTGGGGCTTCCTAGTTGTTGAATCCAGTCCCAAGAAATTGTACAGAATAATGAAAAAATATATAATCAGGAAATGTCTGTTTGATCCATAACAGGCCATAAAATATTTCCCCAAATTATTTACAAACTTATGTCCTGCACTAAAATAGTAATAATAATAATAATAAAAAATCACAAATACACTGTGCTTTAGGAAAAGGTCAAGGGAAAAGTCTAAGGTTCTTGAAATGGCAGAAATTGCCTTGATGAAATATTAGATCATCTCGGCAAATAGCGTTTCCCCACCTTGTAGATGAGGGCAAAAATATTCATCCAGCAGTCTCATCATGCCACAGGAAAAAATTCCCCATCTCTGACTGAGTTAGCTGTAAAAGCATGGACAGAGCAAACTAACCCAAGACACCAGTGCCACCATACTCAATGCCACCAAGGCATGAGTACACCAGGGCACACACTGCACCATGTTGGGAGCAATGACTGATCTTTTGGGGATCCCCTTCAAGGGATGATGGAAACTACTTTTCTCTCTAAACTTGACTATAAATTGGAGAAACTATTTTGGCTGTGCCTGCCTCTCATTGAGACTATCTCCTACTTTGTCTAAGTGAGATTTTTCTCAGGGGAAAAGCTTTTCCCTCTATCTGGCTTCTATAGGTGGTCACTTGCTTTGTCTTGAACAGCTTGTGTGTGCCAGATGGCACTGAAAACAGGATCAAGCTCTAAAAAAAAAAAAAAAAAAAAAGCAAATGTAGACAAAAAGTCAGTAACACCTGTGATGTAAGACAGTATTAGAGCTGTTATTTTATACCCTTGCATCTGTCTTTATTTTGCTAGTCTATTCTCCTGGGCACACCAGGAGTAATTATTTCATGAGATGTCAGTCTAGAAATAGGCTGACCTCACTCTGCCATTTGAAATGCCAGTGCTGTGGGTGTTGCTTGTAAATGCTGGTGGTCTCTGTACACATGTGCAAACATGTATGCATCTGTGTATATGTTTGTTTTTTTTTTTTTTTTTT
>VZRU01011703.1:140979-155589 GCA_013398155.1 Pedionomus torquatus
AAATTCGATTCGTAAAATGTTCTCAGTGAGATTTATAAATGGTTTTACAACTATGGTCAAGTCATTCAAAAATCTAATGGAGCAGCAGAGACATTACCATGGATTTGCAGCAGAATTCAACTAACATGCTTGTTGAATCTCACCAGAGGGTCTAGGACCCAGTAGGAATAGGAAACAGTCTGTGTAAATTGTGTGCTGAATAGTGACTGACACACGAAAAATGCTTCCTAAAGCTCTGAGAGCAGTAAAGTTCATCAACTGTTTTGCAGTGATTTTGGTGCAGATATCTGGTATTTCTCATGTATTCCTCAGAGGACAGAGGCAGACAGACTTCCCTTTGGATGTCTTGAGAAAAGCCCTAGATTCATAAATTCACAAGATACTTTTCTTCTTATGCTGAAAGTTTCCTAGATGATTCTGATGAGGCAGCTATACATGCTCTGTAGTGCCCAGTTACGAGCTACTATCTCAGTTGGTTATGGGTAGATAGTCCTTTGGAGAAGTTACTTTAGCTATGACTACTACTGGCAAGAAGGGTGTCCACTTTTTCTATAATAACCTCTGGTAAAATCTGTCTTGGTAGCTGGCTAGTGTTTCAGGACATGTTTCAGGGAGATGCCCTAGCCAGTGAACAGAGAACACTGGCGGAGAACATTCTTTATGCTGTTAACATTGTGTTGCTGTACACTCAAAGAAGCAAACATGACGAGACCTGGACAATAGCAAGCTTGTCTTTAACCTGTGTGTTAGGAAACTCAGCTAGACAGAAGGGAAGTCTTTGGTTCTGGTCTGTCCTAGAGCTCTTTCAGTTAATTAAAAAAACAAACTTATGCTGCTCTACTATAAAATGCCTGCACATTTCAGAGAATGGGTTCTGTATTCCTTTCTGCCCATCACAGATGAGAGTCAAACTCCATTTGATCTACTCACCTTCTGCCCATACCTCTTGCATTCCAATATCCCACTCTCATAGAGGTTGGATGTAGATGACTAGTGTGGATGCCTTTCTAAGGGTGCATCCATATAACATTAAACCTTTGGAACCTGAGAAAAGGCCTAAGAAATGGGCAGCACTCTTCTTCCCTGAGTTGTGTAACAGTGTGTAGAATAGGTGTCAGGGAGTCATATGCTTCTGTCCTGCAGTGCTGCTCCATGAGTCACCCCTTCTTGGAGGAGGGCTGGATTCCAAGCCAGTATCATATACTTTCTCTGGCTGCCTGAGTGGGAAGAGCAGGGCAGACATTGACATTGACATTTGACAGCTCCACCTCTGGAGATCTCATTGGAATTTACACCACAGAATAAGAAAATTAACTGCTTATTTTAGGAAGGCTGAATTATCTTCTTCTCCCTCATTTCATTCAGATGGAGAATTTGATGCATTTGTGGCTAAAATAAAAGGTGGTATACTGGATCCAGTATAACACTGCTTGCAGTGCTCAAGTCAAAACAGAGGAAAAACTTTTGTGTTATATTCTTCTGAAACCACACCACCAATATTAGTTCTTGATATTTTGAATCAATTAAATGAAAGGATGGTGTAAAAGCTTTTAAGATTTTACAAGAGGTTCCACAACACCATTGACTTTTTCCCACTACCTGGGCAAGCACTTACTTATCTAGCAACATAATAAAGCTGAAAAATAATGGGACAGGGAAAAAAATGGAGGGGTGATGCAAATCTTTCTTCTGAAAAAAAGTGTTTTTTCATGAAAGATGTTTGTAATTTTTTATGGTAGATGGAAAACAGGATTTCCATCATGCAAAAAAAATATTATTTTTTCACCCTAATTCCAAAACTTTGGATATTTTTAATGAAAAAAAATATAGAAAACTATTGAGTACTGAAGATGAAGCAGTACAATGAGAGACGCTTATTCGTAAAGGAGAAGAATATACTTACAAAAAAGTTGGCACCTCTGTTGCCAACTTGATTTGCATTTGCAAATTGCACCAGAACTTCAGACCTCTATTTCTGCATTGGTCCCAGAAAGCTATTTTAAAGGGTCATGCAACATTATGTGTTTCCACTGAAGTTGTGATCTTTTCTTATTGGAAATTTGTAGGCTAAGGAATTTGACCTTACCTCACAGAAAATTGTCTCCTGCAGTGTAGATTTGGGAAAAGAGCCTGGCATGAAGCTCAAGTCTGTTAATATTCTTGCTCATAATTCATGAAGACTGAAGAGAGAGGCTTTCAAAAAGCAACTCTAATGTTATGAATAATTATCTCTTTGAACTTAAGGGAGGCTGGAAATTCACTGTTAAACTGCCTGAGATACTTCTTAGTAGTCACTACTATACAGCTATTGAAATTGAGCGGGTACCCAGATAAGGAATGGAAATTTCATTCTGGTTTCTGAAGGTACCATGTTATTCATTCTTTCTGAAGGTCCTTGCACTTGGAAATTCTTGTTCAAATATAATTTTCTTTTGGGTTCTAATTTCCTGAACTGTTCATAAGACAGAATTGTGCAGAAGCTTGAGAAGTTAAGTTTGCAAAATATGAATGTATAAAGAAGTCCTGCAGTCTTCTAAACACATGCATCTGTCTGATAACATAGAGGTTGGTGACATTCAATAGTCAGTAAATTCTGTGTTTTAGGAGTGCAAGACCTTATGCAAGTAAAAATTACCATTGGCTTTATGACATTTCTTGAGAAATCATATCAATGTTCTTATATCTTCTATCATGAGCTGAAAACCAGTACCACGCTAATGATAAATTTCCTGTTGATGGATCCCTCTGAGATGAGAATGTCATGCCCAGACACTGTAAAGAGAAAGTGTCATGTGAACCCAGTGGTGGAGCTGGGACATATGCAGAATACAGACAAAACCAAGAGTGAGGTTCTATTTTGCACAACAACCAAGTACCTGTAATTGAAACAAATAATATTCTCTGCATACAGTTTATACTACCCCAGGAGAAATTTAGATTTTTTTGCAAATTGGAAGAGCTATAGGAAAAGTAGGAACAAAGCTCTATAGGTATTCCATGCCAAAAGGCTGCATAGCCACCTCTGAATTAAATCTGCTCTAGGTATGATTGTAGAAACCACAACTTAGAACGCATCTGGTTCTTTCCTGTCTCCATTCCTGCCAAGTGAGATGATAAAATGTCAGTTTTGGACTTGTTTCCTGTGGATACTGTGAGATTTCACATGATAGTGTAATCATCTATCAGAGACAAGCAAATCATGGCTAAGCATCTTCACATGAGATTGACACCTGCCCTCCACATCCTTCAACACGTCAGTGTTGGATACGTATGCAAGAATAAAGCACTGGCTTGTGCCAGAGTAAAACTGGAGTACTGGAATAAAACTGGCCAGCCTTGTCAGAAACCAGACAAGGATACACTTTTGAAAGTACTTTTCCTTGGGAGATTTAGTTGTCTCAATAAGCACAACTGGCATTTCAGCTGTGGACAAACAACATGTTGTTGGAAAGCTGCTATTTGTGCCCTTTCCTATAGCCTGTATTGCAGACAAAGCCCTGTCCCTTTTCAGCAGTAATGTCTGTGGTAGCTGCAGTGCCAGCTGTGCCAGAAAGCAGATCTTGACCTTTCCATTTGTGAAAGTAGATTGAACTGTTCTTACTTTATGTTTCTGGCAATGAGCATCAGCCTAGCACGAGCAGCTGTTGTATTTCAGAAGGAAAGTAAAACATAATTAATTTATTTAAAAGCAAGTATATTTGCACATGTATGGAGGCATATCCTTCTCTGTCCAGGAGTGGATAGACTTTCCTGGCACACAGAGATGTTGGAAAATATTGTATATCGGTATATTGAAGTCACATGGATTTTAGGCATTGCATCTTAGAATGAGAATTTTGCACCACAGGTATAAGAAAAATACTGCTCTGGCTTTGGTATTGCTCTGAGATAACTGCTAGTAAAAGCTGATGACCTTTCAGAGAAAGGACAACCTTTTGTAACTAAAGGAAAGACGAAAAATAGTGCTATTTTATGCATGTTATATACATTGCTCAGGCAAAGATGAAGTGAAAGGTGAAGAGCCATGTGCAGGTTAGGATGTGACCTAGAATGAAATGAAGGTATATCTCAAAGGGTGGAGGTGCAGCTTTCTTTTTTCCCCCACCTTTTAAGAAATTGTTTTATTTCCAAGTGTTATACAGAGCTTAGCTGAGGCTGTAACCTGAAATATCTAAGAACAAATCTCCCCCTGTGAAGAAATCATTTTTCTTTGCTGGAGCAGGTGTGTTGAGAACCCTGTCAGATGCTCATACATCACAAACTGTGAGCGGACTGAGAAAAAGTGTTTCCAAGATTGCAAGGAGACAGTTAAATAGAATGAGCTTTTAACACATTTCTCAGAGGGAATATAATAAGGAAAGGGGGAAGAGAAATGGACTTTTCCCCAAATCTGCAAGTCACTGGCATCAATTCTTCTGGGTCCAGTGTATGATGATACATTTACTTCTGTCTTGCACATAAGGACATTTTCAAAAGAGGTTTAAAGAGAACTTATTAACATGCCTTATGCACACGACTTTACTAGATGCATTCAGGAATACTGTAAGAGATCTAGGGCATTCTCTGCTTTATTCTCTGGACTTACTCCTTTTCTGTGTAATGTCTTATCTAATGAAAATGGATTTTCTTAGGTAAAATTTGCTTTTAGAATTTGAAAGAAAAAGAATGGTTCCAACTGGGAAACAAAATGAAAAGCAGCAAGCCATTCTCAAGGTGCGATGTGACATTGAATCTCCAACTTGAGGAAAGTGCAATGGAAGCCTTTTATTTTTGGCTAGCTCAAAAGCACAGCAGCCTCTGGGCTGACCAAGGAACGAATGTGATGTTTGTAGCATATCTCTGCAGAGAGTAACAGAAATAGCTGAAGACTCCCCTAGGACTTTCTAATATCACATGCAGTGCACTGGGGAGAGCAGGCTTTCTACAGACATTGTCTTTTACATGGAGACGTGACCAGTACTGGTCATGATTTCAGTTGGGATAGAGCTACTTTTTTACTAGTAGCTGGTATAATGCAATGTTTTGGATGTTGGATGGAAATAGTGTGACAGTGCATTAGTGTCTTTGGTTGTTGCTTAGAATCAAGTCCTTTTCTGCTTCTCACACTGTCCAGCCAGCCAGCAGGCTGGGGAGGGGTGCACAAGAAGCTGGGAGGGGACACCACTGGGGCAGTTGATCTCAACTGACCAAAGGGATATTCCATGCCATATGACATCATGCTCAGCATATATAGCTGGGGGAATAAGAAGTAAGGGAGGGACATTCAGAGTTATGGCATTTGTCTTCCTAAGTAACTATTACATGTGATGGAGCCCAACATCCCTGGAGATAGCTGAACCCCTGCCTGGTGATGGGAAGCAGTAAATGAATTCCTTGTTTTGCTTTACCTGTGCATGTGACTTTGTTTTACCTATTAAATGGTCTTTATCTTAATCTATGAGTTTTCTCACTTACACTTTTCTGATTCTCTTCCTCATCCCAACTAGGGGAAGTGAGCAAGTGTCTGCATGGTCCTAGTTGCCTGATGGGGCTAATGCATGACAGTACCTTCCTTGGGACTGGGGCCAAAGTTGCAACTGAGTCCTGATGTATTAGAATGCTGGAAAAGAGCAAAAGGAAAAAGCAGGAGGTAGCACTTTCACCTGACAAGTAGGAAAACCTCTAACTCTTGCTTTTCTAACTACCCCCATGTTATGGGGCTTAAACCATCAAGCTGCTTCTGAGGAATTGAAATGCTTGCCCAGTTCATGTGACTGTCAGATGTTTTAGGTGACTGATGACTGTTCAAGGTCTTTTTGTAAATTTGCCTTGTATCCTGGGTGGTAGAAGGAACAAGTTTGACAGTTACTGTGATTTTTTTAAACAACATTCCTTGTCAGCAGTCAGACCTCTGCAGATTGCTTTCTGATCCTACTGAACAGCATGTCAAATATATTGTTATTTTATGAGCATCTTTCCACCCTTCCAGTCCCAAAAATTTCTGCAGAGTGTGAGGGTCTTGAGCAGAGTGCTAATAGAGCCCATAAATCCTGTTGATGGTAGTACAGAGCCTGAGCACGCCCAGGGGAGAAGGTTTTACAGCCCTTACCAAAATTCTTTGTTCTACCTCAGGCATGATACCTGCCATAATGACCACAGCTTGATTCCAAGCTGCAATTTATTGTTAGCTGCCATCCACTTTTATTTAATTTGTAGTGGGGAACTGAGGCTAACAGTTAGGAGGACAGCATGAATCTCAGTAGACACACCAACTTTGTGTGGAGTCTGGGCAAGCAGGCTGCACCTGCAACTCAGGTGTGTGGGTCGCAGGCTGCCCTGAGTACTGTTTTCCCCCTTCTCTAAGTTGTTGCTACCATCTGAGCCAAGACTAACCAAGTTGAAAGGGTTAAGCACTGTGTTAAAACAACTGACTTTTCCATGCCTGGCTTCGGGAAAGAGCACAAAATGCTCTGAACATTGAGTAAGAGCATGATAAAAGTAATGCTCCATGAATGCCCTATTCTCATTAAGTGTGAAACTCTAGCAAACATCAGAGAATGGGCTTGAGGGATCATTGAACAGGCTTGGCCTATCTGTCTTAATTTACTGTATGCAACTAATGTATGTGCCTAAACTCTGCCTAGGGAGAGTTAAGTACCTGAAGATGAGATCCAAAAGAGGCAACATGCACAACCGTTGTTATGTTTGAATAACGCAATGAATGAATGTAAAGCAGTTCTAGCGGAAGGGGCCAGAATCCGAAGCTACCCCACATTTGGGTGTACAGAATCGAACTCACTTCGACCCTTCATTGAATTTGCTTACCATCACTTTCTTCCAGTGGAAAGAAAAGATATACATGGTTCTTGCTCTGAAGTCAAAAGAAACAGCTCCACGTCACAGCTTACACATAATGTCTTTAATATGAAGTGGGAATAGCAGTAACTTCCTTAGCTCAAATAGGTAGCAAAAGATATATAAATGGTCCCGAGATGCTCACAGACTAAAACAATGTGAACCTTGAAAAAAAAATCCCCAGGGTAGAGATGGTGTTATTCATCACACTGGGGGCCTGGTATACTAGGTAAACTGTAAAGATGTAGGAGGTGACACTTTGTCCCCCTAGTCCTCAGTTATTGTTGTCCTCTAGTAGCTGTTAAGTGCAAGCCCAGTAGCCTGTTTGCATACTCTGAGATTGGTATCAATGTTTATATTAGTATTCAAAAAACAACAAAGGGTGTGTTAAAAATAGCAGAGATGACAGAAAGAGGGCAATTACTTGGTTGTGTGAATAGGAAGGATAATATTAAGCTACTGTGTAATTAAGGTTAGACCAAGGTGAAATAAAGATAGCAAACAAGGAAAGTAAGGAAAGGTTACTCATTCTAGACCCAAACCTATCCCTACTAAATTTAACGTCAGGTTTACACTGACCTTTGTGAAAGTGAGTAGGAGTAAATTTGAGGTTAATTTAGAGACATATTTATAAGGGAGTTCAGTGAAAGTGTATAATTTATAATAGAAAAAGAAAACACAAAGAACTTATTGAACTGAGCTCATCTTGGAAGTGGTTTGATATGAGCTGTTCGCTCTCATTGTACTATGTGCTTATTATGAGAAGTTAAATGCACAGTTTTGTCCCACATTAGATTACTTATGGGCTTTCTTCAGGGCAAATCACTTTCAAAAGGCCTGAACCTGGATGTGTTCTGTCACTGGTCAATCTTGGGCTGCAGGCCTACTTACCAGCAGGGTACCAGTGCTGTTTTCATGCTTGACTGGAAAACATTTGTGGTTTAAATCCCATCTTGTTTGCAACTATCAGAAAATACTGCTTTCTTTTACTGACCAGGCATGGAAGTTATTGATTTCTCCTCTGTGCTCTCAGGAACATTTGTTGGGGAGTTGTTGGGACTGCTTGAAATGGTTCAAGAAAATCGCTTGTGAGACAGAGAAGGAATCTAATTAAATCTTCAGAGAGGAAAAGGACCTAAATGATGAAAGATGGTGGTAAATTACTTGGCTAACAAATAGGTGCCTTGGAAACTGAAGTACAAATCAGGTTATCTAATTTTTCACTGCAAACCTAAGCAGTTCCATTAATATGATTTCCATCGTGATAATATTTCATGGCTCATAAGGAGCTTGCTGAGACATATTAGCGACAGCTGGAAACAATGGTAATACAAAGCTTTTGTATCAGGTAAGGTGAATTTTTCTAAAAAAAGGACCTTAAAAAATGATGATACTTTTATGTGTTTGCAGAATCACGGAATTGTCAGGGTTGGAAGGGACCTCTAGGGATCATCTAGTCCAACTCCCTGCTAAAGCAGGATTGCCTAGAGCACATTACTCAAGACTGCATCTAGACTGGTCTTGAAGGTCTGCAGAGAAGGGGACTCCACACCCTCCCTGGGCAGCCTGTTCCAGGGCTCTGTCACCCTCATCATAAAGAAGTTTTTCCTCATATTTGAACGGAACTTCTTATGTTTCAGCTTGTGTCCTTTGCCCCTTATCCTGTCACTGGGAACCACTGAAAAGAGTCCATCTCCATCCTCTTTCACCCCACCCTTTGGATACTTATAAGCATTAATAAGGTCTCCCCTCAGCCTTCTCTTCTCCAGAATAAAGACTAGACTCCCAGTTCTCTCAGCCTTTCCTCATAAAGAGATGCTCCAGTGCCTTAATCTTTGTTGCCTTATGCTGGACTCTCTCCAGTAGTTCCCTGTTTCTCTTGAACTGGGGAGCCCAGAACTGGATGCAGTATTCCAGTTGTGGCCTCACCAGTGCAGAGTAGAGGGGGAGAATGACTTCCCTCAACCTTCTGGCTACACTCTTCCCTACGCAGCCCAGGATTCCATTGGCCCTCTTGGACACAAGGGCACATTGCTGGCTCATGGATAGTTTCCTATTTACCAGGACCCCCAGATCCTTCTTGTCAGAAGTGCTTTTCAGCAGGTCTGCCCCTACCTGCATTGGTGCCTGACATTCTTCCTCCCCAAGTGCAGGACCCTACACTTGCCCTTGTTGAACCTCATTAAGTTCTTCTCTGCCCAGCTTTCCAGTCTATCCTGGTCATGCTGGGTGGCAGCACAGCCCTCTGGAGTGTCAGTCAGCTTTCCCAGTTTGATATCATCAGTGAACTTGCTGAGGATACACTCTGTTCCCTCGTCCAGGTCATTGATGAATATGTTGAACAAGACTGGACTGAATATTGACCCTTGGTGGACACCACTGGTTTCAGGCCTCCAACTTGACTCTGCTCCATTAATTACAACCCTCTAGGTCCTGTCACACAGCCAGTTTTCAATCCACCTCAGTGCCCCCTCGTCTAGCCCACATTTCCTTAATTTCCTAATGAGGATGTAATGGAAGACAGTGTCAAAAGCCTTGCTGAAGTCAAGGTAGATGACATCTGCTTCTCTCCCCTCATCCAGCCATCCAGTTATGACATCATTGAAGACTATCAGACTGGTCAAGCATGATTTACACTTGATCAATCTGTGTTGAACACATCCAATAACTTCCCGTTCTTTAAGATGATTGGAGATGACATCCAGAATAAGTCTTTCCATTGCCTTCCCAGGTATGGAGGTGAGACTAGCTGGCATGTATTTCCCTGGGTCCTCCTTCTTGCCCTTTTTGAAGACTGGAGTGATATTTGCCTTCTGCAGTCCTCAGGCACCTCTCTTGTTCTCCATGGCCTTTCAAAGATGATGGAGAGTGGCCCAGCAATAGCATCTTCCAGTTCTCTCAGCATTCTGTCAAAGCTCAGAAGTCTGGAGACTTCAGGGTCTGGGATTCATGAGGGGCAGTTTTAGCAGTGAAGACCAAACCAAAGAAGGTATTCAGTAACTCTGCCTTCTCTGACTTCCACCACTAAGGCACCCACTTCATTCTTCAGTGGGCCTACATTTCCCTAGTCTTTTTTTTTAAAAAAAAAAAATTTTTATTGATATACTGAAAGAACGTCTTGTTATCTTTAATGGCCAAGTTAAGTTCTGCTTGAGTTTTGGCCCTTCTAATTTTCCTCCTGCATAGCTTCACTTGGTACATTCATACTACCAATGAACATAGCACTGTAGGTGTCCAACTGAATCAAGCACATGGTGATAATTTAAGCAAAAAAGTCTGATTCTGTGGGGAACCTAGTCAGTATGGGTTGGGAAGAGTTAACAGGATTTGAATAACAAGACCACAAAAGAAGCAAAATACGATAAGAAAACAAAAAGGAGCAACAACTTGGGAAACTGACTTTTTAGATATAAACAAGTAACTTTTTAGATTCAAACAAGGAGCTCGTGGGCAAGCTCGTGGACCAAGCAAGCAAGCAATCATGTAAGAAGAAAAGGTGCGTGAACACTACAAACTAGCCAATAAAGTTTTATTGATCACTGCGTGCACCTTTCCTAGAGACTATATAAACGAGCTGTAGTAAGAATAAAGTGATTTTGATTCAACCTCGATTGGAGTCCGTGCCTTAATCTGCCACATGATTCCTTTACCTTAATGTATGTTGTCAACATTGCCATGTGGGGCTGCACTGAGAAACAGGGGTGCTTATGGTGTGCTTTCACCAGGCATTGGTTAGGCTCCTTCTGGGACAGGAACTTTGTTTCTAGACTGACACTGTGCTGCACCTCTTGCACTGTTGTACCAATATGACTTTTTCACTGTATTCCACTTCTCCCTGGACACATTCTGATCATCACTCTTGACCTCTTGCTGTTATTTTACTGTGGTTAGGAACTGCAGGTGGGGAGGTCAGTTGGAAGACGAGAGAACATCTAGCTACTGCTCAGAAGCCTTTACCAGAATCTTTTCTAAGGTATCAGCTCAGATTTTCCATATTTCCCAGCAATCTTCTTTGTGTCCACTAGCAATAGATAACATCACTGACTTAGAGCACATGCTGTAGTCATCAGTGCTTTGGTTTTCTCATACATATATTGCCTTCACTATGTTTCAGCATTAATTCTGCAGTGAGAAAAATGCATATTGCTCACAGCTCTCTGTAAATTATTTCTTTCCACTTGGCTGCACACTGATATTTGGCAACCTCATTTTCTAATATACAGGGCTTTTTTTTTTTTTTTTTCTTTAAAGCATGATTTTAAATCTAGGATTAACTGGGAGAGCTGCTGTGAAATTATGGGAGTCATTTATTTCCATCAATTCCCAGAGCACCTTGCTACAACTCATTTTATGGTTAGAGCAATGTGTATAGTGGCAGAGACAGATGAACACAAATGAACAGGTTTCTAATTTAAAAACAACAGTATTTCAGCAATAGCTATACAGAGTGCACATCTGAGAAAAAAGGAGGGAAATATTTCTTTTCCTTCTGATGGCTGACTTCAACCTCCAAATGATTTCAACATGGTTTCAGTCCTGGCCTGCCCTCCACTCTCCGCTTTTTTCCTAAGTGATTAATCAGTGAAGTAATCCCGCAGCAGTATCAATTGTTTTACAGTTTCAGCAGCTCAGCTAGGGCAATGACAGCATGGCTGAGCTTCTTTGTGACCTTTTTAAGCAAACTACTGTGTTTTACTCCAAATGGGCCAACTGTAAAGCCTCCATGGTAGGTACAGCTAAGTGCAGCAAATCAGACTCAAGTCTGGTGTAGCTGTGACAACTTGCTTCCAGTAGTTGTTGGCTTGTCAGATGGCATTTTGAAGCTTAGAAATAGCTTAAGAGCCTGAAGACAAATAGTTCAGGTAACTCTTCTTTTGGTCTTCCTACCAGCCCACCAGTGCTCCCTGCTCTGCCACTCATTTGGGCTGTATGCTGCAGAGGCTTGGCAGGGGAGCTCTAAAAGACCAACTCTTTACCAATTACATACCTTTGAGCTGTGGAAATACAGCTTTTCTCCTTTTGACTCTAATTCTGCATGGACTATGTATTATCCATTAAGGTGGCACACAATGTACAGCCATAGGATCCAGTTTACTGGCCTCTGTAATATGCACCTGCACAAAGAAATTTCCCTAGTACATCACTAAGATAATGAATTTTCCTGATTTACTCTATATTATTAATGAAATAAGCTCTTTCTTTCTTCATTACTTTCTTAATAGGTTTCCTGCTTCGTGTCAGTCGTAATCCTTATTTAACATCACCAAAGAAAAATCCTTTTGTTTCTACATCAGAAACATATTTTCCTCCTAATATATTCCTAACATGATAGTCCTCACTTCAGTAACCCATGTGACTGCATTCGTAGGTTTAAATGAAGATTCTGTATCTTCACAATATCACCTTGGAGGGGGACAGGAGTTCCTTTAGAGGTGTTAAGGATGGTGCCCCTTCTGCACTTACACATTGGTAGATATAGTAGTCTACACACTCTGTACAAGAAATCCCAATTTAGTGTATAAAATGTGTTCAGGAAGGAAGGAATGATAAAATATAGCAGTCAGAGACTTTAAAATTCTTAGATGAATTCTAGCAGAGCAGTAGGTAGTGTATCTGTCAAAACCAGCTGCTTCCTTGGCATTCTGGTTCAAGGGAAAATTAAAACCCATGATTATCTGCATTCAATCTATATATAAGAATGATGATAAGATTAATGATCAAAGCTGTGTTTCTGTCTCAAGGGTCCTCCTGCTGTTTATGTGTCTACCTCCTACTTAGGAACCATGGTGATGGATGTAGCTGCCTGATACAATCTGCAATTGCTTGAAATATTGTTCCCTGTCTGGTTCATGCATGTGATGCCCCACTTGCTGAGCCCTATAGCACATAGTCATCTGTTTCTTACTTGCTTAAAAAACCTACAGGAATAATATAATCCATATTAATGGTATCACCCTACGGTCCCAAAGTGAACACTGAAGCTGTAATTCAGTTTCAGGGCTCTGTTGCTCTTCATAAAACATGGGAATGAAGAAGTTTCTTTCAATTGAATGACTGATGGCTGCTCTCCATAATCTTTGAGAAGTTGTGAAGATTAAGGGATGTCCCAGAAGACTGGAAGAAGGTTAATGTCACTCCCATCTAACAAGAAGGCCCTAAAGGAGCATTGAGGAAACTATAGGCCCATCAATCTTACTTCAGTCCCTGGGAAAGTTATGGAACAAATCCTCCTGGGGGCTATCACAAGTCAAATGAAACACGTGACTGGGAAAAACCATCATGGATTTATCAAGGGCAAAGAGTGCTTGACAACCTGATTGCCTTCTACAACAAAGTAACCTGCCCAGTTTATGAGGGATGAGTGTCAGACATTGTCTACTTAGGTTTCTCCAAGGCTTTTGATACAGTTTCCCACAACTTTCTCCTAGAGAAACTGGTGCATTACAGTCTAGACAAGTGTTCTGTCTGATGGGTGGGAAACTGCCTAACAGGTTACACCTGGAGGGTGGTGTTAAATAGCTCCTTTCCAAACTGGCAATCTGTCACAAGTGAGGTCCTGCAGGGATTGATACTGGGCCCTGTTCTGTGTTGTATCTTCATAAGTGATCTGAGTGATGGAATCAAAGGTAGCCTGGTGAAGTTTGCTGGTGATATCAAACTGAGTGAGGTATTGGACACTTCATAAGAGAGAAACACCCTGCATGAAAACCTAGGTAGACTGGAAGAGTGGAATTTATGAAGTTCAACAAGGGAACTTCACCTGGGAAAAAATCCAAGAGTGCAGCATAAGATGGGAACCGCTCAGCAGAAGAGCAGCTCTGTGCAAAGGGACCCAGGTGTCCTGGTAGACAACAAGTTCAATATAGGTGGACAGCATGCTGCTGCTGCAACAAAAGAAGTCAACAGGATGCTGTGTTGCATCAACAAGGGTATCACCACCAACGTTTCCAAACTCCAGCATTTCCACTCAGCATTTGCCAGGCCACACCTGGAATATTGTGTTCGGTTTTGGTCCCTGCTATACACAAAAGATGCGGACAGGTTGGAGAGGGCCCAGAGAAGGTCCACAAAGAGGACCAAAAGACTAGGAGGTCTGCTGTATAAAGAAAGGCTGAGAGAACTGGGTTTGTTCAGCCTTGAGAAAAGAAGGCTTAGGGGAGACATTATCACTGTGTTCCAGTAAATGAAGGATGGCTACAAAAAATGGAGACTCCCCTTTTACAAGGAGTCACATGGAAAATGTGAGGTGTAATGGGTACAAGTTACTCCTGGGGACATTCCAACTGGAAACAAGAGGAAAATGTTTCACAAGAAGAACAATCATCCATTGGAATAATATCCCCAGTTAAGTGGTGGAATCCCCATCTGCTGCTCTTAAGATTCAATAGGACAGGGTGCTGGGCCATCTTGTCTAGACTACGCTTTTGTCAAGAAAGGTTGGACCAGATGATTTGTGAGGTCACTTCCAACAAGCTATTCTTTAGTTCTATGATTCATGGCTATCTTATTCATTCAAACACCATGTAATTGACCTGTACTATACTTTATGAAGTGCTCCTTGGTCTTGGCTATCAAAAGCTTTGCTTTGTATTCATTGTTTATTCAGCAATTTAGGTTCATTCCTCTTTCTTCATTATAGGTGCTGATAAAAAGGGCCTACTTTGGAAAGGGAGAAGGCTATTGTCCTTTTTTAGCCATTTATTCTAATTACTCTTTTTTTGTGGTATGAATTAGACCTGTTTTCTCATGTATAGTTCTCTCTCTTTTTTTTTTTTT
>VZRU01011703.1:155615-193018 GCA_013398155.1 Pedionomus torquatus
TTTTTTTTTTTTTTTTTTTCTTTTTTGGTGGGAGGCTCTTTTCCTGCCCTCTTTCTGCGCGGTGTGGGACAAAGTTGGGGGTTGAACATATGCTGCAGTGTTCTTGAAAAATTGTTTGGCTGTATTTGAAGTTACTTCTACCCAGGTATAGCAGGTAATTGCTTAGCCAATACAGATTCTCAAAATGTTTGGGAAGGCCATTGCTCACTGAATGAAATAAGTATCTGACATCCACTCAGTATCTCCACATCCTTGTGTCATTGCCTGAGTCCCACAGGCCTGGGCCACCTATGCCTACCTGCTCAGTGCAATAAACCTCTTTCAGGTCACAGCGTGGTGGGAAGATATGGGCTACTCGTCACTTGGAGCTGTGTTAGCTCTGGGTAAGCTCAGGTGAGAATCCGGCTCTAGCCTGACTCTAAACGTTTAGCTCCTGATGGAGAACAAGCAGCAGGCAATACTTACATACAGAGTTCACAGCACTTGTGGCAATAAGGGAATACAGTACAAGGTTTTGGCATACAGTACAAGGTTTCTTCTTCATTGCTATGGTAACTTTTTTTTTTTTTCCTATGGCTAGAGAAAAGTAATAATGTTGCTTGGTTTGTTTAATTCTACAGACCACTCATAAAATAATAAAAAAAACCCCACAAAATTGATTTAGGAGCTTCTCTCTCATTAAGTCTATAGGACACAGAATCAGGACACTCAGAGGTACTTAGGCTTTGAACCCCTGTGACTTGTATGAGAGAAGCTCTAGTAAAGCTACTTAAAAGCAGATTTTAGGAAGGCATTTAGATGCCTAAACATGCAGATATTCTCCTGTTTCCTTTTGCAACAAGCAGTATGGAAAAGTCTTCTGCAGGTTTTAATTCTCCTTGACCTGTGCATTTGAAAGTTTGCTTAAAAAAATCTACTTTGATGCTCTTTTGAAAATATTCCACCAAGGGAATACTGGTGGTCTGTAGCTTGAGACTTGTAAATACAATATGAATTTTTTTTTGGGTCCTTCTGTGAAGGTGATAGGTTTGGCATTGTCAGAAATGTATTGAGGATCTCATTGAGTCTGTCTGTATTTTCTTTCTAAGGTGTGCATGTTGTTGTGGAGGAACTGGATAAGGGGTTACACACTGAAAGTGCATTTGTTTATACGTGTGAATGATTATTCATAGAATATTTTTGCTTTGTTGGCTCGCTCTGCCAAGTATCCACCCACCTACAACAAGCAGACTTAGAAATGTCACAAAAATAAGGGCTCAAATGCTTAACACACTGAAGACTTGATTCAGATCTTCTGTAGTAACATTGTCTTCATAGTCATCCAGTGAGAACATCACAAGATTAGGTCTGATGCTAATGTAGAACACAAGAACTTAAAAAACACCAACGTACTGGGTATGAAACCCACAAGAACTGCAAAAAAGAAAATGTAATCCATAGTGCAACTATGATTTAGAAAGTTATTATTGTTGGGTTTGTGTAATTGCCATAGGATATCTGAAAGCACATGCATTTGGGTAGAAAAAGCATGTGTATGACTGAGGGTCTTTGCTTTAGGAGCAGTATAGGACCTTAGGAGCAGTTTAGGACCTTACATTTTCAGAATTTCACTAGCAAAAATGATTATTTTCTTCCTAATTCTTTTGGGAAAAAGAAAACCTTCACCCTGTCTCCTATTTCAAGATCCTCTTGTTGCTATGCCTTGTAACTATCAATCTTCATTTACTTAGCTGTACAGAAAAATTAACCTTCTAGGAGGATACTTTTTCTAAAGTGCAGCATAATTCCTTAGTACCATTGACACTTGTTTAAACATCACTAGTTATATTGGGTGAGAAATGCTGATAGCATCTGTACTTCATCTTCATATCAATGAGAACCTGATGATCAATTTATTTTCTTGTCAAATACATTCTTTAATGGGTTGCATTTTGTGTGGTTGACTCTGATAAAATCAATTTAATTAACTATCAAGATTTGACAGAACATATTCAGGCGGTGTCATTCATTTCAAAAGAATAATAATTTCAATCAAAGACAAGTTGCCAACCATTCTAATGAGGTATCTCAACACTAGCAAGATTTCATGCTAATGATCAAAATGAGCTATTTCAGGATTTCTAACAAATTATGATTATAAACCAGATATTGCATTAATACCAGAGTACACTTTCACTATTTATTCACCAAGACATCAATGTTTAAAATGAATTCTTATGAGCTCCTGCAAGTATAAGATGGTTGGCAAAAAAAGGGAAACAATTTATCTTCTGCTCAGCTTGTCACTCAGGAGCTTGTACTTCTCAGTTGTTGCAGGGAGGCAGATGATGCTGTTATAG
This sequence comes from Pedionomus torquatus, assembly GCA_013398155.1. Classification (NCBI taxonomy): domain Eukaryota; kingdom Metazoa; phylum Chordata; class Aves; order Charadriiformes; family Pedionomidae; genus Pedionomus; species Pedionomus torquatus. The sequence goes on from VZRU01011703.1 coordinate 157,955, forward strand.
AACATCTCATACTTTGTGGGGTGCAGGTTCCCTATGAAATAAGCAGTCGTGTGTGCAGCTTGCTAGAGTTTACATTGCTGCACTCTGCTGTCACTCCATACTATTATAGTGGGAGGCTGAATATCAGCAGGATCTGTTACAATACTGGATGATTAAAGTACTTGTCTTTCCACAAGATTTTAAATTCAGGATGAAGGAGGGGCAGGCATAGTGCGTGAGAGGAGCACAGAAAGAGAAGGAGAAGATTATGCTTCAGCAGCCTTCATGATAAAATAGTAGTAATTACTTTTAGTAAAATCCCATAATAGTTTTTTTGCACTTTGCAGGAACCCAAGTGTCAGACAGATAAAACAAATTACTTTACTCGGGGCAATTAACAAGCTATTACAAGGTTCTGCTTACGTTTCCCCATGACTGCAAAGATCATGCTCTATTTTTCCAAGAACTTTATGTTCCTGAAAATCTCATCCATTTTAAACCTACCACTGTGTGTACATACAGCCGCTACATCTCTCTGAGCACAGCTGGCATTGTAGTGGAGGGCCTGAGAGATAATGAGTTCTGTGACCATGTTGAGGGGGGGNGCCTACTCATCTGTAATAAACTTGCAGCCTTACTGCTGTGTGTATGACTCTCTGATACTTAGTACATGGAAAACATTTGGATTTTATTGTTCTGAATTCTTGTAGCGCACTAGCAGATTTAATTGAAAGTGTGCACTATAGGCTTAACTGTTCAGACATTATGGCTGATTTCTGATAGTGACTCTACTGGAAAGGAAAGATGATTTCTTGGCAAAAGAATACAAAGATTTGAAACTAGTCAGATAAAGTTTTCAAAATTTTTTCTTTTGATTGAAAATGCTTTTCAAGTTTGTGTTTCAAGAAGGCACCTGTTTCGATAAATAAAAGATTGGCTTCACCTAAGAGTAATTCAGCCATTAAAAAAAAACAACAAAAAAAAAAACCCTGAACATGTATGCTACGGAAAAATTACATGTTTGAAATAACCGTATTGAGGAACACCTCTTAATGCATGATCAGCACTGTTTTATGGCTAAGTTTTAATGAAAGTTATGCAAAATATGCAGATCATCACATTTATAAATGGGAAAGTTTAGGTTTTTTTGGAACAGAAAGCCCCTTTTATTGCATTGAGACCAGGGGAATTCCACTGTTATAAAATGTAGGAAGAATGTAGGACATAGTATTATATTCTCTGGCAAGACTTTGTCAGGAAAGCATCAGCTCTCCTGACAGATGCTGCCTGGCCATGATGTCAGTGAAAAATATGAGTTTCACACCAATTCCTTCAAGACCCTGAACTCCATTCCTAAGCTCCAGACCATTAAGTGTTAATAGTAAAAACTATTCTGCCTTATAGATAGTTTTGGTAGGATTCAACATAACTTTCTACAGAAAACTGATGGTTAAAATCAAAGCTTATTCTTGGTTATAATTTTTAGACTGTTTCAGCCTCTTCCTGTCTCTCACTTCTGGACCTTCAAACAAACTCTATAATATTGGGTTTAGCCAGCACAGAAGAAGAATTTAATTGTTTTAATCATGATCTCTTCTCACCAGTGATTAACATTGGTGAGAAAGAAAATAACATGATAAGTGATATCTTGAAACACAATATGTTAGACTTAATGGCATAAGCTTGACTAGACGGTAACAACATAGTCTACTTGGATGAGGGGGGGAAACCTATCACTGGGCCTGGGACTGCAGGATGTGACTCTAGTGAATAGACTTCAAGAAGAAACAGATTTTATTTAGAAATTTTGTTGGAAGACCTCAGAAATCTATTAGCAAACCCAATTTAGTCATTAACGCTCCAGTTTTGCTATTATCCCCTTGGTAAGTCATTGATCCAAGAACAGAAAATGTGCTTAAAGGAAATGTGCATGCTATAATTATCACTCTAATTTTTTAATGTTGTCTTCAAATGAAGCAGAATTTATTATTGATTTTATGGGGAAATGTTATTACAGTATGTTAGGACTTAACTGTGCACTTATTAAGGAAAGAAGGGGGTAGCACTAATGTCGATTACGACATTAATATTACTGTTTCTTGTAGAGTTGCTACTTAGTTGCCAAAATTGCCATGAAACAGTATTTGTTATTTCACAACAATTATTGCACGTTTAGTCTTCTATCCCTATTATGTTAAACTTTAACATAAACATTTTGTTTTACCAGCTCTGCTATTAAAAAAGCATCAATTCATTTGTGGTCCTTGAGAACGTCATAATGGGTCTAACAAAACTCTGAGACCTCTTAGTCACTTTCATCCATGGCAAAGTAGCTTTGCCTCGAAAAGGCAGAATTTGTGCTCTAGAGTCCTGGTGCTACAGGCTGGAGAAATTCCTAAGGGGAACAGAAGATAAGAGCAACAGCAGAATGCCCTGTGCTAAATCCCAAGCCTCTGAGACTGGAATAATTTCTGTCCTAGTTTTCTTGGAGAAATACATCAATCTCTCCTTGACTTCAGTGTCAAATACAAACAATATTAAAAACACTTAAAGAAGCAAGGTTTCTTACAACCTATGCACATCAAAATCCTGCTTTAGGTTTGTATGTGGGTGTTGTTGGAATGGGTACATTAGGCTTGCAGCCTGTCCATACATTTTTTTCCACAACATCAGGAAATCCTGCATGGCCACAGCTGGTAGTTCCCCCAAAACGCTGGTGTTTCCTCCCTCAGGGCCACACCAGGTGGTGACAAGCTGAAGGCACTGATTGCTGACATGCACCTCCAGACTGGATCTGAACCTGGAGTTACCATCTTCATTAGCAACAGCTCTATATGCAGGTAAAGTGCTACAGTACAACCCCCCATGGCAGGGGGGTTGGAACTCGATGATCTTCAAGGTCTCTTCCAACTTTAACCATTCTATGATTCTATGATAATACAGGCTCTAAAATATTTCTAAATGCCTTTAAGAAGTAAGCAAATGTCTTTAGGGAAAGAAAGGGGAAAAAATGGTAAGAAAGCAGCTCATTACAATTTCAATAATTATTCTCCCATGTGACAACCAGATTTGTATTCTATTCTATAGCTCTAACCATATCAAATACGTTGTAATTGGAAGTGTGTACCTAGAAAGGACTTGGGCTCCTGAACATCCCAGCTGATTGACAAGTTTGTTAGCAGAAATAAAAGAAATTTGAACAGAAATGATTTGTCTTTGATGCGGGAAAGCACTTGGATTTTAATTGCATAGCACAGCCAAAAAACCTTTGGACTGAAATATCCTCAGATGACAAGGGAAACCTTGTAGATGGATGATTGAGAAGTTGGAACGTTCTGACCAAAATAATTTTGATGAGGTATTTATGAAGTCAGTGTGATCCAAGTGATATTTCTGAGGTAGAAATAAAGTGAATATAATGAGGGAAAGCAAACTGTTCAAAGCAAAATTCACCGGCAGCATGGGGCTATATGCCTTATGGAGCACAAGCTTTGCATGGATATGTGAATTTGTTTGTATCGGTGATAAAGGGGTTTGTTTGAAAAACTGATTCATTAGATTTTTCTAAGCAATGACACCTTTATTGCGCATTGATCAACTTGTTCTGCCCAATGAAAGATGGAAGTATAAATGTGCTGACATGTTATAAGGTGATGTTTGTTTAAAATGCAGTAGAGAAGAATGTTAGGTTTACCTTTAAATTCCTGCTCAAGTAAGCATGTAATTTTCTGCATTAATTTAAATATAAATGTTCAGATATGCAACTGGTGAAAGTAAGTATCTGCTTAATTCTGTCAAGTTTCTGGCCAACCTGGGGGTCAACACTACTATCATCACACTCATCTTTCTGTTCCTGAACAAAACTTAAAGCAAGACTATCTAAAAACCTCTGGTACTTTTTCAATAGACAGGGGAAAAAGAGATCATTTATGGCTTGAGAAAATAATGGGGACTTAGGTGCTGAACAGAACTCACATATGCAACAAGAAGCTCCCACAAACACCCTCTCACCATCTGAGCCCCTGTGTCTCAATTTCAAATTGAAAAGATCTTCCATTAGTAGCAATACTCCTCAAGCCCTCGGGCCATTTACCTTTTGAAGTTCAACTCTAAGAGAATGACTCTGCAAAAATGGTCCCATGGGGATTTTTGTGACTATTTTCAGTAATGAGTGAGCTCATATTCACAATTCCTAAATAAAACAATGTTGGTTTTTTTTTTTTTTTTTTTTTTTTCCTTTTGTCAGCCAACCTTACAAGCATAGCTTGAGAAGATCAAAGTCAAGATGCTTCCTTTCATATTCACAGTTTACTAACAATAACACACTTACCTGGGCCTTAGCAACTTTGTGATGTGCAAGAGGGGTTAAAAGTCATATCACTCCCCTCTAACATAATGGACTCTGTGAAGCTAACAAGAAGTAGTAAAGGTAATAAAAGTATATTTCAGCTTCTAAAGCAAACAGATACTACTACTGAATACACACAAGGAGCAGATAGCTGTAATAAGACATGGACTTTGCACAGACACTTTCAGAGCAAAAAAAACCCACATTCCTTTTTGGTCCTTATTTCCACATTATATCCAAACTGCTTTCAGTCACACAGCTTTCAGGCAGCTGTGGCTTCCCCATGGAGGCTCAAGCTAAGGGTGCTGGAACAGTTTTGCATTAAAGTGTGGTTCTGTAAAGGAAAAGAAAATATTAAACAAAAGGATGCATACAATGATAAGCATCTGCATAGCTCAGAAATTTGTTATTGTTAAAAAATAAAATGTCCCAAACCTGACATATTTCAGATAAAAAGATGAAGTATTTCTGTTGGATGCACTGCCCCTGGGATCTTGCAGGATTTAATTTTTCTTCATCATGTACCTTTCTTTCCCCATATGTGTTTACATTTCCAGTTAAACTGCATCTCTCCTGCAGAACAGGAGCTCTCCTGGGAGACACTGTACATCAGAGAAGAGGTAGTCTGGCTTGAAACCCAGGCATGTAGGGAAAGCGGAAATTGGAGAAGTTTGAATCAAAGTTTCAGTGAGGCATTGCAGCTGCATTTTCAAATTGTATTATTTCAGCTTTCACCACATTTTTTCCTAGGATGGATAGGTTTCACATTCAATGACCAAATTTTGTGAGGCAAGAAAGAGTACAGACAGATACTACAGATGATACTACAAATGAAAAATATCTTCCTCTAAATTTTTTGAGGGTGAAAAGAACAGGAAGAGAGAATAACTGCTAATGAGCTCTAGATAAAACAACATATGCATCGTCTAGAAAGTTAACATCATTACCACAGTGCTGCCTCAATGCTCACCTGACTTGCCTGTCCTTGCATCCCTGGCATTCCTCCATCAGCCTGTTATTCTGAGTAACAGCATTAGTATGTGACCATAAGGATTTGGTAGGAGAAGTTAATTTCTTCCCCTGCCTCTTGATATTTCCACTAGTTGACTGAAATTGTTCACATTTAGGGAAGTCAGGTTTCTTGAGTCCTAGGTTCCCAGACAGCAGTGACAGACCTCCCCCTCTCAATCTTCCATCCAAAGCGTTGAGAAGAAGCAGGAAAGTTACACATAAAAGAAAGTTTCAGACTTTTAAATTGGTTTTGCCTGGTTGTAAAAGAGCACTTAATGTTTGTATCTGTTAAATCTTTTTAATTATTAAGTAGTCCTGAGGGCACCTGGAAATTAAAGAATGAATGGAAGAAATAATAACATGATGAGGAAATCAGATATGCAGAGCATTAAACTATCCTTCAAAGTGTCAGCAATTAAAATTAATTAAGGTTCATTACTAGAATTGGGAGACTGCGGAAAAAGGGTGATTATATGGGGAAATAATATGAGACGTTATTTGAGTTTTTTTCCTCACTGGCCATTTGATTGTTACCAGAGAACTTTGAAAAGTTTTTGATGAGCTTCTGAACCAGTGAGTTTGTTTTAGGTGTTTTTTTTTTTTTTCTCCAATAAAAAACTGTTACTCAGTAAAAGGAAGAAATAATTTTTAACTCTAATAAGGGAAAAGGAATACCTTATACTACTTTCTAGCGCTTTTAATATCGAGAAGACTCCTCCCTTGCATGCTTGCATTGCATGAAAGGAACAATAGGTATTTCTATCATGTGGCAGAATGCTCTCCCTGTTTTCCCCCTCCTTCCCTCTGCCCCAGCTCCTGCTTAGGTCTTGGCCATCACAACATCAGCTATCATAAACTGCACCTGGACTTTGGGGTATGGTTGGTAACATAGCCAAAACACAATCTGGAGATACTTTATTCCCATGAGAATATGACTACAGGTCAATTATCTTACTGTATAAATAGTGGACAGCCCAAGAGCCCTTTGAGCTTTCTAGTATGGTAGTAGACTGCATGCCAGGATCTCCCCTTTTCTGAGGAGGCTTGCTTAAGGTTAGTCCTCGAGGTTGAGAAATTCCTTGCTGCAACAGATTCTCAGTAAGTGACTAGTAGCATGCTGAAACTTTGAAATCTTAGCTAAGTGATAGAAGGGATTGTCTGTGCATATATAATCCTTTAGACATAAGCTGTTGACAAAGTTGGATTGGTTAGGATTGGATCAGCGGCACCTGGACTCCTCTCTGAGAAGGAGCTCAGAAAGCAAGGGGGTCCTTTCTGAACCTTGTGACTCAACAGGAGGGTCTCCCTGACAGTTTGTCTGACCCTGTCCTCTATGCTGTAAATACACAAGTGTAGCTTGGCATCTATCCTTGTAAAATACTGTTACATTTACTACTAATTTTGTTAAATCTCTGTTTCACCTTAATAAATACTTTATTATTTCTCTCTTACGAGTGAAGTCAATCAGTCTGCCTGTGACATATCATTAGCATCTGATTTTATAGATAGCCACGCTTACTTACTGTCCTGGTTTGAGCAAAACAGAATTAACTTATCTTCCAGTAATTTTACATTTCAGTAAGGTCTCTTTTAATGCTAGGGAAACCCAGACTTAGAAAATTCTAGTATCCAAAGTTGTGAAAATGTTTACTTTATAACCAGCTATGGTATACATATTTCAAGGTCTCAGTGTTTCTGAGCCTTGCAGGGTGCGAGGATGAGGAGGGACAAGACCTGAGCACTTGACCGAGGCTAGCCAGCCAGAATTATTTCATACCATGAGCATCACATTCAGTATAAATTAGAGAGTTTGCTGAGGAGTTTTTCTTCTTCCATGATGGTTGCAAGGAATTCTTGTCCCTGGTGCTGGATCCCTGAGGCCTTCACTTTCCCCTGAAGCTGCAGTGCGCACAGTGGCCAAAATTTGCTGTCCACTGCTGGGAGTGCACAGCTTCCTGACGATAAAATTAGCTGAATATAATCCCCATGTATTTTCTATTGGTATTGGAAATAATAATGCTTCTTTAGTATTATTAATAATAATTATTTAGTATTATTCTGTTAAATCTCTTTATATTTCAGCCCTCATGTTTCTTTGTTTTTTCCCAGTTCCCCTTCCGGTATGGAGAGGGGTGATTTGTTGACAGAATAATTGTCTAAATGACAATAAATTGTTATGAGTTCTTCAAACCATAGCATTTGCCTTTTAGAAGTAGGTTATATAGTCAGTTTAGCTGGGCACTTGTGAAAATGACCTCTGATGTCTTCCTCCAATAAAATATTTATGGAGAAACTTCCAAAGTTTTTTTTTTTTTTTTATATAGAGCTAGAGTTAAGTGGGCTTAAAAGTAGGATTTGATTGTTTTATTTAAGGAGGCATGAGTCGTGCATGACAAATTAACCCTTTCATTAGAATCTGTGAATTCATCAAACTAATTCTACATTATTTTGCCTTCTGACAAGTTATATTTGTGGAGGAACTTAATATCCACTTAGTCTTCTGCTCCCTTTGCCAATTGAATAAGCATATGACAAGACATGTGTTAAAAGCGTTTTTTTTTATTTGTATACAAAACCAAAGTTATACTTGAAACTGAATTTTAAAATACAGTGTTGCCATTTCAAACCTATGGCTTTTATCCTTTTTTTGGTGACATGTTACACTGTTTGTGCTTTATAGCTAGACACACAAAGGAATTTATGCCAAACCTGGGAGCTCAGCTTTCATTTCAATTGTCTGTACCCAGGACTCAGAGCATTAAAGATGCTCCATTGCTGCCACAGCTTGAAAGCATCTACTTTTCTTACATATAAGTTTTCTTGCTTCTAATTGACCCATATGCACCTCTGCTTTCAACAGCTGCATTTTCCCTTGTGGAGGATAGAATAAGCACTATTCTGACCACCTTGCCTGTTGTCTTAATGTGTTTGCAGCACACGACTCATCAGTTATCCATGAAACATGGGGAAGGTATGAGTATTTTCCATTCTGCTTCATGCTCCTGCATTTCCCAAGGCATCATGCAGTGGCCGAGGTCAGGGAGCAACCACAGAAGGCGTGGTTGGCTTCCTCTCTGTATTTGTGGTCACATTGCCTGTGTCTCAGGCAGGCACTGATTTTGCAACAGTGTGATGGCTCTTCCCAGAGGTGGGGTGGTAGCTCAGTCCACACGGTTGAAGCTATTCCCTTTTTTGCCCCAATTTTGTATACTCACAGAGTCAGGCCTTGGGTACAAAAAAGAACTTTACTACACAGCACTGTCATGGGAATGGGGATGGATACCTACCTGCTCCATAGAAAATTTTGGCTAGTGATTTCTGGTGTTAGAATGGTGCAGCATTCCTCCTTCCTCAGCAACAAGATCACAGTACAAGAGGCCCACTCAGACTCTTTCTCTGGAGGCACCAGTATTGATATATGGAACATCGTTTTTAGAGAAAGGAATAAGAATCTTCCTCCTGGAAACACTGTAAAGTAATACTGAGTAGGGTGCTTTCTGGCACCTGATGTTTGAGTCTGCTCAGATAAAGGCATGAGATGAACATAGGTAACCTATGCAGTGGTGTAACCAGCATCAGTTATGAGGTTGGAGGGTTCAGTAATTGTCTCTGGCAGCGTCTTGAGACACAAGAATAAACTATTTCCAGTTTTTAGGAGGACTGTCTCCCCCTCACCCCACCTCAGTAGACACCTGGGTCTTATTTCTCAAGCCACCTAAGTTTCCGCAGGATCCACAGTGCCATCTCATCACTGTGGCTGAAGCTGTGACACTGGAAGGACTGGCCAGAGAGAGAGGGAACAAACTGGGCTGTGTCCCACCGATTCTTGCCTGGGGTAGCACTTGGAATTGCAACACATACAGTAACCACTGGATAAATTATACCAGCAGATCCTGGCAAAGATTTGCTAGCCTCATGGCATGAGTCCAGGTGAGGTACTCACAGCTGAGATGAGAAGTCTTTCTCTGGCTTGTGTTTGTTATTCCAGTGGGGAGAATTAAGCAGCTTCCCCGGAGGCGGGTTCTAAGCGTTTCCAAGCTTCCAGCTATGAAAACATGTACGAAGTCCTGAACAGGCATAAAGTGTCCTAACTGCCCATGCTGTCTGCTTGTGGTCTCCTACCCAGACTCCAGGCTGGAGCAGCCAGCTGGGCTACTTGTAGTGCATCCTAAGGGACGTGCTAGTTCTAATTACCTGGACCTACTGGGGTGGGAGAGGTTCTTGTTGCGCTGGCTTTGAAATCTGGAGCCAATAAGCATTAGACTCCCTATTCTGAGATAATTGAACTGGAGTTGTCTCAGGGTTTACTCAGACTTAGTAATAATTGCTTTAAATTCAGAACGCTTAATGCTTGAAATACTTGGATGTCAATAAACTGTTATTTTTTGACAAAACTTTGGAGGAAAAAAAATTCTGGCTACCTCTGTTCATAATTCTAGAGAAGGCATTTACTGTCACAGGTAATGTAATAGGCAGAGAATTCACTGCACATTACTCAGGTATGTTGCATAATAAACAAAAGAAATAGGTGCCCAAGCACAAGGTTAATCTTTCATAGGTTTGTTTTGCTTGGTTTCTGATGGCTCTTATGATCACAGGCCTAAAAAAATCAGCTTTGATGATTGCCAAATATATCAGGTAGGCCAAACCTATTTTTTTTAATGTTTATTTGTAGTTAGGAGAGCATTTTTTTTCCCTTTGGAACTAAAAGGCATTTGTTAAGTTTAAGATAAAATAAATCTATATATGTATATTCATGCAGAGCTGAAAGCTAGTGTGAGTAAAGAAGAATCAAAGAAATACAATGTCAGAGTCTGTGGCAGTGTAAATAGTATATGTGTCATCTAGCTTACTGCAAAGGAGAACAAAAATGAGTTTGTTTCTCCTTCAGTGAGCAAACAAAATATGGAACACTTTTATTTTCGCTCTCTGAAAAGTGTTTTAAATATCCTTATGTAAATCTACAGCAGTATTACTCAAAATGTAGGAAATAAGCAGAAGTATAAGAAGGTTATGCTGCATATGTAGATTTAAATCTTTCTGGGCTCACTATGACCTTTTGGAGAGAACGTAACTCATCAGTTATACATTTATACTTTAGAGATAAGAACTGTTTTCTCCAGACCTTCAGAACATTGCAATTCTAGTTATTAATAACTTTTGTCCAAAATAAATATGTACTTTTTTTTTTTTTTGTTAGAACCAAAGGAAAAGTTTTGACTACTAATTAAATATTACAACTAACTTTTGCTGTACTTCTTCAAAGTCTACTTTTTCCATTGTACAAACTTTGAATAACTTTATTCACATTTAATCTCTTTGAAAACCTGATTTTTAAGACACACGCCATAACTTGAACTATGCGCATGTGGAAATAGTCTTTGAGAACTAAAGCAACCTGGTCTTAACATAATGCATTATATGCTGTGCATTGGTAAGCTTAAAACAGACTATGCTGCAAAATATCTGCAAAAAGTGAAACTTTTTTTCTATTTATTAAATTGATATTCATACATGGGTAATAATTACACATTCTTTTTTAGAAATCACACACTCAAAATCACGAAGTTCTGTATTAGATATTAATACACTAGGCAACCATCAAAGATCATAATTCATAATGTTCTGCCTCTGCACCTTGTTCTCTTATGAGATGTTTTTTAGGTTAAAGTATCACATATAGAATCATCCAGACAGGAAGGTACCTCCAAAGGTTATCTAGTCTGGCCTCCCCGCAGTCGCAGGGACAGCCCCAACTAGACCAGGTTGCCCAGAGCCTCATCCAGCCTCACCTTGAATATCTCCAGGGAAGAGGCCTCAACCACCTCTCTGGGCAACCTGTTCCAGTGTTCCACCANTGGAAGATGAACCTGGAGGTCCCATGTAAGAGTTTTATATGACTGAGCAGAAGTTTTTAAATGATGAAAAATATTTTTATTGCAAAGTATGTCAGGCTCTTGGATACTTCCTATGCACAAGCATATAGTAGAACTTTTTCTTCAGTGCATGGACTGATGAAACTTCACCAGGGAAAAGGCTGAGTCTCCTTCCATGGAGGTATTTAAGACATGTAGTGGACATTTAAAAGACAGATGTGCTGAGAGACATGGTTAACAGTGGACTTGGCAGTGTTATGGTCAATGATTGGATTTGATAATTTCAAAGGTCTTTTCCAACCTAAATGATTCAATGATTCTATGATTTAATTTACACAGTAATGAGAACTATGGTTTGGGTCACAGTATTGTCTTGTGAAAACCCAGTCTTTCTGAAGCAGTTTCTCAATTTTGCCCCACGAATGTGTGTGCAGGCACATCTGTGCTTGGTCTGACCTCTTAGAGGTATGGTCCTGTTGACTCCAGATTTACTGGATGTGTTTCAGAGGGGATGAAGGCACAAGTGCCTTTGAAAATGTGTACTTTAAGTACCAGAGGTAGAAAAAAACAGTGAGATTCTGATTGTGGAGGCTCCTGTTTAAGTACCCTGTCTGCTAATGTAGTTCTTATTCAAAAGGTTTGTTAAAGACTGTAGAATACCCACTATTCATTCATGGTACTACACTGTCATCTACCTATTTCCCTACCTAGATACAAGCAAACAGACTTACATTCATTTTTATTTTAGGCCTGTTTAAACAGGGGTCCCATCTCATGTGAAAGTTGGTCTACAAGTGCCCTCCCTACCTCAAACCTGACACAACATGGATAATCTAAGTAGCACATAGCTGTCTTGATGAAAAACAGCCTTTTGCCTGGAAAAATTGGCAGTCTTGTGAGAGTGTTGTGGTCTGTGCTGGACTGGACACTAAAATAAACTACTGATGCTCTCCCTCACTTTTCCCTCCAGGGAGAGGAGGAAGAGAGAGAAAAGAACCATGTGAATTTAGAAAAGAAAGTACATTACTTTAAGAAAAATATTTTTTAAATGATAGAAAATAATGAAATATATACAATGTATACAAAAGCATATGAAGCTCCCAGGATGACAATCATGTCACCAGCAGTCACACTGAAAGTCCCAGAGTGGACTCAGTGATGGATGGGAAACGGATTCCTAATCTGGATTCCGGAATGGACGGATGGGGATCAAAGGCAGGTGAACGGACAGAGTTCTTGGATGCTGGCCACTGAAGAAAGAGAACTGACCCTTTGATCCCTGGACTTTTATACTGAACATGTTGCAGATGGGATGGAATACCTGTTGGTCACCCTGCCCTGTCAGGTTCTCTCTGCATGCTTTTCTGCTTCCAAAGCTTCAATGGGGCAAATAAAGTTAGCTTACCTTGATTGTTATAGCAATAAGTATAAGCAGATCCTCTCTGCATGCCGTTCTCTGGCATAATCTATAAACACAGGTCTTATCAGTCCGGAAGCAGATATTGTCTGAAAAATATGCTGTTAGTTTCAGACAGTTTAATCAGTTAGTGCTGCTAGTGGGAGGTGTCCCTGCACATGGCAGAGAGGTTGGGACTCGATGATCCTTTCCAACTCTAACCATTCTATGACTAGAAGAGGCTTAGTTGAAAAGTAAGATTACTGAAAAGAAAAGGGGTTCTATTTCACCTCAAACCAGGACATTGAGAGATTAGAGAAAGTTTGCTAGAGAAAGTCTGCAAACACTCTCTTCCACTAGAACAGAAGGAATAAATTCAGTTCTTCAAGATCAAACCGACCCTTCCCTGCCTCCCTTTGAGGTAATCACAAAGCAGCAACTAGAGGAAAAAACAAATAAATCCCCGTGATTTTTTTTTTTTTATTATTTTTTTCCCCATATGGAATACGATGGCAGTTTTCGGTTTTGTGCATGGCAGAGGGAGAACACTGCCGAGGGCGAGCTGGGGGGCTGGCGGGCCTGGGCTGTAGATCCCGGCCGGGAGCCGGGCCGCCATCCCCGCCGCCGCCGGCGGGTGTCAGCATCGCCGCTCCTTAGCGGCGGCGGCTGCAGGCGGGCTGGGAGGCAGCCCCGCTCCCGCAGCCGGAGACGAGGGGGTGGGGAGGCCAGGGAAGGGAAAAAAAAACCGTACAGGATTAACGCCTCCCGAGCAGCTTCTTTCCCCCGGTGTCACAGAGGCATTGTGTAGGTAGAGAGATAAATATTTGTGTTTTGTGGGTCGGCTACACCTGCGGTGGATAAAGGGCTCAATAAATCCTCTTGTCTGTCTAATAAAGGAAACAGTGTTTCATGCTCGTGTGACATCACAAATATTTGCTAGGTCCTCCTGGAGGTCATCAGTATGCAGTTGTGCCCTTCAGCCTCTCGTTTTCAGCTAGGATTTAACTAGTGCCTGTGCTCTGTTTTATCAGTGCTGATTTTTCACTGTGCGTATGATGAATATTAACTGGAAGCTAATAAACTGCTTCTCATTTACCTAAACAGCTTCCCTGTCTCCTATCCTACCTATCCTCCTGTCCTGCTCTCCCTAACCCCACTGCAAATGTGCTGTGGGGTTAATAAACATGGACGGAAAAGAAGGAGGCAACATGTTTAGCCAAACAATGGCTATTTTGGAAAGACTGGGATATATGCCTCTTGCAGTTTTGGGGAAAATATTAAGCTGTTTTTGCCATGCAGTACATTATGCCACATACATTTTGTGAATATAGGTCACCCACTGTTATTTGATATTTGCTTGTAAATGTGATGAATCTCCTTATGTATGAAGTAGTGATCTCAGTTCAGAAGACACTTTGAGCCTAAAGGGCAATATATCTGCAGTAAATAATAAGTCTTATTCCAGGAATTGTTTATTCTGAGTAACAGGAATGCTTCTGAATTATTATCCTGACATGATGCTCTGTGTCATCTGGTCCTTTTTCTGTCATCTCTCCCTCTTTAACCCTGTTGGATTGTCCAACAGTGACATGCTTTTTCCAGTAATAAGAAATATAAATCTTTATTACGAATACGTATGTGCCTGTATTTGACAGGAGCCCTCTGTAGCTCTTGTCATCTGTAGAGCAATAATGTGTTACACAAGAAATGTATCTTTTCGTCCATTTTAGACTCCTTACTTGCTTTTCTGCTACAGGAAGTAGCAAATGGAAGCAAGGGATTTGCTTACTAGCATAGCCATCCTTCTCTAAACCAATCACTCAGGTCACTTCAGGTGACTGTATACCTTCAGGCACCTCTGTGCCTCTAAGCATTTTTACTATGAGGTCTGGATTTCTTCTATTTCTGAGTTTTTAAAAAAAAGGGGGGGGGGGAAGAGACATCCCCATGTCACACATTAATTAAAACCTTCAAATGAAATGGTTTTAATCTCATTTTCACCTCTCTGTATGGGCTTTCCATTGTTGCCAGCTCCCCCAACAGACTTCGTTACCCTGGGGGTTTCTTAAAGCTTCAGTCAGAGAATTAATGTGATTAATGTGTAATTTTGTGAGAAGCCTGGCTTTTACCAAAACAAAATCATCAGCAAGAGTAACAATAATTTAAAAGAAAGAAGAAAAGGGCATTTGTGATCTCTCTGACTGAGCACAAAACCTCAAACACTAAAAGACCAAATGGAATGAAAGGGGAGAAACATCTGAAAAATCCTTCTATTGCTTCTCCACTTACATGACTATAAGCAAAAATAATATTTTATTTTACCTTTCTTTTTGATCTTGACACATGTTTTTTGAATGTTCCAGATTAGACAAACTTTCAGGGAAGTCAGCATGTCATTTTGACAATTATTACTTCTAAAATCTGATGGTGCATTTATTGGATCCTGGATCCAATGCTGTGTGGAGGTACCTCTGTGGTATCTTAACACTGGGTAAGATGAATAAAAGGCAGTTTCAAAATTGCCACTGAGCTGTGACTCTCAACAGCCCATCTGAATGATATTTCAAGTGTATCTTCATTTGCTTACTTGAGGAAGGTGGTGTTTGTAAGCCCAGCCGTGCGCATACTCCTTCTACTTGCTGGTTCACACAGCTTAATATATATAGAAATTAATTGGCATTGGTACAGGTAGCTAGTAAAAACTTGGCATAAACCTGATGACTTGAGTGGTTTGAGAGTGGGATAAATTAATTAATTCTCCAGAAGAATTAACTTCAGCTCCTTATGTGTTAAGCATCTGCTCAGATCATAGTGAGGAGGGCCAAGAAGATCCTGAATGTCTGGATTCCTGTAGCTTTAGTTTGAAAAACTGCTGTGGTTCCCAGTTGTTTATGCTTAATGTACTTTGGAGTGCTGACATCTAATATGTACAGTACAGACTGGGGGGTGACTCTCTGCCTAGGCAGTATTCAGTTATCTAGGAGGTGCTGAATCTTCTGTCCCTGACACATCGGTGTGCATATAGCCCTGATGGCCACCTCATTAAATTTGTTATCATTTATCCCCATTTTGGCATCAGTTCAAAGGACACTAAGATAGAAGACTTTTTGAAAGCTAAGCAAATCAGAGTGCTAGTGGAACTAAACACATATGCAGACATTTCAGTATAAGAGAGCTGCTTTAGAGCACCTGCAGCATCTGCTGAATTCAACATGACTAATCTTAGGAATTTAGGTTACAAATTCTTAGGAAAGCTTTGGATACAAAACACTGAGGTGATGCTCTTACTGCTTCACAGCCATCCTTACTACCTACTCATTGTTGCCTTAAACAGATTTCCCTAAAGTAAAGCGGGTTCTCTTCTTTCCTGTTATTCCTTTTTTCTTTGTGATTTTAATTTATTCAGTTTGTTCATATGATAAATTTGTGAGGTTTTTTTATTTTTTTCTTTTAAATTGTCTGCAGTTGGATTACAGTTTCCTTCATGTTTTCACCATTTACATCCAGTCTTCCTTCAGGAGTTGATTTCCTCCCATTCTGAGAACAGAGTTCACAGCATTCACCCTCCTCCACAAATGAGAGAGAGGAATATCTTTCCTTAAAGTCGCTGGCTTGAATTACTGGGAAAGTATATTTAACATTGCTCATCCTGAAGGACCGGTTAAGTGATCTCCTTATGTGCCTGCTTTAGGACACCCCATTTCATTGACTGGAAAGGTGGTTCTGTTGAATGCAAAGGAAGACCTATTTTTCCCTTTCCTTTTCTTTGTAAATGCAGTGCTTGCAGCAAAGAATATGATGACTTTTTAATGGGATATGTTGTTGTTGTCATTGTTTAGACAACTAATGTCACACTGGGGTGAAAGAAAGGGCCCAGGTTTTGGCTGCTTTCAGGTTTTGGGTTTGTTTGTTTGTTTGCTTTTTCAATTGACAAACACAGCAAAATATTGTACATTCACAATATGACAAAAGACAAATGGTAAATACAATCACTGTAAATGATTAACATTCTGCACTGAGAGTTAACGATGACCTCTCCTCAGCACAAGAGCTAGAAAGAAATGCGATGTAACAGATACAAATGTGCATTGAGTGCTTGGGGGGAATGTAAGCACCTAGTATGTCATATGGCATCAAGATTCAGAACTGCTTAAGCTAGAGCTGCTAAAACTACAGCACTTGAACCAAGGGCTCTTCAGAGAAACACAATTCGTGTCAGCATCAGCATTTTCCACTGCCAAAAGATTGAAGGTTCACAAAAAAACTTAAAAAATCCAGCCATCTTGCTCTCAGATGCTTGAGGCTGTCACACTACTCAGCAACGACATGCCCATTGAGACAAAGGGAGCCAGAGAAGTTCTACACAGCAGAGTAGTGACAAACAGTGCCTGACTGTACCATTACAAGCAGTGCTGTGCAGGACTTCCAGAAAGCCACTGGGTTTGAAATGCTGCTGCATGTTACCGTGACCCTTGCAAAATGGGCCTGAAGTTTACAATTGATCAAGAATGGCATTCTAGGAACAATGAGCTCTTTCAGTCTGAAAGTAACTACTAGAGATGCAATAGCAATGAACATCATTCTACTGTTTCAGGCCTTGGTGAGCAATTTAAATGGTCTCAACCCCACAGCAGTACATAACACTCCTTTTCTGTTCCAAATCCTCTACATCATTTCTCTTCCCCTTCTCCCATCTTACAAACTTGATATAGGGATTGGTGTTACCAGAGTAAAACACTGCCCGCTGTTTACTTGAACTGGAGTAGCGAGAGATATGACACATAACAAAGCGCCCTAAAAGTGTGGCAAAATGCATCCCTACGTGTGATCTCCTCTTGGGACAGTCAGAGGTTTCAGGGGCTGTTACAAGAGTAGACAAGGAACTAGCTTCCAAAGAGCTGTTTAAGTTTGCATTTTTTAATACATTGCAAAAGAAATAACCTTTACAATTTTTTTCACAGCCCCCTTACACTGCCCTGTGAACAGGGGGAATACAGGGAAGTAGCTTCCCACCAGTGTGAGCAGTTCCTTCTGAAAGCGCTTACAAGACTCAGCTTTATGATCCATGAAATCCATGAAGCCCCAAGGAAAGTCTGTGTCCACAGAGAATTTGAGTTGATCTAGAGGCTGTTTATCAACTTCATTCTTCCTCTTAGATTAACATAGATGCAGGAATAAAGGATGGCTCATATAAGAATGTCTGCAAAAGTTATAATTCTGTTGGACCGAATTACCCCTAAAATGAATAAATATTTAAATATGAGCAATCATATTGCAGCCACACACATTAGATGTTTATTGTCCAGTGATGACCTTGTATTCACACCATTTTTCTTCTTCTGTTTTCCTTTGTAGGTTATTTGATGATGTTATTTTCAGTTCACTTCATATAGCTCTTTTTCGCTGCTCACAAATTGCCAGAGACTAATGGGACAATTCTTCAGCAATTACACTGAAAAGAGCATAACAGTGCCCAGTTATGTTTCATATTTCAATATAGGAGAGCATTGCATGTCATCTTTTCCCTTGAATTTTCAGTATATTAAACTTTAATAAAGATATTATTCAATGTTAGGAAGGACTACTGACACCGATTAATTCCTTTTTAATTTTTCAGTGTATAGTCCAGATGTGGCATCAATGCATTATCCAGGCAGGCCAGATGAGCTAAATCACAGAGGTGGTAGGATTCTGGCAACCGGTCTGCTCAAGCCATTCCTTCAATTTTTTAGTTCTGTGACTGTCTAGCGTCAAAGCTTTTGAGTAGGAGCAAGAACTCAGGACATGCACTCCTTGCTGAGTGACCTAAATGCAGTGAATGCAGGTCTCATTGCATCTTTCTGCAGCTATAATTTACAGTGCATAGCATCCATCACTGTTTTTCAGAGGTGACAGAAGGAATTTTTGCAGCTCTACTTTGTTTAAAAATCTGATACATTTCTTTTGTTCCTGTACATGAAGAACAAAGCCTTCTGGGCTTATATGTTTTAACACTTACAAGAACCTAGGCAAACTGTCTGGCACTGGCAGCACAGAACAAAATAAGTGTTTCTTACCGATACGCAAGAGAACTGAGGTGAAGCCATTCCTGTAGAAATGAGTGTGGATATGCAACTTTCCTTTATATTTGATTATCTTCCACAAAACTTATGTTTTCTACCCAGATAAACTATCTTAGTATATATCCTATGGAAAGAACTACATATATAAATCAATATTTTTTATTAAGAGAAAAAATTTTGAAAAAGTCAGTCACACTGAGAGCACTTCTGACTTCTTCTTCTTAAAATATTTGGCTGCATGTCTTGCCTTCTGTGATTGCCTATTGCAGAGCTAGAAGTGGAGGTGGGAATGAAAGAAGCAGAGGAGATAACTGAGGAAGATTGAAGTTGCTTTGAATGTCTGTCAATGATGTGTAAAATCCATTGATTTATACTGCCAGCTGCTTGAGATGAGAACAGAATCTCCTCCTATAAAATCTCTCTTGTAAAATGTTGAATAAACTGTTCAGAGGCACCTATAAATAAAGGTGTAATCACCTAGTGCAATATTCTTGCCTGACCTGAGTATTCCAATTTTTGGGCATTTATTTACATGGGTGTCTTCCCATCTCACTGGGAATTCTGGACTGAGGAGTTGTCTCCTCATGGAGACAAATGTCTGGGCTACCAGAGCTAATGCTTGCTCTCATATCCTGCTTTTACCCCTCTTGCAGTTGTATCTGTTGAGGAATACTTATGGCTTTGGATTACCTGAGTATGTGTAGATGCTATTACTAGATGTAAAGGTAAAAATGGCTAAGAGGCTTCCACATTTAGATGCAGGTATTTATTCTACAGAGTTTATTGAGTCATGTGTTTCTCTTGAAGCTGAATGAGACTTCTGGACTGTCAATTCCTAGGTAGGTAGACTCTAATTTATCACACAAAGTAGTGAATGCAATGAACACCCAACTTAGAGGGACCATTTAAATTCAGTATAAATGGGGGAAAAAAGCACAGCAATAAAATACTGCTCTAAAATGTGAGTTGCCACTGTAGATAAAAACAATTCCTTAAGGTTTTCTCCCTCCCATGACTTTTTGCTCTTTTTTTTTCCCAGTTAATCAGGCTTGCTGTTTAAAAAAAATGGTATTCAAGTGTGGAAAGTATTCATGTTGTCCAGTGAGTAGTAAATGCTTCTTTCTGTCATTAACCACAGCTGCTCTTCTACAGCCAGATCTTCAGTGCTGTTACACTGCTAGTGATTCATATTAATTTCAGACCAACTACTCGTGTAGTAATAAGATCTTCCTGTTAGAAGAATATCTCTGCTAAATACCAGTTCCACAGTTCACTGTTTTTTCAAAGAAACAAACCAAGTGATGGGTCAGATTTATTTTGCAAAACTTTTAAACCTTGTCAGTATCTTCTGACCTGGTGAAAGAGAAAATATCTCTTTAGCTGGGACAGGTTTGTACTGATCAGGTTTGTCATGTTATTTTCAGTTCAAGTTTGACTAGGTAGGAGTTACATAAAAAACAGGGAAAATCTCAGATGTGAATTCATACACTATTCCCTTGAATGCAGCTGTTAAAAAATCCCCATGGATACTGTTAGCCTTGCTTCTAGCACAGTAGTCACATTGCCATTCTATGTATGTGCTCAGTGAGAGTGAGTCAAGCCACATAATAGCTGTAAAGAAGCCTAAGATTTAAAAAGGTCCCTGGGTTATTTCATGCTATGAAGTATTCATTTTTTGAATCAGATTTGTCAGTACCTCTGGTGCAGGTGATCAGCCTATGCATCAGAATCACTGCAGAGCCATATTTCCTTTCGACCACAGTACATTTTGGAGAGATCTATCCCTGGTGGATACATTTAGCAGAGTCAAAACATCCTCTCTGAGATGGTGTAAACAGCAGGGGACATAAGGTAATAAGCTGATATGGAATGCTCCTGAAAATGAACCAGTTCATGAGTTTCATCTTAGAAAGCCTGTGTCCATGGAGACCATGGATAGACCAACAGTAGATGCACCTTAAAGACATTGGTGCTTCTGCTAGCAAGTGTAGCTCTTGACAATTCTGACAGAATTACAGACTTTGAGATACAATTGGTGTTTGCTTCCCAAAAGACCTGGCTTGTTAGATCTTCACCCTAGGTCACAGAAGGAAGAGAAAGTGGTCTAAAAAGTTGCAGGCAAAAAGAGGAAGGATCTGTTGTTTTTTACTATGACAGATTCCATTCTTAGCTAGTTCGCTGCTTGATTATGGTACATAAGTATTATGAAGCATAAAACTGAGACACTGGGAAGGCGAGCTGATTCAAAAGCAAGCCGGGTGCCTCCAAATGTAGAGTTGGAAGGTTCAGCATTCATAAAAAAACTTGCTGCCCTTCCTCCTCTCCTACTCAAAACTGCTAGCTCTCATGAAGCAGAAATTACCGATGTCTTAGCAATTTATTTGGGACATCTGTGCATAACTGTAATACTGATTAAACAAAGAGCAATTTCTGCCTCTTCTCACTCCTGTGATGCCTCCATATTTCACCTGTCAACATCTTTTTTTCAGTCTAAAGCCTGCATCTTTTGTTGGTATAAGTGGTTTAGAATCTAGGGTTAGTAACTTTTTCTGTGTTGAGCCCCAGTTCGTGGTTGATTCAGCTTCCATTTACTCTGCTATAAGTCAGGAGTAAATCAATGCACGTTAGCAGAACCAATCACACTGGATTTGAGCTGGTGAAGCATGACAAGAATCAGGCTCCATATGTCCTATTTCTGCTGTGCATTCACCTTGCCATCTGTAGATCCTTCATTGCTCACATTTAGCAATGTCTCAGGCTTGTGAACATGATGATCCAACTTTACCAGCATTTAGAATTGTCTCCACCAGATTAGAAAAAGAAAGATGCTCTGTAATTTCTGGGCTTTCCCCCACTCTTTGTTTCTGTTTTTGTTATTGAGTAGCTTTCACATACCCGTCTCTCTTGAAAGTAAAGGAATTAGACTGTCAGTTAGACTTTGCTTTAATGGGTTGAGTTAATGCCTTGTGTCTGTAGCTTTTCTCTTTAGGAAATTGATCTTCCTGAAATGGTCTGTGATTTTTGTGGGAGCAGTTTACAGCAAAAGTGGCTGGACATGGAGAACTGTTTGGCATAGTACTTTGTTTGCAGAAAAAGAAAAAGATACCCTACCTGGACAAAGAGGGTGTAGCAACAGTGAAATATTTGCTTTGAGATGAATGACCTCAGGGTGCTCTCCTAGCAGTTTCAGCTAAGCTCTGAAGCAGTGATCTTGACAGAAGGCCCTTGTAAACAGTGGATGGTTTGAAAACACGATCCTAGGGTGCCTGCCTTTGCCATACTCTATCAGTAAAAGATAGATGGAGGGGGAAGCAAGTAAACATTTTGCAGAATAAAGAATATCATGAAATCTGGCCTTACAGTGATATTAGTGTCTTCCACGTTATTGATGTTAAATACAGGAAGGACTGCCAAGAATTAGCAGCAAATTGCATGTACAGTAGCTCCATGTACATATTATACTAATAGAAAGGGCAAGTGCATGCAGTGAGGAGATGCTGAAGCAGCTGAATTTGTGAAGCTCCTGTAAGTTGAAACTAACTTTATTTAGCTAAACTTCTGAAATCTGGCCTAACCTAAGCTTTGTGACACAAAATTAAGTGACTATGTGAGGATTTTTCCCCTTCTGATAAGAGATTAGCAAATCCATTCTGTTAGTAAGAAAGTTCTCTGGCATTAATATCCCTATGTTTTCCACTTAAATTGAGAATTCAGGACTGTAGTGGATTCACATGCTGAGTCCTGTCAAACACTTCACTCTCTCTGTCATCCACAGAAGACTTCAGAGCCATGCCATCTATTCATAGTGGCATTTTTTTTTCTTTTGCTTTCTGAGTGTGTTCCACAAACTTATTAAGGTGTCCACTTTCTGATATGTCTGGGCCTGTAGCACATCACCACCGGTGACTGCTATAGGACAAGGACAAAGAGAGGTGGGGGGAATTGCGTTTTTCCAGCACTGAACAAGGAATGTCAGTAGAATTGAGTAAAAGTAATACAGAATCCAATGGAGCTGTGAAATTAGGTATTCTAAACAGTAAGAAAATCCATGTGTTAAGGTTGTCTGTTGACTTGTTAAAATATGGAAATATCTGATACATTATTGTATTTTTGCTAACTCTGCCAGCCACTTTTTCTGAGCTCTTTTCTGAGCTCTGTGGTACCAACGTTGATAGTGACAGAACGCAAGGATCATTTCTGCATGTTGCTCCAATAGAAGGTTTTTTGGATAATGAGTCATAACACATGGACGAGAGGTTCATGCAAACTTTGTTACTTTGTAAAGGGTTATATCATTGTAAAAACGAGGGTCATTCAACATTACTGACATCTGAATGACCCAGCAGCAGTGGAAAAAAGATGTTTCAGTGTCTTTGCATGCTATGTCTACCCCTGAAAAGTACAGCTCCTTTCCAAGGTTGTTTTTAGATGGCATTACTGAATGCTAGGTTGCTATGAACTGTCAATTGAACTGCCAATCTATGGCTATGAAATACCATGCCTAGCAGGCTTTCTATTACCTGAGAAATGCAAAACGCTTCAATCCTATTTGGAGCATTATAACTTAAGCACCATTACTGAAACAGTAGTGACATTTCCCTCTACTCAGTGGTAGGAGATGCTCACACCCAGTCATCCAGGCATTTCAAGACGATACCTTCCACCAGGGACATATGAGTTGCTTCCACTTTTTTCTGTTGTTGGTTTCACTGGTGCAGCCTGCCAACTGAAATACTCACACACAAAATGTATATTCAGTTTTTGATGAACTATGTGTTGNAATGGTTAAGTTTCTTAGTTTCAGTGTTAATCACTCTCCTTTTGTGTTCTACTCTGAACAGATTTTTCTTATAGCATCAAGGAGATAAGAAGAAGAGATGTAGAACGATACAGATCATGCTTATTCCTTGATGCACTGCTACCTAGTTTGCTTTTAACGATAAATGTCAGGTATCTGCCCTTACAAGAAAAGTATGGGAAAAAGGATAATTTTCCATTTCAGTAGGGAAAATACTTTGCATCTTCTAGGAGTGCAGTTCTTCAGGTTTTCAAAAATGAAAAGCTTGACCTTTAAATAACAGCATCTTTTATTTAAATGAATCCCCCAGTTTACCTTGTGCTCATTCTAGTAATAGTGCACTCAGCATCGAGATATCCTGTGTTAAATAAGTGTGACAAACTCTCACTTGAGCAGAAATATTGTAAAGTAAATAACATTAAGGACCATCGGCTATGGAAAAGAGCTTATTGTAAGCACTCTGTAGGCAGCCTAGTTTATTTTCCCCTTTACTTTTTCATGCTTCCACCGGAATTCTTTCCATTGAACTCTCTGTCTGAAGCTGAAATGCTTGTATTGCACAAGCAATCCCACTTAAATTATGCCTTGTAACTAATTATCTCAGCCTAATCTATCTCAAATCCCCACTAAAATGGCTCCCAGGAGTTTCAAAAATTATTATGAGTAAAAGAATATTGCTACATCTGTGTTGCCCCTTAAGAAAGACAATGTAAAGGAGATGTTAACAATGTTCCTTTTGAGATACTCTCCATAAACACTCCAAGGATGTTTTCTCCTGCTGAAACCTGTAAAAGTGTTTGTCCTTATTCAATTATGGAATTCACATGAGAATTAAATTATATAGTTTGTCTGCTTAAACTTCTTATCATCCCTGGCTGGTGTCCCGTCTTTGTACTTATCTCAAAATTTGTTCAGTAGCACGTTCCTGCATGGAATTTGCTCTTTACATTAGTGTCAACTTTGCCTTCGTGTAACCAGTAGTCCAATTTGTGTAAGAGGGAGCAGGTAAGACAGATATTGCCCAGATGTCTTTGCCATTCACAGACACCCTATTTTTCATTTCAATTTAAAATTCTTCAATGAGATGAAGGGTAATTGTGTACTGTATATGTTTGTTCATTAATAGATGGTGTATTAGTATTAATTATGGGAAAATTAATAAACAGCATTACAGTTATGATTTTGACCAATAAGCTGAAAATCTGTTTTCCTATATGGTCTTCATAACCTATAGTGGGAATCTTATCTTTGTCTTTTGAGACTGGGATAGTAAATGATGAGCTGCAAAAGAATAACTATCAGCATGTATAAGAAATATAGGCTCTGAAACTGCAAATGGCGGCTAATACTGAGGTTTCTGTACATGTATTAATTGTAGGAAAAAAGTCTGAAAGTAAAGGGGGAATGAGAAACACAAACCACACCACCTGATTTTCATGTGTGGAGTGCTGCAATGGTAGCAGTTCTGGAGAAATGAAAAGCCTTTCTGAAAAAAATCAGTGCTTATTTAGGAAAATAAATGCACACTTAGAAACTGAAGTTATTTTTTAAAAGTGTGCCCCATGGTCTGTGCAGCTGCATCTGAACAACTGTGGCCTTCAGCATGCAGTCAGAAGGATGGACAGTCTGCTACAGAAAGGAGAAGTTCGATTGCTGTAATGCTGTGCCACTTCCTTGTGCAATGATTCCTTAATAATTCATAATTCACAACCCATAATCCACAAGCACTCTGAATCACAATTGCATGAGTTAGTCACATTGCATGACTTATGTATTTGGGCTTAGAGCCAAGAAGATCTGGGCATACAATTTAAGGTTCAAAACTGGAGAATTTGCCTCTCAGTGTTGCTCAGAGTTATCTTGCAATTTTGAAAGGCCTGACTTGGCCTGAACACCCAGCATCTTACCCCATGTTACTGCACAGATTGGAAAGTGCTGGTATGTTGTATGTTTTGCATGGTTTCACTTCAAGTTCTGTGCATTTCTCAAGCTGGCAAAGAGGTGGAACAATATTGTTTGGTGGGTCACATCTGTTTTACTATATTGTCCCTTTGGATTTTTCTCCCCTTACTGGCAACAGCTAAGAGTTCAGACTTGTCAGTGAAGACTAAAATGTCATGTTTCTGTTTTAATATTTACTACAAAGGTAATTTCAGTAACTTAGCTTTTCAAATGCACAAAAAGTACATCATAAAACCTGATGTATGATGACTCATGTAGGAAGAGCTCCAACTAGGTATGAAAATACAACATGGATAGAATTGTGGCACTGTGGGTATCTTGGAAATCATTCACAAAACCTCTCTCATGGTATTGGAACTATATGGAGGTGTTCTGTCAGAATGCAGATTGGCCTAATGGACCTGGGGATCACTGATACATCCGTGTCAATTATGTTTCAGTGGGGAGAACTGATGATAACGGAACTAATGGCTCTGCTGAAATCAGTAGATTTTGTTCCAATAATCACTCTAAAGGTTTCTGTAAAAGGGAAGTCACACTTTAAAAAAAGAAAACAAAGTAGAATGTAGTTTTCAGCAGCTTATGCAGATTAATGCAATGTTTGAGTGCCACCATTAATTCTTGCTTAATATTAGAACAACAATACAAGGGGTAGCAAGGATAGTCTATGTATTTTCCTAGCAAGAACTCAATCATTTAATTTTTGTAAGGATGTCAACTGCAACTAATACCCTTACAGGTTGGTAAACAAAAGATTGAACCACTGTTATTTCTTCAAAGCAAACCTATTTATCTGTGGTTTCTCCCCTCAGAAAATATGGCTAGGGTTTCCTCACTTTATGCTAAAACTCAGGCCTAGTCTGAGTGTTTTGTTTTTCCTAAAGAACTTTTAAATGAGAACCAAATCATGACACCTGTTGTATTGTAGCATAAAGATCTCTCCCACACCATATGGGTCTTTAACACCTTCTCACGGGATGAACATGGTTGGTGCGGCGAAAACTCCATTTCACAACCCACATGTCACTTTCCAGCATTCGGAAAGAGGAAGGCTGCAGCCAAGTATTTTCTTCCTTTTTTGAGCAGTCAGTCCTCATATTCCCTCACACTATCATTTCAAAGCTTGACACAAATGAGGGTGAGCTTTCAAGGAACTTTTGAGTTCCTTTGAAAGGGATGAAAAAAGGCCTGGAGATTGGGGTACAGACTGCAACAGCCTATAAATTAAGCTATGTAAAAAGCTTAAAAGTTACAAAGCCACGGTGAATTATGTTATTTTTCAATTTAATGGGTGTGATTTACTTACAGTAACAGCCTTGATAAATGTTCCAAACCACTACTCTGTTGTTTCCTTCATGACACTCCTAGCCAAGTTGCCTTGTCCCTCAGAACAGATGCTGAGATCAAGGGTGGTCTGACACAATCCTGTAGCTGAAAATTAGCCTTGATAGTCATATAGGATATTGACTTATTTTGCAAAATGACACCTATATCCATACCCTTCTCTATGGTGCTGAGGGAAATGACAACCCTCCAGCTCTATCAAGTCTCTTAAAGAGCCTAAATCAGTATCGATGTTTTGAGTCTGGAAAGAAGTGGAAAAGCCTTATCCTCCCTTTCTGTAACAGAACTCCTATCAATAGTAATGGTCTCAGGAATTCTCCAGTAGCTTTTGATCCAGCAAGCAATCTGCAAAGAGCTTCAGGGTCCATTTGGAGAAAGGCGCCTGTCAAGCATAGAGTGGAGCATTTGCTTTGTTGGAAAAGAATCTGGAAAGGTTACATAAAAGCTGCAATCTCCCCCCACCCTTTTTATTTTAAATATATTTGATCCTGCTGTGCACAAGGCCTCAAATCCGTAAACAAGATGCACTTAGACTCTTACCTTTCCTGACAGTAAGCTTTGAAACTTTGGTGGATTGAACTGACAGAAAACTCAGTAAGAGATTCAGTTCTCAAAATAATGCTTTGATTTCAGCGAGTGGCACGGGAGATCTTTTAAAATGTGTGTTCAGGCCCACAGGTAACAATAGGTCAAAGTACACTCAGGGCAGTTTCTAAACAACCCCTCCATGGTCTAAGTGAAGCCATTATGTTGTGAACTGGGGGTACTATTATGATTCCTCATTTTATGGTAAGGACCCTTCAGATATGCTCCCTAGTGACAAAATTAACTTCAAAAAAACCCAAGAATCCTGAAAGAACATCAGAGTGGGAGCACTGGGTGGAGGCAGTGTCAAAGAAAAAGGAAAGTAGGAACGAGCATTGTACTTTGATTAAACTTTTCTTCCCCTGCAGCGTGGAGGGCATCTTGTGAAAAGAACATCTCTGTAGGTGGGATTTTTTTTGTCCCTCAAACTCTCACAGTATGTGTTTAAAAATATCAGCTTTTACTTTAGGCAAAAGGAGAAGCATTTTTGTTATTGAAGAAGATGAGCAAAGATTGTTGCTAGCAGAACAGATTTGAGCCACATTGCAGCAATACAGCATCTGGGTTAAGTATAACAGTTAATCTCCTGGCTGTGTTACTGGAGCTGCCTTCTGTAGTGAAATGCTTGAGCACTTGCTTTAAATCTCAGAGATCCCAGGGTGGTTTGAGTAGCAACATCTTCCATAATTAATTGCATGTGTAATGCAGTCCATTTGGGAGGTCTATGATTACTTGCCTGTATGTTACCCGAAGACATTACAATATCAATGGCACTACTAATTTTAATTAAAACTTTGAAATGTCTGCCTGTTGAAATATTCATTATTATCACTTGATTATGTTGTTTTGTAATCTTCTGCACTCTTTCTTCATTACTGATTATCAAGACTATGCAAAAGTATGACACTCCAAAACACGTACCTCCTCTATAAGGGCAACAGTTTTCAGAGATGTTTTCATTTTGTTTTCGTTAAGAGACAAAATAACTTCCCCCTCCTCAAAGTACTAAGAGTCTCTGCAATGCACAGAACAAGCCTACCGTCTGTCATGCCCTCAGTCTTACAGTGTAAATGAGCTCCAAAATGCTTACTGACATTGAAGGCTCATGCAGAAGTTTGTTCATTTATCTTTTATCTCTAGATTTTTTCATGCAGATACGCCTGACAGGGATGAAATTGAAATGCTCATATATCCCAAGCAGAGTCAGTCAATGTCACTGTTTGCAGTCATAGTCCAAGAAAGAGGTAGGAGTGTTAGAGCAAAGGAATTGCACCTTAGGAAATTCTGTATGTGTGGGCTTCAACCTGCACTGCTTCTAAGAATCTTATCAGAAAGTAAAACTATATTGTCAACATTGCTGATCAAAGGTAGAACAGAAAATTTCTTGATCACAGATATCTCAAATCACAGTATTCCTTTGCAAAAAGATAAAGAGGGAACATATCCACGATGCATCGTGTGCACATGAGAATCAGTCATTCAACCCTATTTCTGCTAATAAATGACAAAAAAGCTGTCTCTAACTTTGTGGGTAAAAGGAATAAAATCTTTTAGTGGACATCGTATTTCTTCACCAATTAAGTCATTGTAACTGGTTTGATGATATTTTTTTCAAGAAGCAAGGTGACTCACCTCTACTGCAGTGACAGAATAATTGATAATTGAATTTCATATAGCTTTCCTTTAAAATGTTGTAATCTAGCATGACATAAACAGCACACTCTCAGGCTGTTACTGAGAGTCTGTAAAAATGGATTTTGGTAATCTTAAAATCCACATTAAAATTCTCAAACAAAGTATTTTTCACATCAATCCAGTACTCGTGTATGATTTTTTGCCTCAAAAAATCCTTCTCTGAAGCTGCGTCTATTGGAGTGGAAAAAGGAATTTCAGTGAGTTTTGTTCAAGCATCAGAAACTATTTTAGAAAAATAACTACTCATTCAACTAGAGCCCTGAGAAATTTTTGAAGAAGCTTGTAGCCTGTGACTATTCAGAATATAGCACTCCATAGGAATTATATAACAGATCCTAGCCATCTAGAAAGCCACATGAAAATAAAACTTCAACATTAATGGAGCAAGAAAATGCTTGTGAATAACTGCTGCTGCCAATAAATAGTAGCTCCTTTGGAAGAAAGAATGACCTCAAGAATAGAAATAAAATGTGCTGATGCTCACAGACTGCAGAAGGTAAGAATCAGTTTGCCAGCACTGCAGAAAATTCTGTAGCAGCTGAAATTTTTATACACTGTGTAAAAATAACTGCCACTGTTTCTTTGTCCCATCAGTAATTTTATACAGCTTTAATTGTAATCAGCTTGATAGTACTTATTTCCTTAGTGATCTATGCAACAAAATATTAGGAATATGGGTTTGCAGACTATTAAAGAGATAATTTAAAAATAATTGTCCACTGTAATAGCTATGATACATAATATTCATAGACTCAGCAACTCTCAGGCCTTAAGAGACGATCTGTGATCACATCATGTTGCCCCAGAATTTCTCTGAATGTAAGAATTTTCCTTGCACCTGGTGTAGATATGCTCAACCCGGTAATATTCCAGCTCATTGCCTTTATTTGTGGGCAATTTGGGATGCACTGTAAGCTGAATGTGCTATCCCAGAAAGTCAGGAACTTTTCCAGCTCACCCTGGTGCTCAGGGGGAGGCTCCATGGCGTAAGTAGCAGCTCACTGGAAGTCCGGGCTGTCTGAGGCACAGAGGCCCCTCAGGCAGGCAATGCGCACTCATGACAGGTCTCTGAAACGGGGACAAAAGCAGGGCTGCAAGGGTGAAAGTGATATCATGAGAATACATCCCACCTAGATTTAAAATTGTCCAATGTCACTGCAACAGTTGACAGAGAACACTGAGCGGTTACCTATATTTCTAAGTACAGCTCAAAAATTTTGTCTTAATATATTAATAGTTTTCATTTCTGGGTATTGTATCATGTATCATTGCCAGCTAGATGGAAGAACCAGCTATTGGCAAATTTATCTTAGGCACGTATATCTTTCAAATTGCCAACTCATTTCCATTTTGTTGCCAAAGAGATGAATTCCAGGTTGAATGACCTAGGTGCTTTATAAGAGGTACCACTTTAGATGTGATATATCTTAGCCGGCCTCCAGCTCCTCCATTACTGGTCTCCTGTAAGTACTGGGTTATACCTGCCAGACACCTTGCATTATAACCCAGCCAGTAACATCTTTTGTTTAAAACAGGCCTAACCATATGACTGGGATACTCCTTCCCATCTCTCCCGGGACAGTCAGGTCTCTTCCAGATTCAGCAGGTTGAAATAAATAGTTTGAACACTAGCTGAGCACTAAGAAGAATTATAATTTATATAATAATGATGGTTGCTGAAAATGAAAGAAACCTGTTAAAAAGAGATAAAAAGCTACAGGCAAAAGGATAAAATACCTGTAGTTGGTATGGTGACTGCTAAAAGACACTGTCAGAGATACCGACTGTACTCTGTCTATCAAAAAGGCTTTGAAAAGGCCAAACAAAGCAAGCACAGTTGAACAGCAGAGCAATGGTGGCTAGAAAAGAACACGAGTTAGGGCAAATTAAAAGCAAATGTGGAATAAGCATGAAAATTTTGAATAAATTGTGAAAAGTAAAAAAATCAGTTCTTTTTTTTTTTTTTTTTTTCCTTTCTCTTCAAATTGATCAAAATGAAGAAGCTTGCCAGAGAGCTTGTAGGACTGACAGATTCTCAGGATAAACAGGGAATGGTCAGAGGTAGTCAATCTGTAGCAGAAAAGTTAAATGAGTTGTTTGCCTTGATGTTTTCTTGAAGAAGATGTGGGGAAGTTGTTATAAAGAAAGAGCATGAGGAACCATCTCAAAATGAAGCACCGCATTAAATTTCTCTAACTGAAAAGGTTTTAGACAAATAGGTAAAATGAATAGTAAAAAATGGAAGTACCAGGTGATATTCTTGCTTTTGAACAGAACTTTAAAATGGAATTGTGATTCAGTCACAATAGTAGAAAACAGCATGGTAGTTGCCTATGTCACCTCCAACATTAGGGGACTATAAAGTGGTAGGTGAAAAAGGAGATGTAGAGGACTGCAGACTGTACTTTGATTTTCTTATTAGGTACATGAAACTGTAAGAAACAACAGACTTAAGAAAACAGAATTCAAGAACACAGCCTTTCTTTTACAGATACAAGAATATGCCACATGGCAAAGAATTCACAGGACTTTCATATAGGGAGGTCATGCCTCACAAATAACCCAGGGCCAGCAATAGAAACCCAGAGCCTGGAGAAGGATCACAGGTCAACAGGAGTACACACGGAGTGCAGCATAAAAGAATTCCAGCCACTCCAGCTAGTAAGTCAGCTTCACCAGAAGCTTAGCTTAAATGTCTCTCTGTAAATGCACATAGCATGGGGAACAAACAAAGAGACAGATGTGTGCATGACTGTATGGCTCTGATCTTATGGGCATCATGGAGACAAGGTGGGATGGCTC
Organism: Pedionomus torquatus; assembly: GCA_013398155.1. Lineage (NCBI taxonomy): Eukaryota > Metazoa > Chordata > Aves > Charadriiformes > Pedionomidae > Pedionomus > Pedionomus torquatus. Next base: position 189,813 of record VZRU01011703.1, read on the forward strand.
CTAGGACTTTAGAGTTGGAATGGAAGGGTATAGACTTTTCAGGACAGACAGGAAGCGGGGATGAAAAGGGGATGTCTTCCCCTATATCAATGACCATCTGGAGTGCATGGAGCTCAGCCTGGGGATGGGTGAGGAGTCAACAAGGAGTTTATGGGACAGGATTAAATGGAAGGCAGGGAAAGATGACATTACAGTAGGGGTCTGCCAGAGGCCACCTGACCAGTAAGACCAAGTGGATGAGGCCCTCTATAGACGGATAAGAGCAACCTCATGTTCACAAGCCCTGGTTCTTATGTGGGATTTCAACACCTCTCTATCTGAGAGCCAACACAGAGGGCATAAGCAATCCAAAAGGTTCCTGGAATGCATCGATGATAACTTCATCCTCAAAGTGATATGGGAGCCAATGAGGAGAGGTCCTATGCTGGATATTGTGCTCACCAACAGGGAAGGGCTTGTGGAAAATGTAAAGCTTGAGGGTAGCCTTGGCTGCAGTGACCATGAGATGGTGGATTTCAAGATCCTTAGGGCTGTGAGGATGGCACACAGCAAGTTCACTGGCCAAAACTTCAGAGGAACAAACTCTGGCCTCTTCAGGGATCTGCTTTGCAGTATACCATGGGATAAGCTGTGGAGGGAAGAGGGGACCCAAGGAAGCCGGTTAGTATTCAAGGATCATCTCCTCTAAGCTCAGGAGTGGTGTATCCCAACAAATATGAAATCAGGCAAAAAATTCCAGAAGGCCTGCATGGATGATCAAGGAACTCCTAGACAAGCTCAAAAAACCAAAAACAAAAGCAAAACCAACCAACCAAAACCCCAAAAACCCCAAACCAGAAAAGGAAGCCTACAGAGGATGGAAGCAAGAATGGGTAAACTGGGAGACATAGAGAGAAACTGTCCAAGTAGCCAGGAACCAGATTAGACAAGCTGAAGCCCAGATAGAATTAAATCTGGCCTGGGACATCAAGGGCAACAAGGAAAAACTTCTGTCAGAGATAAAGGGAAGACTAGGAAAGATGTCCAGAAGGAAACAAGAGACCTGCCTCACCTAGGATATGGAAAAGTGAGGTACTGAATGACTTTTTCACCTCAGTCTTCACCAGCAAGGGCTCTAACCAAATTGCCCAAATTGTAGAAGCCAAAACCAGGGGCTATGAGAATGAAGAACCACATACTACAGAAGATCAGGTTCGAGACCATTTAAGAAACCTGAAGGTACGTAAGTACATGGGAAATGAAATCTGTGCATGGGTCCTGAGGGAACTGGCAGATGAAATTGCTAAACCTCTTTCCATTATATCTGAAAAGTCATGGCAGTATGAAGTGAAGTTCCCACTGACTGGAAAGGGGGAAATATAACTCCCATTTTCAAAAAGGGAAGAAAGGAAGACCTGGGGAACTACAGGCTGGTCAGTCTCACCTCTGTGTCTGGCAAGATCATGGAGCAGATCCTCCTGGAACCCCTGCTAAGGCACCTGGAAAATAAGGACATCAGTGGTGAGAGCAAACATGGCAAGTCATTCCTGACAAATTTGGTAGCCTTCTATGGCAGTGTTATAGCATTGGTAGACTTATGCAAAGTGTTTGTTACTGTCCTGCATCACATTCCTGGTCCCTAAATTGTATAGGCATGGATTTGATGAATGCACTTCTCAGTGGAGAAGGAGGTGGATGGATGCTGCACTCAGAGGATTGTAGTCAATGGCTCAATGTCCAAGTGGAAACCAGTGGCAAGTGGAGTTCCTCTGGTCTGGCGCTGTTTAACATCTTTGTAGGAGACATGCACAGTGGAATAGAGTGCACCCTCAGCAAGTTTGTTGACGACACCAAGCTCAGTGGTGTGGTCAGCATGCTGGAGGGACGGGATCCCATCCAGATTGACCTGGACAGGCTTGAGAAGTGGGCTCTGAGCAGCCCTGAGGAGATGGACTTGGGGGTGTTGGTTCATGAGAAGCTCAACATGAGCCAGTGATGCTTGCTTGCAGCCCAAATATATTCGGGGCTCTGTTAAAAGAATCACAGTCAGCAGGTCAAGGGAGGTATTTTGCCCCTCTATTCCACTTTCGTGAGACTCCTCCTGGAGTCCTGCGTCTCCTTCAGGAGTTCTCAGCACAGGAAGGACATGGACCTCTTGGAACAGGTCCAGCAAAGGGAAAATGATCAGAGGGCTGGAGCACCTTTCCTATTCAAACAGACTGATAAAGTTTGGATTGTTCAGACTGGAAAAGAGAAGGCTCCAGGGAGACCTTATAGCAACCCTCAAGTACTTAAAGAGGGCCTACAAGAGCGATGGGGAGGGACTCTGTATCAGGGATTGTAGTAATAGGACAAGAGATAATGTTTTTAAACTAAAAAGAGTAGATTTAGATTAGATATTAAGAAGAAATTCTTTACCATGAGGATGACGAGACACTGGAAAAAGTTGTCCAGGGAAGCTGTGGATGCCCCATCCCTGGAATTGTTCNGCAAGTGGAGTTCCTCTGGTCTGGCGCTGTTTAACATCTTTGTAGGAGACATGCACAGTGGAATAGAGTGCACCCTCAGCAAGTTTGTTGACGACACCAAGCTCAGTGGTGTGGTCAGCATGCTGGAGGGACGGGATCCCATCCAGATTGACCTGGACAGGCTTGAGAAGTGGGCTCTGAGCAGCCCTGAGGAGATGGACTTGGGGGTGTTGGTTCATGAGAAGCTCAACATGAGCCAGTGATGCTTGCTTGCAGCCCAAATATATTCGGGGCTCTGTTAAAAGAATCACAGTCAGCAGGTCAAGGGAGGTATTTTGCCCCTCTATTCCACTTTCGTGAGACTCCTCCTGGAGTCCTGCGTCTCCTTCAGGAGTTCTCAGCACAGGAAGGACATGGACCTCTTGGAACAGGTCCAGCAAAGGGAAAATGATCAGAGGGCTGGAGCACCTTTCCTATTCAAACAGACTGATAAAGTTTGGATTGTTCAGACTGGAAAAGAGAAGGCTCCAGGGAGACCTTATAGCAACCCTCAAGTACTTAAAGAGGGCCTACAAGAGCGATGGGGAGGGACTCTGTATCAGGGATTGTAGTAATAGGACAAGAGATAATGTTTTTAAACTAAAAAGAGTAGATTTAGATTAGATATTAAGAAGAAATTCTTTACCATGAGGATGACGAGACACTGGAAAAAGTTGTCCAGGGAAGCTGTGGATGCCCCATCCCTGGAATTGTTCAAGG
>VZRU01011703.1:193827-305664 GCA_013398155.1 Pedionomus torquatus
TGCCCAAATTGTAGAAGCCAAAACCAGGGGCTATGAGAATGAAGAACCACATACTACAGAAGATCAGGTTCGAGACCATTTAAGAAACCTGAAGGTACGTAAGTACATGGGAAATGAAATCTGTGCATGGGTCCTGAGGGAACTGGCAGATGAAATTGCTAAACCTCTTTCCATTATATCTGGAAAGTCATGGCAGTATGAAGTGAAGTTCCCACTGACTGGAAAGGGGGAAATATAACTCCCATTTTCAAAAAGGGAAGAAAGGAAGACCTGGGGAACTACAGGCTGGTCAGTCTCACCTCTGTGTCTGGCAAGATCATGGAGCAGATCCTCCTGGAACCCCTGCTAAGGCACCTGGAAAATAAGGACATCAGTGGTGAGAGCAAACATGGCAAGTCATTCCTGACAAATTTGGTAGCCTTCTATGGCAGTGTTATAGCATTGGTAGACTTATGCAAAGTGTTTGTTACTGTCCTGCATCACATTCCTGGTCCCTAAATTGTATAGGCATGGATTTGATGAATGCACTTCTCAGTGGAGAAGGAGGTGGATGGATGCTGCACTCAGAGGATTGTAGTCAATGGCTCAATGTCCAAGTGGAAACCAGTGGCAAGTGGAGTTCCTCTGGTCTGGCGCTGTTTAACATCTTTGTAGGAGACATGCACAGTGGAATAGAGTGCACCCTCAGCAAGTTTGTTGACGACACCAAGCTCAGTGGTGTGGTCAGCATGCTGGAGGGACGGGATCCCATCCAGATTGACCTGGACAGGCTTGAGAAGTGGGCTCTGAGCAGCCCTGAGGAGATGGACTTGGGGGTGTTGGTTCATGAGAAGCTCAACATGAGCCAGTGATGCTTGCTTGCAGCCCAAATATATTCGGGGCTCTGTTAAAAGAATCACAGTCAGCAGGTCAAGGGAGGTATTTTGCCCCTCTATTCCACTTTCGTGAGACTCCTCCTGGAGTCCTGCGTCTCCTTCAGGAGTTCTCAGCACAGGAAGGACATGGACCTCTTGGAACAGGTCCAGCAAAGGGAAAATGATCAGAGGGCTGGAGCACCTTTCCTATTCAAACAGACTGATAAAGTTTGGATTGTTCAGACTGGAAAAGAGAAGGCTCCAGGGAGACCTTATAGCAACCCTCAAGTACTTAAAGAGGGCCTACAAGAGCGATGGGGAGGGACTCTGTATCAGGGATTGTAGTAATAGGACAAGAGATAATGTTTTTAAACTAAAAAGAGTAGATTTAGATTAGATATTAAGAAGAAATTCTTTACCATGAGGATGACGAGACACTGGAAAAAGTTGTCCAGGGAAGCTGTGGATGCCCCATCCCTGGAATTGTTCAAGGACAGGCTGGATGGGGCTTTGAGCAACCTGATCTAGTGGAAGGTGTCCCTGCCCATGGCAGGGGCCTTTTAACAGGATGATCTTTAAGGTCTCTTCCAACCCAAAACATTCTATTATTCTATCATTCTATGATTCTTTGAAAGAATCAGTGATATTTGAATATAATTAACAATTTGATCTACTTGGATTTACAAACAGCTTTTGACAAGATCCCTTGTCAAAAGGTTTAATATCTTGAGATAAAAGATAAATTCCTCTTGTGGTTTAATAAAAGCAAATAGGATAAGAAATGCAAAGATAGGAAAATGTGATTATGTGATTATTTGAAAGGAAACAAAGGGTACAGATAAGGAGAGGCATTGCAATGGATTCTGCTGTTCAGGATGTCTCACCATTCAATATATTCATAAATGACCTAGAAAAGAAAGTAGATACAGGCTAGCAAAATTTACTGCTGATGAGATATTATTCAATGTATTCAACTTGCAAATTGACTGCAAAGAGTTACAGGAGGTTTTCATGATACTGAATGAATGGACAGTAAAATGGCAGTTGAAATTCAAGGTCAATATATGCAAAGAGATGCACATGGAGAAACACATCCTTAATTGTAAATACAGAATGATGGGTCCTAAATTAGCTATTGCCTCTCAGGAGAAAGATCTTGAAATTATTGTAGCTGGTGCTATTAAAACGTTAGTAAAATGGTCAACAGTGGTCAGAGAACAAAAAGTGTGGTAAGAACAGTTAGGAAATAAAATGAAAACAAAACACAAACTATCATTATTCCACTTTATAAATGTGTGGTATACCACATCTTGAACAGTGTGTATAGTTCTTCTTTATGTTTCTGAACATAAAAAAATAAAGGTCAAGGGGATGTAATCACAGAGGTGAAACGGCTTCTTTCCAGGAAAACCTTGAACACATTGGAAGAGAGATGACTCAGGATGATATGAGATAAATGTATTTATAAATATAAAATAATAAGAGTCATGGAGAAGATGTATGAGGAAAGTTTATTTCTTAGTCTTCGTAACACATTATATAAAGGATATGAAGTAAAAATAGCAGCTAGAGACAGAAAATAAACAAAAGGAAGTGCATTTTTACATCATGTGTAATTGAATTGCAGCACTCCTTATGGGGGCATGTTGTGGAGATCAGATGTAAAACTGGGTTCCAAGCCCTCTAAGATTGTGAGCACGATGCATCTCAGGAATTCCATCAACTGCACTTTGTTGGAGTGAGACAGAGACGGAGACACCACGCAGTCCTTGCCTGACCTTTTACTATTTCCTTAACCATCTGCCAGTTGCATCTGTCCTTGAGGGGATACTGAAAGAGGTGTACCTTCCTTCTTACCTGCTACAGCAGGTAATGTTTAATTCTCTTACTGTTATTATTTATATTCTAATAAAATAGAGAAAATCCCTTCTTCCTAAGCACTATGCATGCACAGGGTAAGTGCCTCTCTTTGTTGTGAAGTGCTTACTTGAAGACCTTGTAAAAACAAAGGTTTACTATTTTACATGTATGGAAGTTTGCCTCAGGCAATTATATGCCTTGTCCAAGGCCACACAGAGAGCATGTTGCAATGTGTTGGTAAGATCACTGTTGCACTAGGAAAGTGGTTAGGAAATATGTCACAAATTTTAGTCATGAATTTAACTACCTAGGCCTTACTTGGGTTCATTATTCTAAGTCATTTAGGGCTGTGCTTTTATTAATTATACAGCAACTTTCTGTATCCAGTGATTTAATTACAGAATATTACCTCATTAACAACAACAAAACTGATCAAAATAAAGGATTATTTAACACAAATAATTGAATCCTTCAGCTTTTAATCAAATTAGACATTGATTATTAATTAAGTGAAATGGAAAGCACTGTCACCTTATCGGAGGAAAATGCAGACAGGAATGAACTGCAGATTTTCATAGGCTGTCTGAGGGTGGGGATGTTGGAAAACTCACAAGTGTCCATTAGTGGGAACAGAGTCCTGATGCTGTTGGGACAGGCACATGTAAGCATCCAAAATGGACACAAAAGGCACGACAACTCTTTCAAGGCTCTGCTGTGCACAATTTAGTCCCAAGCTGAAAAGCAGGATTGGCCATTTCCCAGGTGTTTCATCTATGTAATGTGTTTGATGGCACTTCAACTCTTAGAGAAATTATTTAATGAATATCAGCATTTTAAATCATTCAACAGGCAGGTTGTGGTGTTGAAAATGTATCTTCACTCTTTTTTTTCCTATTCAAGTTAGCTCAGCATGGCTGGGCTCCTCGAGTATCCCACAGTTTCCTAAACAAGCAAGCAAATAAACAGACAAAGAAACAAATTGAATTTTCACTTTAATATCTACATTTCCTAGTTTTTTTTAGGGTAGTATTATATTCCTGGAATTTCCTGAAGATGTTTCATTTAAAAGGAACAACATAAAACTTTTTTCTTTCTTTTTTTTTTTTTTTCCTAGCCCCTTTCCTTGAATGACCAGTCTAACATATTTCTTTTTTTTTTCATTTCTTTACTGCCTTTTTCCTTTTTTGTAGTACACCCACTGTGAGGTTCTTTCTTATCCCAGTTGTCTCGTGTCATTTTTACCTTTGTCCTGGTGCTACAGGAGCAGAGTGTTCAGACCCTTCAAGCTGCCAGTGTCTTTTTTCTTTCCTCTCATCTTTATTGCTTTTGAGCAATGCAGGAATGCTACACAGTACTGTACCCCATAAACGTTAGAGATTTAAAACAGGTCAGGAGAACTTGGTTGAAGGGAGCAGATAACAATGAGTACTGTTTCATTAAATATTCAGTGTCTATGATACGACATGCAGTTCTGGTACAATTAATGTTGCAGGTCAACAGTGTGTTGAAAAAACTCCAGGAGCAGGTATTGAAGTCAAATGGTTCCCTCCAGAGATGTGTGGTAAGCACAGTCATAGTCATTCTAATCCCAAATCTTATATTCCTTCCTTCAGTCGGTGATGTCACTCTTGTAAAATCTAAGCCCCTGTCAGCAGCAAAAGTACAGGATATGTGTTATGAAAATGCCTGCTCATATCTCAAGTCTCGTGATTTGCATGTACTAGGATAGAAAATCAAATGTAGGAATAGCATGTGTGAGATATATTATTTTGCATGCAGTCAACAGACTTGCATGATGGTGTGTGCATCATATAGCAAATTAAGAGGGTAAAGAAAGGCCAACACAAGAAAGACTAACTCCTTTAGAAATTGAAGGAGTACTGAAATTTGGTTCTAAATCATGCTAGCACCTACAAACTTTTTGAATCTTAGGAAATCTTTATTTGGACCACTGTTGGAAAGGCCTGTGAACCTTTCCTTTTTATAAAGCCATTTTAGTGTAGCAATATCAACACTCCAAATTCACTTCTCTCTGAATATAAATCCCTAACCAAATATTCAAAAGTACCTTATAATATGAAGAAAGAATACTATAACTTTGCGTGCAAACAGGTATCCCAAGGATTAGAGGGAAAAAGAACCAGTGATTTTATGAGACAGCAGTACTTTTGTTGTCTTTGGTCCATGCTCAATAGAAGGCTCATCTGCTACGCTAATGGAAGGAAGCAGAATAATAAAGTAAATTGAATAGCTACAAGCTTAAAGGGAAAAAGATTCAGAATGTCTTGTCTGAGTGTAGTGGCTTCTGATTGCTTTTCTGTTTTGAGGTTGTCTAGCTCTTTGATGCTGTTGTTAACAAAACTCTCTCAGATATGTATTATTACACCCATCTTCCATGTCAGAAAAATGAAGAAGAATGAGGAAAGTGACTTACTCCCTCAATTACTCCAGTGAACTAAAAGCAGAGCTGGAAAGGGAAGCTACATCTTCTGAGTCTTGGCTCCCTACCTGTATTTATTGAGCTTATGGTGCAAAAAGAGCTTTTTCTGTGTTGCCTGTACTTGATCACCTCACTTGGTGAGGTTATGGAGGTGTGCCCGAGGTGTGCATTAAGTCTTTAGTAAGCTTTTTGAGTGGGTAATGATAAAATGTTTTGTGTGAAGTTACCCAGATGCAGGATCATTCTGGTCTTACTTGAGGAAAAACTTCAAGACTATGGGCTGAACACCAGGTTCCGATTTCAGGAGGTGACTCTTCCTTTGCCTTGACACATTCATATTGTAAAAGGTGACACTGTGAGAGATGCCTTTGTTGCACTGAGTAACCCTCATGGACACAAACCTTGGTCCTGGTTCAAGATTCAATAAGAATGCCAAGGTCGTCTATTCTCACGTTCAGAAAAGCACTACCATATTTTGAATCAGCTAGAATTTAGAGTTGAGTTTTTATGTGTAACTATGACATTACAGTAAACAAGTTGAAAAGTCAGCAGACAGCAACTACAGGTGTAAAATAGCACTTGGAAGACGGCATTTTACACACCCATGACCAGTTATGGAAAACTGAGAGAAGTGAGTGTTAGAATGTGTTAAGAAATATGGGAGAGCAGCCAAAGACTGAATAAAAAATGATGACAAAAGAGCTAGAATACTCTTTGTAATCCAACCCATATTCAGTCAATAGACAATAAGGGATTGTGACAATTCCCAAGCTCCAGAGGTAACTCGCGCTCTCCCAAACGGTTGTCTCGCATCCTTTGTTATTCCCATATTATTTTTTTTTTTTTACTATTGTCACTTTGAGCTTTGCCTTGCCTCCTGCTGACCTCTCCCAGCCCACATTGTTTCTTAAGGGCTCTTTCATGATTTGGAGCAGCTCTGCTGGCATCCCACCAGCACAATCAGAGGGTTTTGCTGAGCTCCAAGGACAACCTCCTTGAGCAAACTTGGTTGACAAGGTGGCAGGTTTGAGAGACATAAGGCTAAGAAAGCTTTGGGAACAGTTCTGTAATTAGTCCCAGATCTGGTTCTTAGACTGATGTCTGCAAACTACCTGGTGATAGTTAATTTTCACAACTGTAAGTACATCTACTGAAGTTGTAGATGGTCAGACTTTTGTCTTTTAATATAATGGAAAAGGAGTCAGGAATCCTCTTCACCATAAGTCAATCAAACTGTAAATAGGGATACTCTAACTTTTCACCAATCCCAATTCAGCAACATAGCTCTTTGCTTGTTTAAGAATGTACTGAAGGGCACGACTGCACAGGAAAGGGGGAGTACTCCCATAATACGGTCCTGCTCAGTTGATGCCTTGTGCAGCTAAATAGTGGTTCAAGCTTATGACACTGAATAGATATAATGGGTGAAATGCTGCTCCACTTCTAGGTAATCAGAGCTTTTCCATTGCCTTTGGTGCAGCCACGATTTATTTTAAGCGTTAAACTTTTAGCATGTAAGCCTCTTTTCACTTGGAATCATTGTTAATAATAATTAAAACAATGTGAAATCAACATTTAATATAGGATTCTAAGCCACATAAATTTTAAATATGCATCTAAATGCAATATTTTATATTTCTTTGATTGCTTTAATATAATACTATCTCATGAATTATGCTACTAAACTTCTATTATTTTAATGTTATTTTTTATATAAATACATATAAACATGATGTCACTTTTCTGGTATAAATCATATTTTTGCATGGAATTTACTCCATTCTAGTTTCATATTGTAGGGATTCTGAAAATTCTGATGTGATCATTTCTCAAGTCTAAAGAGGCCAGGTAGTGTACCTACACAATGAGCCAAATTAGAAATATATTAAATCCTCCTCTGCTTGTCTTTCTTGTTGCTTCCTGCTATACAGTTGTGGCAGCATGGAACTTATTTGTCTGTGTAAGAAAATGTGAGCAGCTATTGAGAAACAGGAAACACCTTCCTTACCTTTTTGCAACTTTGTGCAAACATAACTGACATGCAGTGTAGAACTGAGTGTTCTGCTCTGCAGAGGGGTGAGGAAAATGATAAACCGGAGGTGGAAAAAAAAAAAAGAGGCTTGAAAATGAAGTAAGTGAAAAGCCTACAGGTGAAAAGGGAATTTCCCAGAAAATGTGGCAGGCAAGACACTTTCACCTACTCTTTTTGGTGGCCTGTGGAGGAGGCCATCGGAGGTACCAAGGGCTTTAGCCAGTAGTTGGGCACAAGGAAGGAGCCGTGCCCCTCAGAGACCTGTTCTGCAGCCTTCCTTTTTTGGAAATGGCAATCAGGGGATTTCATCTTTTGGTGGGGGAATCGCTGATGTCCTTTTCTAATCTCCCTTTTTTGGGACTTGCTTGTGGCAGCAGGGCTGACTGAGGGGCTGCAAGTGCCTGGGTGGGAGGAAACCTGAGCTGCCCCGTGCCCATTCCAGCTGGTTCCGACCAGCCCCAAGACCCATGGGGGGAAGCTGTCAGCCATCAGGGAGCGCAGGGGGCCAGGCAGGCACTGCTGGGGCAAGCAATAACCAGAGGAGGAGGAGAAATGAGGCATGCAGGCGAGGGGAAGGTGTTTGGGACGTGACTGGAGACTCACTGCTGGATGGAAGAAGCTCCCCTGAGGAACCCACCTTGGGTCTGGGTGACCCCACGGGACTGGGCTGTGGGCAACCCAGGCCAGGACAGGGGCACAGACAATCTGTGGTGGAGCAGAAGAGCACTAAGAAGCCAGGACAGAGGAGGATGGAGAGCAAGGAGGAAGGAGGAGCAGCAGGAAACCTCTGCGTGAAAACAGCACCTTCTGCCTGGCAGCCCTCCACAGGTGGCAGGGTGTCTGTGGGCACAATGAGAGCAAGGGAAGGCAGGAGTAGAGGCATTGGGCTGAAACTGAGTGTGGCAAAGGGGGAGGAGAGGTGTTTCAGTCAATGTTTGTTTAATTGTTCATCTTCCAGTGTTTCTTAATACTTGAAACAGTAATTAAAAATAATGTTAACTGGCAATAAATTATATTAAGTGCAATTCCCCAAACTGAAACTTTTTTGCCCATGAGAGGTCCTTATCTTGAAACAGTTGCTTCTGATGGTGGTACTGAGGACGTGTTTCAGTGAAGAAGGAAGGAGAAATGATGGAGCCTTCACAGATGGCAATCTCACTGGCCTAAGGATATCAATGGCTGTGTTCTTCCTCCTTCCCACTTCCCCCTGTCCTTCCTCTCTCCCTTTCCCTCCCTGTTAGAGAAGGCATTCACCCATAGAAGAAAGCAACTTTGGTGACAGGGTACAGACTAGACATATAACAAGGAGAAAACTTCATTAGAAATACTACAGTGGAAATTTTCAAGGTGTTGCAGGAGTATGTCCTTGAAATTATTACACTACATGGGTTAACCTTTGAGGATGACTGCATGCTGCCACTGTTGTATAAAGAGTTTTACGTCTTTATTTAAACTACATTATTAAAATGAATATAAAGTAATCTACTATAATACCTTGTCCTTTTCTGTGCTGAGTACACTTGACAGGGGAAAAAAGGATGCACTTATTATGTGTCTGATGAATAAATGTAAAAATAAATCCTTATTATGAAGCTTGCTTATATAGGTCTGTTTCAGATATTAAAATGTTGTATCTTGCCACTAAACTATATTATTCCCCAATGCAAACAGAAATTTTCACAAAGTGGCATTTTTGCTACAGATTTGAATTTATATAGAGTAAGGCATGCAATGTTCAACATATATCAGTATAAGCCTTTGATTTATATTTCCTAGAACCAGGTCACATAAAGCATTCATTTTAGGATGAGGATATGTATGTGCCTGTTTGTACTGGCATCTTTGGCTCTGAATGAGAATATATAGCTGTGTTTAAGAGATATTTCTCAAGCAAAATAATGGCATGCTGTTTTTCTCTGAGTTAAAGTTGATAATTACTCATGGTTTTTAGGAAGCCATAAGTAATAAACAGCTTCTCTGATATTCCAATTCACAGTTCCCTGTTTGCACTCCTATAAGTTTATCCCCAGTACCTGTTCCTGTCTTGGTGGTGGTTGATCTTCCTGAAAAAAAGAGTTATGATGGGAAATGGCTTCCTGTGTCACAGGGTTCAGGACTCTGCTACTGCAGATAGCCATGCTATATAGCATCTATTTTTCCATTTCATCATTCCCTATGTTAAAACTCTAGTTTTGCTGGAGTACATTATTCTTCAAGAAAGTATTCCACAGTCTCATTTTGCTGGTTTTGCTGAAGAACATACCCTTCTCTTAGTGGAGCTGTTGGATAAATATTAATGTTAATGCTCAGTTTATATTCATTAATTCATGCACCTACAGAGATTTTTATATTAAAGAGTTCCACTTCTTCCCTTAGTTTATCACAAACCATGTACTTACAAAGTGCAAACCAAATCTACTCCAAAACTTGTAAACTTTATAAAAAAACAGATTTAAAAAAATCTCATAGAATAAAATGGGCTTTTCATTCCCCCAAATAACTTTGCAGCCCTTACATTAGTCCTTTGTAGCCTGCGTTCATCTTCTTTGAGCACCGATGTTCAAAGCATTACAAGTGAAGCAAAGGCAGTCTCTTGTACAGAGCCTGATGCATCCCTGTTACTGAAATATTTCACCTGAGCCCATCAGAGGATCTGATCTGCCTTTTTTCTTGTCTGTATTACAGAACTGTGTTACAGTCTGTGTTACAGATTTACAAGTGCTTAAATCAGAAAATGCAAATACTGATAAAATAGCAGCACTGAGGAAGCAATTAATTTTTAAGTGTCTAGTTTTAATAATGAGTTAATTTGGTCGTTCTAATATGTTTTTTCTTTTTGGTACTAGGTGCAGGGAATGCTTGGCAGTGAAGCTTACACTGATTATAACTAACTGGCTGATCTCCGTGAAGAAGGCCAAAATCTGGAACTTTGCCCTTTGGACTGATTGTGACTTGCTTTAAGGCACAGAGAAAATAAAATGAGTGGAGGGTAGGCAGAGAAGGCTCAAGAGAGAGAGTTCATGGTTTTATGTACACTGAATGCTAAAGAAGAGACACTTTCTTCAAGAAATGCAAACTCAGCCATTTTCCTTAATTGACCCTTCACACTGGCAATAATTGATTTCCAGCTTGTTACTTGTTGTGTTTTGGCCTCCACCCTTGCACTGAGTGGTAAAGCTAGTCTGCTGCTGAAGGCTGGTAGTTTTTGCTGAACCAGCTGTTTCTGGGCTCTGCACGTGGGAATGCGGAAATTAGACACGATAGGCATGAGTAGACAGTGCAGTGAGGCAGGACTCCCTTTAAATTGGGACGGAACTGAATAAATTAGAGGGAATGCTGTTTGAACTGTGGCTTGTGACCTATTTTTCTCTTGCATTTCACCAAGAAAGGGGTTAGTCTATGAGTCTTCTGCAAGCTCTAATGAGCCTCTACTCTCTCCTAGTTGTATTCTGAGGGAAGGTAGCAACCAAGTGAATAAATGCCAGAGCCAAGCTTAACTAGACTATGCGAATGACAACTTTTTTTTTGAGCAGGATTGATTTTAATGTTCTGTTGAGCTGAAAGTTTATTCACACTTGCACAGAAAAGTCCAAGTGACTTCATTTTATCCCAGAGAAGGCTGCAGTATCTGACAGGCATTTATCTCACAGGGATGAGTTTGGGTCTGTCCCACAGATAGGGTTCAGTATCTGTAGATACAGATAGCCTGGACGATATCTGTAAAAGGTGAGGTGGAAGACATGGCTGTCTTATTCGCAGAGGTAGCTAAAGCCTACCTTTTGCATTTGAAGACACTCAGGGTGGACTTTTTGCCATCAAATGTCTCATAGCGTGGGCTCCTTCAGAGGCAGCAAGCAATGAACACAGTAAACAGTGTTTTTTTGATGACATTTACCACCTTTTAGGCATGTGATTGTTGGAGGGGGATTGTGAGAAGCAGCAGTTTGGAGATGTTCTGGAAATCACGTGTGAAGAATCCCTTGTAGATGACATTTCCAGGCATATCACTGCCTGGAACAGAGACTCCAGAACAAAAAGCAGCAGCTCTTCCTTGAGTCCACAAAAAATCTGACATTTTTTGTGTTTCTCATTCTGTTTAGTAAAGGGCAAAAGGGAGACTGAACACATGCCAACTGGTGAGTAGCAGAATCTGGAAGAAAACTGGCCTGAGGCTCTTTTCCAGTGCTCAGCAGTTCACATTCAGCATGACTGCTTGGTCTCAGACCTACAACCACAGAATAGTGCAGAGGGTATGAGACTTCCCCGCAGCTGGCTAGAAGTGGCTCCTCTTAACCTTTCAAAGTTTGTATCTTTTGCTTATTTTTTTTGTGATTTGGGCTCCTGTGGACATCACAGCTGAGGATGCATTCTCCTGTTGATAAGTATATGTTTTCCTTTTCTTTTTTCCGCAGCAGAGATTATGGCAAAGGCTGAGCTGGGAAGAGAAGATCCATCTAACTCAGGGATCTGAGGCAAACTGACAGCAGATGGCCACTTTGCTGAGCTGCCCTTTGTATGTCTTGGCTGCAACAAAGATTCCTTCCATTGCAAATGGACATGAAATATTTTCCAAGGGAATGTATTATCATAGTATGGGAGAATGGCTGTGGTCAAAGGTATGTATTCAGCTTAGTGAGGGAACTACAAGCTATAAATACGGCTTAGGATAATTACATGAAGGCAGATCAGTTTTAGATTATTACATGCTGGCTATGTTTTAATGGTGGAAATTCATATTTTGCATGGTTCAGCTAAGAAAAGATAAAACTTACTTGCTCTTCTTTTGGCATTTTCTTTATGCCTTAATTACCTCTTCTGTCAGAAATAATACATGTAAGCTGACAACAGAAAAGTCTAGGACTTTTCCAAAGTCCTAGAAAGGTTCAGGTGTAGCTTGATTTGAATTCAAAATAGCGATTCTTCTGAGAAAACAGTGCTGTCCCGGACTGAAATCTGTCACAGTCAGTCCTCTAGTCCTCTGACAGCATCACAAACTTCCTTTTATATTTTTTTCTGGCTTATCATATATGACTTAAACAAGGCCCGTCAGAAGGATGTTCATTATTAAACTGTAATGTAATACATCATTTAAGAAGGTACATAAGTTTGGAGATTTTTCTGCAATCATTCCATTTAAACATCAACAAGGTGATTAATCCAAATGGCACTACGCAAATGACAGTTTCTGTTTCTTCTTGTGATGTCCACACTTTTGCCTTCTCTGCTAGAAATAAGGATGTTTCTTTGTTTCTTCCCTTTGAAAAGGCAATTCCTTTACCAGAGAATGTGTTTCTCAGCTGTGGACAAATGAAAATCTGAATTGGACATTCAAAAGTTGCAAAGGAAAAAAAAAGACACACCACTTTGGAAAAGATTTTGGTATCAATAAAGTATAAAGTACAAATCACAAGTTTTTGAGAGGTGGAGTACATCACAGCAATTACAGATGAAATTCAAAGTGCTGTAGAGGTCTTTTGAAAGAGTCAAGAGTTGGAACATAGAAATAATATTCTACCTATTCCTTTTCTGTCATATTGATTGCACTTCTTGAATCACATGCCCAGGGCTATATATCCTCACATTGTCTTCTTCACTGAAATTTCAAAGCTTACATTTCTCTCTCCAGCTGGTGCCCATCCTCCTTACTTTGTTGTGTTTACTGTAATTGTAGTGGTTTCAGCTGTGCTGACCACTTCAGAGGGCTGAGGTCTTAAAAGTGTCAGTACACACATTCAATATTTATATGGCTTTTTATTGTGTTATTGGCTTTTTTGATTCACTTACTGTATCAGTCTAGAAATGAAAGGGACATTATTGCAACAGCCTTGGCTTTCCTCTTGTGTTGAGATTTTTCAAATGACAGATGGAGTTATCTTTTAAAACATACCTGTAATAAGAAACGAACTCCAGATCTGTGCCACTTGAATTATTTAGCCTGACACTTAACAAATAGAGCAGCTTAAGTTCTCCATGGAAGCAGTTTAATTAGGAAAAAAGATACAAACCAGACCAGTTGCATATTTAAAGTATAACTGCACTGGCGCGTGAACCCTGCCACACTATCATGTCAACTTTTGATAGCCATTAAAAGAAGATGATCTATTTTCTTTCAGCTTTGGTCATTTAGAAGGTGTGTAGAAGCTTTCTTCCCCCCTGCAAGCCCACATTATGCAGTCTTGTTTTTTTAAATCCAATCTGTCTGTGTCAGAAGCCCAGCAGTAAGTCTGCTTCTCTGTATGAGGGAAATTGTTTTCTACTAACTGATGACCTCAGCATAGCAGTTTCTTTTCCAGCACATCAAAGCTCACAGTCAGACTTGCTGCAGCAAGTGCACTTTTGAGTGGCTTTATGACATATAAAGACCCTCTTTGGCATTCATACTGTGCTTCTCTACTGTTTACAAGCTAGCAGTGAATTATTTATGGAAGTTGCTGGAGATATGACTCCTTTTTTGCCCAAAAGCTGTATTTTATCTTGTGGTGAGATTTTACATGAAAGTTATTTTGGGGGTTTATGTCCTTTTTATATTTATTTGACAGGATTTATGGCACCAATCCCTTGTTTTCATTTTTACTACTGTTAAAACCCATCTCTGAAAATTATTATTAAAGGCAGCATGACTTTAACTCAGCTGATGATATTTTCTTTACATTTCTATTTTTGTGTGTTTTCAGACAAGATTGTACTGAACAAACGAACATGAATATTCTTAGCAAAGGAGCAGCCATTTTGTTTCTTCAAATTAAGCTTAGGATCATTTGTTCATGAATGGAAAGGACATACCTGAGGTCAGGGTCCAGCTGTGCTTCACTCTACCCGTATTTGTAAGTTATGACATCAGACAACAGTTGCATTGGCATGAAGCCAAACAGTTAGAAGTGACCGATGTTAAAGCTTACTGATCATTTGCTCTATTTTATAAATGTTGAAGCATCAAAGACAGGCAGAGTTATGACAATTTGGCCAAACTGATCTTAGGAATGATAAATAATTTCAGCTCTGCAGGAGTGAACTGCTATTTGGTGTTTTCTTTTTCTCTCTTAAGAGAATGGCAAGTGCATTAATTGCCACAGTATTCTTAAGAAGTTATTTGGACTTCTTTACAAATATGCCAGACTCAGTTCAGTTCAGAGGTAAAACTGGCTGAGAAAGACCTTTCTTCCCCAGGTTTTCACCTTAAATATATTTGTTCTTTGGGTGATGGTGCTGCCTAAATGTCATAATTAGGGCTTCTGCTAAAGGCAGAGTTAGGAACTCCTTAATCTCTGAAGTTCACATTCAGGCACATATATATAATTTGACATCAGCTGAAAATGGAAACTTTTGTTCTGTATCTCAGTCTTTCTGTTTGAATTCAGCATCTAGAATGGTTATTATGTACAGTCAGAGCCTGAAAGATTAAGAAAGTAGATATCCTCTGAATTTGTTGCAATTGTCTGTGGCTATGCTGCTGTTACTTTGTGTGGCTCTTTTAAAATTATTCACATAACAGTGACTGTGCACGGATGTATATGTCTCATAGACTAAAAGTTATGGTGCGTTGGAAAATGGAAATGCCAGACTATAAGCATTTCTGCAATTGTTTTGGCAACATGGAACCTCTTAGTTGTTTGTTAGTGGTATAACTTGCACATCAAATGCTGCCTTTATTTCACCTAGCTTCACATGCCTATGGTTTAAATATATAGAACTGAGATAATCATCTTGAAACCCCTTATAGTCTATAGTGAAAAGAAGATATTGCTGGAATCATGGAATTGTCAGAGTTGGAAAGGACCTCTAGAGATCATCTAGTCCAACTTCCCAGCTAAAGCAGGATTGCCTAAAGCACATTACTCAGGACTCCATTCATGAGGGTCTTGAAGGTCCCCAGAGAAGGAAACTCCTGGGCAGCCTGTTCCAGGGCTCTGTGACCCTCACCATACAGAAGTTTTTCCTCATATTTGAATGGAACTTCCTATGTTCCAGGTTGTGCCTGTTGCCCCTCGTCCTGTCACGGGGAACCACTGAAAAGATTCTGGCTCCATCCTCCTTCAACCCACCCTTCCGATACTTATAAGCATTCATAAGGTCTCCCCTCAGCCTTCTTTTCTCCAGGATAAAGGGTCCCAGCTCTCACAGCCTTTCCTCATATAGGGAGATGCGCCAGTCCCTTAATCATCTTTTCTGCCTACACTGGACTTTTTTCAGTAGTTCCCTGTCTCCCTTGAACTGGGGAGCCCAGAACTAGATGCAGCATTCCAGTTGTGACCTCACCGGTGGGAGCAGAGAGGGAGAATGACCTCACTCAACCTTCTGGCCACACTTTCCTCATACAGTCCAGAATTCTATTGGCCCTCTTGGCAAACAAGGGCACATTGCTAGCTCATGGATAGTTTCCTGTCTACCAGGACCCCTAGATCCTTCTTCTCAAAAGTACTTTCCAGGAGGCCTGCCTCTAACCTGTATTGGTGTCTGGCCTTCTTCTTCCCCAGGTGCAAGACCCTACACTTGCTCTTGTTGAACCTCATTAGGTTCTTCTCTGCCCAGAATCTGACTCCCAGGTGTCTGCTGTTCTGAGCAACACTGGAACTTTTGTAGTGAAAAAGTGGTGTGATCACATGATTTCTGTTTGTGCTGGATTGGACCAAACTTATGTGGGGTTGATATGGCTCTTCAGATTTCAGGGGTGTAACTTCCTGTGTGTTTTGTGTATATAACATGGGATTTGCAGAATTTGGTGGGACCATTAAAAATCTGTTTCATTTCATTATAAGAAAGCTGGCTTAGCACTAAGCTTTGGGGTATACTATTTTTAGTGCCACCTTTTCTTCATGGGGGTTAAGTATTTAGGTTGGCTGCTTCTTTTTTCTCTTTTTTTGAGGAAATATATGATCTTCTGAAACACATCATGGTTGCCAAATTTTAATCTGAAGGGCACAGCTGAGTTGCCTAGACATTGGTGTTTACTTTCATTTGAGATGCCACAAGGCATCCCTAACATCTGAATAGGGCTGACAGATATTACACAAGAAAGGAGATGTAATGCTGGTGTAGCAGTTGAAGGCCAGCAAGGATACCTTAGAACATCTCAAATGTCATTAGTAGTCTGTGCTTATGATGTGACTTGTACCCTAATTTCCTTCTGAGATTTCCTTCGACTGTCCAGATACGTTACTGGGGCAAAAGAAATTTGAATAAACATCTCTACTCTGGCTGTAACAGAGGTGTAGTGGTAACAGAATACTTCCTTTCTAGTCACAATAGTTGCAATTTTCTGTTTGACTTACTAATGCCTGGTCTCATATTTACATATAGCTTTAAAAGTATCTCTATATGCAAGGACCCGTTTTTATAGATAGATTGTTGGCATAGGTCTTGCCAACAATTCCCATGTCAGAACAAGCTCAGTCATACAGGACTAGGAGTACATTTGTCCATAGAAGTGGAGACATCTCTTCTGCTTGTTTATTCCTTTCCTACTCACATAGCATGGCAAATAGAAGCTCTTCTTAGTAGCTGGGGCATGGCATTTCATAAGGGCTCAGCGCCTATTTGACTGACATTTTAAAATTCATTTCTAAATCAAGGCCTCCCCACTCAGTCTACCACCCACAGAATGACATTTCAGAAATAAAAGCACAGCATCTCTGCAGATCTGTCCCTTGTTCCTGAAGAATCCCTCTGTCTCCCAGACAATTACAGCCTTACCTGTGAGCTATGGTCCTATATGTCAACTAGGACCTTGTCAATGAAAATCTGCAAGACTTTGGAACCTGCAAAAAGCAGATAAAATTCAGACAGTGATTTCAAGACCTATTTTATTTCTGAGTTAGGAGTCAGTGTAGAGACATGGTGGAGCTAAAACCAGTAATAAGACTTACTGGCCCTCAAGGGAAGCTTTCATGCTTGCTTATACTAATTTTCTGCATATAGAGCCTCCGTCAAATTCAGCTGTAGTTGTAAAAGAGAGGCAGGTATTGAACAAGAACTGATCCAAAATAATGGGTTGCAAATATTGCAACCAATGCTCCCAAATGACCAACCAGTAAAAAAACCTCCAAGTCAAGAGAAAACTGTTAAGTACCCAATTGTTTCAAATGAATTCAGAATATCTGGGAATGCTATTTATTCATTCCCTAATGCACCAGCCAATTTTTGTCATATCACTACTACTACAACTATTATTATTACTACCACTAATGCTAAAACTGCAACTACATAACTAAGGATATATATACCTTGTTTGGCTCACTTGATTTTGAGCATCTGTATTTTTTCTTTTTTAAACACAGAAGGGTACAGTCCTGCAGCCTGTTATCTTAGAAAATCCCCCTAATGATTAGTAGTAAAAAGTAGCCTCGTGATTTTCATTGGAAAGGTGATGTTTTTGTTCAAACTACTGTCTATTGCATTGCTCTTCCAGACTTTCACTGTAGAGCAGTGATGGCTTATGCTCAGTTCTTTAAATCCAGCAGACAAGCTTCTCACATCTGGTCAATTACCTGTGTCCTACTTGCCCTTTCTGTTTAATTCTTTTCTTATATACAATTCCTTTATGATGTGACAGTTGAACATTAAAAACAATGTGAGGTTAGATCCGAGGCAAGCTGAAAGTAACCCCTGTCTGAATGACAGATGCCGTTGTTGTACTTACATTTTGCTTCTGCAGCACAAATGCCCATGAAACTAATCTTTCATATATGACTTTACAGAAATTTAAGTTGGAAAAAAAAAATTTGTGAGGAGGCCTTTTACAAAATGTTGTCAAAATAAGTTTTGCATAAATAGTCTATTTATTGGCAGTGCTTGTTTAAAGGTGTAAAATCCTGTAGAATTCCTATTAGAAATGACCGAACAAATCCTGGATTTGATGCTTGGGCAGTGGAGTAAAAATAAAGCATCTTAAATGTCTCATGCTGTTGTGCTGATGGATGACGTCTTTGTGTTGTGTTTATGGTGACTTTAGTGCTATGATTTTGGGATGTTTCAATATGTAATTTAACCCCATCTGGAGTCAACAAGTTAATTTATTTTTTATCATTAGACCTTGCTTTTGTTTTATACTGCAAATTTATATTTCAAATTCATATGAAAAGTAACTTAGACTGTATTCTAACATTTTAATTATGACCAATACATTTTAATTATGACTAAGTTAATGCATGGACTGGGCATAACAGAAGTAATGACCAAAAAAGTGTTTCTGATTCCTTATCAGTTCTTCTGTGGGTCCTGGGATAGCCTAAGCCAGAGACTTAGACTTTTTCCCTTGCACTAGTCAAAAAGGAACCATTTGGTAACTACTTTTGCCCCATGCTTATGTGTATTCAAATTGACACTCAGGTGTTGTACTCCTGTGCTTAACTCACAGAACTTCAGAGATTTGTCTTGTTTTTCACTTTACTATTTAGTTAATCATAACTGGTTTAAATAAGATTTTTTCCAAAGTGTGGTCTGAGGATGACTAGTGGACTGCAAAGCTGTGGAAATTATTTCCTGGGGTTATTAAAACTGTGTTTTCAATATCATTTAGAATTTGAAGCATAAAGGGTGCATGACTGTCTACAAAAATGAAGAGTAAATGATGGCCAACTCCTTGTTCCCAGATTGAAGAGCAATGTGTTCAGTCATTAGTACAGACAATGTGAATAAAGACTGCGTGTCCCAATTCCCAGTCATGACTAATTTTCATTCTGAACATTCCAGTTTGCTTGGCTTAATCTTCATCCTTTCAAAAGCAGCAAGTTTTCAGGCATACTGCACAAATTCAAGATTAATATAGTTTAGCATTAACTGAAAATGTTAAAAATATGTTTTAATGTTTTGCCAACACTAATTATAAACTGTATGACAAATGAAGAAGAGATATTTATATCTGTGTTTTCAGATCTCTCAGAGAACACAGGAAATCCATGCTTTCACTCCCTGGTCCCCAATCCATTTCCATTTCCATGCCCTTAACATAGTATTTATTCATTGCAAATTAAAGCATTATCATTTCTGCATTCAGTCTCTCTGTAATAGCAGAAGCAGCAATCTAAATAGACTGCTAGATTCCTATGACATATTCATTAGGACTGAATTATGAGTTCATCACACCCTGAAAATAGGGACTGCTTAGTTCATTTGTAAAGCTGCCATTTTGCTGCCGGCACAAACTACGACTGGAATGACTGCAAAACCAACTGCTATAGTTCTACACATACTGTTTGTTTTTTTTTGGTAACCATACCGTCCTTTCCTCCTCTGAATAGTATTCCTCTGACAGGATCTGCCTGACAGAACAAAGGAGTAAGCTGATATTTGGAAATAAATGTAAGAGAAGGAAGGGGGTTCAAAAGTGTTGGGTGAAATACTCTCAAGAACTAACGTACATCAGAGAATAAAACCCATTTGCTGTGATATAATTTCTGTTTTAAAACAGTAGAAAAGCGCATAAGTTCACATCACACCATATGGTATTGAGTTAAATCTGTTTCGTAGTTTTGAGTCAAGAACATATGCACCCAATGAAGTGGCAGTTGTTATAGCAAATATGACTGTTTTGTTAGTAAATAACATCAGAGAGCTACAAGAAGACCCTTAAGTGATATTTTTTACTTCAGTAGATTAGTATGCAGACAGTCATTACCATGAATGAGTGCTTAAGGCCATGCAACTCCTAATCACTTCAGAGGCCAAAGGAGTTGTCTAGGTATACGTGAAAGTCTGCACAGGACTACTTGTCTGAGAAGAGGAGATTGCATAAATACATTTGTTACACTGTAAGTGGCATTTTAGTGTTTCAGTTCCACCTTTTTGAATGAGGAATGATCAGACTGTCAATCAGAGAGGAGCAAGAGAAACAGTTCCTTTTTTGCCAGACAAATTCTCTAGTTTGATCCTATATATCTTATGTGTGTAAATCAAGATATGAATCCTGATAAGTGAAAGCTAAGTAAGGCTATGCAGCCATCTGCATTTGCCTATTGGGGCAAATTTGCCACTGGGTCAAAACTACAGTTACTTTAGCATGGTGCTCTGAAACTTGTGGAGAGGTGCTGGTGCTCCATACTGTGTGCTGGCAAACCAGCATGTTCCAGTCTTGTGGCAAACTGGTGACATAGTAGACTGTATCAATAATGGATGACAGCTCCACGGAGGGGTGGGGAAAGGACACAGAGCCATAGAGAAATGGGCATAGAAAGAAATTTCAAAGGGTATAGAAAGGAATTTAGAGAAGTCTCTGCTGGGGGTAAAAAGCTTAGAAACAGTGAAGGAGGTGGAGCCCAAATAATACTCTGCCCAGCTATTCCGATGCTATGAAGCTGATCCCAGGAGCCATCTGCCCATCTAAAGCCCATCTGCAAAAGTACAGGGGCATGATGGCAGGTAGGGGTGAACCTAAATTGAGAATTCCTGAGGAACCAGCACACTGTCTGAACCTCTCCCAGTAGACCTGCAGCCCCAGCTTCCAGGTGTGAAACCCATCACCATGAGTCATTGGGAGCAGCTGTCTGGGTCACCTTTTGGACTAAGGATGGGGCACTTCATGGAATTCAGGGGAAAGGCAGTTTAGCATCTCACAGGACTTTGGGGAGGAACCAAAGTTTGGAAAATGGAGATGTTCAGGTGACCTGGGGAGGAACAAGAGTGGGAAAATAAAGGGGTAAGTAGGTCAAAAGGGCTGGTTGTGTGTAACTAGTGGGCTGGTCAGTGTGCACAACTGGCTATGCTCTATGCCTGATAAGGACAGTCTGTCCTGTCTTCTTATTAAATTATTTTCTATCTCTTTCCTGGGGTCAGTGATGCTTTACACTGTGTGTACATGTGTGGATGGAGGTGTGAGTGCCATAACTGGAGTCAGACTGTGAGTCAGAGCATCTGTGTGCCTGTGGTGCCAGTGACTGCAGCAAGCGTGAGTGTGTGATCATAAGTGAAGACCAAGCTAGTGAGCAGGGGGAGCAAGGTGAATGGGTATCTGAGGGCCAGTTCTGGCTGCAAGAGTGTCTGCATATCTCTAAGAGCTGGGGCTTAGGGCACAGGACAGTGGTTACTGGGACCTGGGAAGCGCTAGACATCTGTGTGTGTGTGTTCATGATGGTTTGCACCAGCAGCTGGAGACCTTGGGGTTTTGTATGTCCAGATTTCAGTAACTGGGGAAGCTGGGATTGAGGGGCAGCTATCTGGTAGACTAAGGCCAGCTACTGGAGGTATCCGCACTGCATACACACGTGTGTGTGTATATATACGTAGTCTCACTAGTGAGCTTCTGTCCCACTTAGCCAGAGATGGGAGCAGGGTGAGGCCTTTGGTGTCTATGTTCATACAGGCACTCTGAGTGTCTATCTGTGATCCGTGTGGCTGGCAGTGTATATAGATAAATACATAAATATGTATATACTTGTGCATATATATGTATATATGTGGTGTATGTACGTGTTCTATGTGCATGTCCCTGCTGGTAATACATCTTTAGCCTCACTACCAACTGGACTGTGGGACATGGAGTGGCAGCAGGCTTGCATCTGTCAGGGAGTTAGATCCAACATGATGTATTTTCCTCTAATATTCATTATGCATTACGTTTATCTAAACTTGTATTTTCTTTCCTCATTCACAGTTCATGCTAAGAAACCAATGCTAAGAACAGCTTTCAAGTGCAGCAAATGTCTGATGACTGCATGTTTTGGTAGTGCTAGACCTATATTTCAGGAACATATATCCCTTTCTGAACCTATACCATTAGAAGAAACTATTTAAAGCCCATCGTACTGTGTGCTGAAGGGAACTGCTGGAGCACATGGATGCTGGGACAGACCCATGTAGGTACCACGAAAATGAAACTTTTTCTTATCTCACAAACCACTGACCAGGAACAGAGAACATGGAAATAGGCTTATGACAGCTGTGAGTCTCTACAACTTATGCTCAGCTCTCCATGGGGAGGAATGACTGCCTTTTCTCAATTAATCCTGACAGCAGAAAGATTGGACATGTGACAGCTGCCTTGACAAATATCTTGATCATAGTGCTTAATCTTTCTTCAGTGGTCTTCCGAATCAATGAAATATGGCTCCTATCTTAAGGCTTGACAAAATTTTGGAAAGCTCAAACTAATTGGTAATCTTGAAGTCTGGAACATTTGGAAAAATATTTACATTATATAATGGCATATATTAATTAAAAAATTCTTTAACACCTTTAGGACACTGTTAGTCTACTCTGATCTTTGCTGAGGGCAGTTGGTTTTTTTCTGCCTTGGCTGAACTTCTTTTCCTCTCATTTTTGCACTCCTTACTCAAGTCTTCGTTTAATTCCCTTCCTGCATTGTAGTATGGCTGTACTTGAATCCATAAGCAGATTGGTGAATGACTGATCTCTAACTACCAGGAGTGTTCCAGTCAGCATTTTAGCTTTTATATGAATAAAGTATAAATTTGCCTTCAGGGTTCTGTGAAATTGTGACTGTAATGTTTAAAAAATGTCTTTGGCTTCTTTCACATCCTTGCCCTCTTTTGCCCAAAAGAGGGCAGTCTGTACCTGAATTTCTTCCAGTTCTTTTTACTCTTTTTTTTTCTTTCATTCACTCATTAATTGCACAAAAGATGGTGCCACCTTTTATTGACAGTTCAAAATACATGGATTTCTTTGGTTCATCTCTGATGAGAATCATTCACAAATCAGGGAAAAAGAAAACCATTCACTGCAATTAAGTAAATAATGAAGCACTTTTCAAATCTTCCCTTCAAGTCAGAGTCAGAAGGCTCATGGTTTGAGCTATAATGTTAACCTGTGAACAGTTTTATCAAGGAAGTAACATTGGCCTTTCCCATGCTAGAAGGATAAAATCATCCAGTCTTGGGCTTTTGTGTGGCACCACGGTGGGCTTCTCTCTCTTAGTCTCGATGGTCCTTGGGACAAATGTTGCTACTTGGTAGCTTGTCTTGTGACTGTGCAGCAGCACCATCATGTTGGGACGTTCCTGTCTGAGTCGACCAATGCAACATGATATGGAAAGCAGCTATTGCCTAACTCTGCATTTTGTCATTCTGTCTTTACTGTTCTGGTCTGTGCACTTGGTGCCCACACATTGTCTACTGCAGGAAAGGAAGAATACTGTCATGTAACAGGCAGCCCTCATCCTAGGGCCCTTCCTTCAGTGGCTGGATTTGTCTTTGGCCTGCAGTAGTGCAGAGACAATCAAATCTATTTTGTTACCTTTTACAGAGTAGTATGTTAAAAATGAGTTGTGAATGACTGAGCATAGCAGCCAGTACAAGATGAGAAAACTTCTATTCATCCATCAGTGACAATTTAAAATAGACCAGCCTGCTTGTGGATTTTATTTTTTTGTTAATATTGGCTCTTAGTTTAGTCCCCTTTTTCTGGATTTGGACTGAAGTAACTGAAGAGATACAGGAAAGGAGTTTGTGGATACTCGCTTGGGAAGGTTTATATAATTGGTAATTTGTGAATAAGCTCTCACACCGACACAATCGTTATACATCACAGCGTCATGTACTTTCTTTATACAGACATGTGCATATACATGCATATATATACATACATAGATAAAACACTATGCATATCTGTGTATACCATAAAAATGACTCTTAGTGAAGTGTTGTGGTGACTTAGATACATGTAAAAGCACCTAACAAGTACCTAATGTATTAAAAAGAGGCCTAATGATTAATATTAAAAACCTAGCCCGTTTCTTTCGCATTGATTAATGTAGCTGTTCATTAACACAGGGTAAATTAACCCCACCATATCAATCACACAACAGGAAGATGTCCAAGATAGTGTCTGCTTTAAAGAACATTCC
The DNA here is from genome assembly GCA_013398155.1 of Pedionomus torquatus. Classification (NCBI taxonomy): domain Eukaryota; kingdom Metazoa; phylum Chordata; class Aves; order Charadriiformes; family Pedionomidae; genus Pedionomus; species Pedionomus torquatus. Next base: position 217,806 of record VZRU01011703.1, read on the forward strand.
TTCTACCATTACATAACTTCAGATCTCTGTGGCTATGTACTAAGCTGGAAGTTTAGAGTGAGTGGAAGAGATGAAGAGTATGCATACAGATATATATAATCCGCTTACTCTTTTCATAGTACAAAAAATAACCCTGCCAGGCTTTCTCTCATTTCAGTTATCTCGCCTTCAATCTCCTTGTTTTACCTCTTGACTTTTTCTGCTCTGAGGATCTCCTCATGACTTGCAGTAGGTCTTGGATAAGGCCACAGACTTCAGCTCCTTTCAAAATATTATCTGCTTTTTCACAATTTTCTCAAGTGGAATTAGAAACTGCTGTCCCACCGCTGTTACTGAACCTCTGGGGATTTATGATCAGAATGTTTTTATGAAATAATGGAGGGTCAAAAATGATACACTCAACAGCTTAGAAATGGAAAATTGAATGGATGGAGGGATCAGTTTTAGGGAGCACTGGAAGGCCAGAGGAGAAATAAGACAGTTATTACCCAGTAACTGAAATCAATCACTTGCTAACTTGGGCCTGAGCTGTAAGTGTGTAACCCTTTGCAATCACCTACAAAACTGACATGAGTCTAAAATTAATCCAGCTCTCTTATTGTCTTACTCTTGACAGCTCAGATAATAGTAACAAAAGGGGGGCTTAGAGAGAGAACCTCTGTCCTTTATTGACTACGGGGGAAACATAGTGACAAAGGATGAGGAAAAGGCCAAGGTACTTAATGCCTTCTTTGACTCAGTTGTTAACTGAGTCAAAGAAGTATCTTTGAGTGTCTCACTAGACCACTTGTTCTCTGGGTACCCAGACCCTGAGCTGAGACACAGGGATGGGGAGCAGAATGAAGCCCCCATAATCCAAAGGGAAATGCTTAGTGACCTGCTACGCCCGTAACATAGACAAGTCTATGGGGGTCAAATGAGATCCACCCAAAGGTACTGAGGTAGGTGGTGGAAGTGCTCACCAAGCCACTTTCTTTCTGACAAGGGACTCTTTGTCAGGGAGTGTAGCGACAGAATAAGGGGTAATGGTTTTAAACTGATAGAGGGTAGATTTAGATTAGATATTGAGAATAAATTCTTTACTGTGATGGTGGTGAGGCACTGGAACAGGTTGCCAAGCTGTGGATGGCTCATCTCTGGAGGTGTTTAAAGCCAGGCTGGATGGGGCTTTGAGCAACCTGGTCTGGTGGGAGGTGTCCCTGCCCATGGCAGGGGGTTTGGAATTCAATGACCTTTGAGGTCCCTTCCAACCCAAAACATTCTATGATTCTAAATGCTGGGCATGGGAATTTAGGCAGTGGTTGTGTCTCAGAATGTTTTTAAGGACGATTTTTAGAAATTGTGTGAGCTAAATTGTGTATTGAATTTTGCCTTATTTAATGTTAGGTGTACATTAATCATTGCAAACACAATACTTACTCCCTCCTGTGATTACAGCTGGGATCTAAATTCTGTCATAGCCTGATCTGTGTTGTACTACATAGTTTAGGGAAAAACTAATTCAGTGAATATAAAGTCCATACAAAAGGAAAGAATCATGATTAACTTTCTTTTTCAGAACATGAATTAAATTAGAGCATTGTCCTGGTTTGAGGTAAAATGGACCAATTTTCTGTTTTACAATTTAACTTTTTTAGCTGGGCCTCTTCCAACTAACTAAACTCTGAAATTAACAGCACATTGTTCAGAAAACTGTTCACTCACAGTGTTAAGACCGGATTATACCAAGGAATGATAGGCAGAGAGGCCCTTGCTTATACTTATTGCTGTAACAACCAAAGTCATGTGATTTTGTTATTTGCCCCATTGGAGGGTCAGAAGCAGAAAAGCGTAGAGGGGTCACACCTGTAGGGAGGAGTGGACAGGAAAGGTAACCCAAAACTGACCAACTGGGATATTCCATCCCATTTGCATCATGCTCAGTATAAAAGATAAGGGATCAAAGGGTCAACACTCTTCCTTCAATGGCTGACATCCAAGTGTGCCTATTTGTCTGCCATTGATCCTGATCTGAGTTTTCCTGACTCCAGATCTAGAATCCAGCTCCTTTTGATCGCGAAATCCAGGCTGGAACNATCATTAGTCTATCAAAACAAGCATTTATTTGTCAAAACCAGGTGTTATCCCACTTGGAAATCTGAGAGTTCTTGCCCCCTATCATTGTGTCTTGTTTCCTAGGATTTCTGTCCTTCATTTCCCTATAGCAGAGAAAATAAAATATCTGTGGGTCAAGAACTGTCCATTGGTTTGGTTTCACTTTAGAAAATCAATGATGTAAAATTGTAAAATTTTTCACTTTTTTTCACTTTTTCCATCCTCTCACCCCAGATAATCTGTCATTGTATTTTTTATTAGGATTTTTTCTATACCTGTATTATCTATATCTGTACATATGCGTCTCTCTCTATAATGCCATCTATATCTATATCATCATATATATATATATTACCATATACATACATTTTTTCTTTGATTCAGTTTGAATATTTGCAGATCCAACTCTTAGAAAAAGTCAGCTGGAGGAAAACAAAGAGGACAACTCTTTGTGAACAAAAAGGGGAAAGTCCTTAGCACTTATTGCATCATAAACATCAGCCCAAAAGCTTGATTACATGTTTTATCTGATGAATTTTCTTGTTTTGAATACTAGTGTGCTGTCTTATTTGCTTTTTCTCAAGTCTCAGGGTCAGGTTCTACCTACCTCTGTTTCTCTTCAAGCCTACTTGATTTCCATTTCATTGTATGTATTTTAAATCAGGCCTGAACAGGTCTCTGCCTGTTTTTCCATTTGACAGTCTGCTAGTCAAATCTCTCCCATGACAAGTGTAGGTGAAGAAAACCCACACCTTGNGATCTGAGTTTTCCTGACTCCAGATCTAGAATCCAGCTCCTTTTGATCGCGAAATCCAGGCTGGAACTTTTCCCAATCCCTGCTTGTGACGTGGCTGTCATCCTGGGAGCTTGATACAGTTTTGTATATACTGTATACTTTTTTTTTTCCTTTTTAAAATTTTTATTTTTATTATTTATTATATCATTATTATTTATATTTTTTATTAAAGCAGTTTAGTTTTTTTCTTAATTCCTAAATCTCTTTAATCTCTTTCTCTCCTCTCTTTTTCTTAGAGGGGGAAGTGGGGCATCATCTGTTTTTTCTGATTGGTCAGAACCATGACAATCATTAGTCTATCAAAACAAGCATTTATTTGTCAAAACCAGGTGTTATCCCACTTGGAAATCTGAGAGTTCTTGCCCCCTATCATTGTGTCTTGTTTCCTAGGATTTCTGTCCTTCATTTCCCTATAGCAGAGAAAATAAAATATCTGTGGGTCAAGAACTGTCCATTGGTTTGGTTTCACTTTAGAAAATCAATGATGTAAAATTGTAAAATTTTTCACTTTTTTTCACTTTTTCCATCCTCTCACCCCAGATAATCTGTCATTGTATTTTTTATTAGGATTTTTTCTATACCTGTATTATCTATATCTGTACATATGCGTCTCTCTCTATAATGCCATCTATATCTATATCATCATATATATATATATATTACCATATACATACATTTTTTCTTTGATTCAGTTTGAATATTTGCAGATCCAACTCTTAGAAAAAGTCAGCTGGAGGAAAACAAAGAGGACAACTCTTTGTGAACAAAAAGGGGAAAGTCCTTAGCACTTATTGCATCATAAACATCAGCCCAAAAGCTTGATTACATGTTTTATCTGATGAATTTTCTTGTTTTGAATACTAGTGTGCTGTCTTATTTGCTTTTTCTCAAGTCTCAGGGTCAGGTTCTACCTACCTCTGTTTCTCTTCAAGCCTACTTGATTTCCATTTCATTGTATGTATTTTAAATCAGGCCTGAACAGGTCTCTGCCTGTTTTTCCATTTGACAGTCTGCTAGTCAAATCTCTCCCATGACAAGTGTAGGTGAAGAAAACCCACACCTTGAAAAGTTTGTGTCTTCAAGAAAATGAAGAAATTATATTTGTCAGAGAGAGACTCACATGTATTTATATAAATATATATATGTGTAGCTTTAAAAGAGTATTCAGGAGCCACAGAAAAGATTTTAAAAACTGCAGACTTTTATCTCTGGCTGCTCAGATGTGTTCAAATCTAGACTCCAGGTACTTCACTTGAATCATCTTTACATGGGTCACAGTTGAAGCGCTAGAGGCTTTGTGATCTCTTCAGATAGCCTATACCAAAAGAATGTTAGTTCCTCAGCGCAACATAATTTCAGATAAATGGGATAATATGCAAATTTATCACACAGCATTACCACTCATCATATATACGTATATGTGTACATATACACACATGCATATATGTATATGTGTGTATACATATACCTCTGGTATATGTATACACACATGTGGTGTGTATACATATACCTGGCTAAAAAAAAAAAAAGATTTCCAGAAAATGTGCAAATTTTTAGTGGATTGTTTTTGCAACAGGGACATTTTCTGTGAGGAGGAAAGGCTGATTAGGTAAGAAAGTAAGTGTTTAAAAGGGAAACAAGAAACATACAAAGTCTGCTTAATTATCTATCTTGTGCAGCATAGGACTTTGGAATTCTTTGGAATGAAGGCTGCCTGTATAAAGTATGGAGAAAATCAATCTGATCAAACAAAGTTTTTTCCTCCATTTAAAACATTTTGAGAAAAGGGTAATTTCTTTGCATTTATGCTTAGGGTACTTAAAACTTGAATGGAAACAATTTCTTAACATTGCCAAGCAAGGATAAGGAAAGATATGTCAGCAAAAGTGGCATCAACTCAAATAACCACTGTCATTTATTTCTAAAAAGACAGTTTTGCATCCACTTATAAATATAGATATAGTCCATCATGACGATGTAAGGAAAGGGACAGAACCAATCAGATAAATGAATCAACTTGAGGCAGCTGTATGTGACCTGGAAATACTGTAGTTAAAAAAAGAAATAAATTCAAATCCACTCTGAAGAATTTTTCAGAAGTTACAAAAGGGATAGTATCAGGACTTTTGTGATAAATAATATTACACTCATTCACCTTGGAGAATGATTCAAATCTTAGGAATGAGCCCTCAATAGGACAAGTTTTGGTTAAAATTAATCACATGAATAAGTTGTTTTCTGAAATGGAAGCCTGTAGGAAATTTAGCTAGATTACTACCTGTTAGCAAAATAAGCCCTATGGGATATATTATAGGGAAAAGTAGTTTTAGTATGTTTTCTTCAAGGTCCACTCACTGCAGAAAACGGTTCTGAAGCACTAGAGATATTGAGCAAGTGAAAAACTTGGAAATGGAGATACTGCTGAAATAGTGAAAAAAAATGTTCAAGAACATTTGATCTAGCTGTCTTTCCCCAGCTCTTAACAGTGCTTACAGTTTAAGACCATCTTACTAACACTGCCACTGGAAAAAGTTATAGTACTGCAGATATGCCATTGCATGCAGTGTTCAAACATAGTCCTGCTGGAAGTTTTCAGTTAAAACATATCAAACAAAAATGGTTGTGCCTCTATTTTGTTCAAGCTAATTATATATTGTGATTTAATGTGTAAGAAACAAGAAATCAGGAATACCGTATATTACTTTCACTGTGGGCGATCAAAACATTATTAAGTGCTTCTATAATTATGATATATTATGAAAATTTACATTCAGACTTGCAACATCCACCTGAACAGTAAGAGTAGTTATAGTACACTGAGCTATAATAGAAATCATAAAAGAGAAGAGTTTAAAGCATACTAGCAGACTTTTCATTGATAATGTATTCAACTAAGTTTGTTGTTAAAAAGCCACAGGTGTAAAGCACATTAAAATATAATTGCAGTGACAGTTCAAGACAATCATTATATATTATATGTTAAGGCATATTTTTACTATTTACTTTTAAGATACGTATGCATCTGAGCAACCACATCAAAAAGATCATAAAAGAAGAAAAGTTAAAAAAGGAACCATAAAGCCAAATGACAAAGAGAACAAGAGTTACGAGCCCAATTGGTGAGAATTGTAGTAAGTGCATAAATGGACAAGGAGCTGCTTAATGTTCTCACATATACATTTTCCACCATAGGAAAAAAGTCAAAATGCACTTACCCACAGGTTGCTGAACACTGCTGAGCTTTGACTAGTCTCCTGGAACATTAATCACTTGCAAACTCTCAATTCTCAATGTGAATAGAAATTAAATAAACAGTCTCTTTCTCAGAACTCAATTTCTTTATTCTTCTTATAAATTATTCTGCAAACTGCAATTGTTTGTCTAATTCTTAAGAAACACTCACTCAACCTTAATAACATCTCCATCACCAGTCCCTTCTGCAACTTGAGTCAAATGAATTAGAAATTACAACCCCCCCCNAAGCTAACACAGTGCAATTACAAGGGAAAAAATAACATGCTTGCACCCTCAAAAATAGGAGAAATAAAGACTTCAGAAAACCTATTAGGGACTAGACTGTGGTTATTGATTTTGCATGGAAAGCAATCAAATTCAGTGGTAAATCCCCTTCAGAGATAATTCTGTTTGAAGAGTGGACAAGTGTAATTGTCACAACACACTTCTCTTGTCTACTGTTGGCATGTAGCACAACCACATCAGCTTCTTAATTAATGAAGGCTGGTTTAGAGCTAAGTCCAAGGAGTTCAAAGACTTCAACTTTGGTGTGAATCACAAACTGCAGACTTAGTGTCAGAGAAAAAGCACGGTCAAGAATATGATCACTCATACTTGCTGTAAGATCTCAGCCTTCTGGACTGGGATTTACAGGTTTAAAAAACTCAGAAGTTCCCAGAGAAATCTGGCCTGTCTACAGCCACAGAAAGCTTCTCTTCTTGAATACTGCAGTCAACAATCATGGTTTGCCAATGCACAAGAAGTGCCCATGCTGGGGGGACAGCGTACCTGACATATGGACATCTTCTGCAACTGAAGATCAGCAGGCAGAAATGGTGTCATTGGACATTTCTGCCTTCTGTGGACAAGTGAACTGGAATACAGTGCTGCCAAAATACGTGCAAACACCCAAAATACTGCTCAAGAGCAGTAAAATACACCCCTATGTGCAGCAGCTGGAGATGGGCTTTCTTTGCATAAGCTGGAAATGAGAGAAGAAAAAATTAAAGGAGGCTGCCTATTGCCTCAGGGAGGAAGTCTGGTACCAGAGAACAGGCTCCATATTTCCCATAGCTGGTGTTACATAGAAAGCCTACACATTCCAGGCAGCAAGACTGAAAATTCCAGTCTTTCTCAGTTCTTAATAAAAGTGAGAATCACTTTCTCTTATCTCTGTCCAGGATTTACCTCCAGCTGTCACTTGCCTCCTTGGCAATGGTATGTCTTCTGTAGAGGTATTAGGGTGTTACCTCTTCTCCTACCTCTGTAGCTGAGGAAGACTAAAACCCATGACATCCCACAGAAGTATTCTAATCACCAAAGGATGGAAATAAATACAGGTAGTATAGTGTTGCCTTTGTTGCCTTTTTTATTTATATTTTTTTATAAAAGGCTTAGTCCTGCTCCACTGGGTTTCTTTTCCCAGAGGCCAGTGCCAGGCTGGTGCCAGTGTTTTCTGTTAGTTCCCTTCATAGGCAGCATGAAGAAACGGTTGTCTGAAGAATTTTTTGGTGGATTTAGTTCTAGATCTCTGTCCAGAGATCTTAAGAGGTGTCTGTCTCCATCACTGACTTTGTAGGAAATGTAGGCATTCCCTATAGGAGGCAAAATGTCTGAAATATATGAAGCTACAAACTTCAGCCAACTTTGATTGCTTGGTGTCTGCTGTACCACAATATTTTAAAGGGAGAATGGAGATCTGACTAACAATTTTTGACATTTAACTCACATACCTAGTTAGGCAAAGTGGAGTCCAAAAGGAGCCAGTGGGGAAGAGCAGAATTTTTCTGAGAGTGATGTGGAGCACCTAAGTAGGAGTCCTGCCCTGAATTACCCTATTCCCCTAATTACTATTGCTAAGTTGGTTTGGTTAGTAGTGGCAAATGCCTTAAAGCCTGCCATTTGGATACTAGTTTCTGCAGCCTGTCACTCTCTCACAATAATGTGTGTAATCCTGAAGACTGAAGGGGACACCAGACACATTGCAAATGTAATTTAAGTCTAAACACTTCCTGCTAGACCTACTCTGTGATTATGCAGGTTAGTTATCTACTCACTACCCTTTGGTAGAGCCAAGCACCAAATGCTTTGTTGGGTGAAGTACTGAAATAAAAAAATCTGTCTTGTCTTATCAAGTAAAGGAACTGGGAATATCAGTGGTTTCATTTAAATAAAATTAATCACTTAGGGTTAATAATTTACTGCTATGTACTATGATGTACTGCTTATCTAGAACTCACTTGGCATAAGCAGCTAAATCTGCTAAAGCCTCAGGCTGCAAGGTGCTGAACTAGTTTTAAACTTCTACATGGTTACATAAAAGAAGGCGCTGAGACTGGTAGAAAACAGGAGATCAGTAACCTACTACTAGGAGGGTGCAAATTGCCAAGGTAAGAGCAGGTAATAGCCTGCCTGGAGACAAAGAATTCAATAAAGAATAAGAAGACCCCAAACCATACATTGCCATTGGACCAAATGGCAAACATGAAGAACACATGAAGGCAGATGCATAGATCACAAGGGTGTATTTGCCCAGGGATTTCTTTGAGTTCCCTCTCTGGATGCATCCAGCTAGCTGTCTTTGCTGTTGTACCTTCAATTAGATCATTTATTTTTATATAATCTGGCATCCAAGACTCTGCTGCAGGAAATCTAGGGTTGAGCCTGAAGAAAGAGAAAGTGTGCTTAAGAGTAAAGGTGAGTGTATACGAGGAGTTGGAAGGGGCACCCATCAGCTTATGGGAGTTGCCTGCTGCGGAGGGACTGTCCAAGAAGTTAAAGACTCAGCTGGTATGTGTGTGGCTCCTTGAATGGTGTGTGAATGCTCAGGGCAATGGCTTCTCCTTTAACAAGCAACACAGACCCGACCAATAATAAAAGAAAACGAAGTATTGTTTCTGGAGCACAGCAATTTTTAAAAGCTCTTCTTGGCCTGTTGACTACCAGTTGCTTGCTGACTTCAAAAGTGCCACATGAACTTGTGTGTCATATCAGGGAAGCTTCTTCTGTTAAAAAATATCCTCCTGATTTTACTTTGGCATTTACAGTGAATCAGAATCACATTGATCTGCTCATGACTTGCAGCAGTTTACTCATAGGTTCATTACACAACTTGGTTTGGAGAGGCAACTTCATCTTTCTCAAAGGAAAATGGCACTTGTCTGAATTGATCCAAATGATAGTAAAAACAAAGCCAGGAAAATAAGATTTCTTTTGTTGTATTAGAAAAATGGAATATCCCTTTACCAATAATAAAAATTTAATGAAAAGCAATTAGCAGAAGAAATAATTTTCAATAAAGGCAGTAACACTCTATTAAGTCACACTTGATAGCTCAACAGAGCTGTGTTTTATATTCAGTATTAAATTGCATGACAAAAAAATTATAGAATTTCTGTCAAGCATAGTATGATTTATTCACCATGAACATGCAACAGTGGCTGGTAGTATCTTTTCTATGACAGGACTGAAATTAAACACAAGGCTTTCTGCAGATACAAATACCAAAAACACTATCAGCCATGAAGATGTCTGCTGGATCTTAACTCTGATGGGGATTAACATCCTGTGACAGAAGATAGTCACACTTTATTTTGAGGTTTCTTTTGTGAGTGCTGTACAACTGAATAATAAATAGATCTTTCAATTAGTGGTTTATCGGTTGCTAGTGCCTACTGGGTTGATAAACTGCCCATAATCATGGTTTATGTGCCTCTACTGATGTCTGGTCACTACCCATGAAATATTATATTCCTGTCTGAAATAAGGGAATAATACCGATTAATCCCATATTACCCATTGAGACTATATCTAATATAAAGACATTTAGGGTAATGAAATAGCTCTTGCTCTACGATACCTTAAGCAAAAGTATGCCTTTGCCATAGTTTGTGGACTCTTTCCCTAAATCTCTGGTTGCAAGTGTCTCCAACGCAGAGGGTAATTCCTCACATTTCAAACAATTCAAATTTTTTGAAGATCACCAGGTCATAATGAAGGGAGACAAATTTGCATACATCTGATCTAAGGGGCTTATGTATATAATTATGATATTAACTGTCTTAATAACCAAAACCATCCCCAAACCTCCACATATATTATCATTTCTCTTAACATTAAAGATTGAGAGGAGTATTGCGATATTAAATGTCTCTAATTTGGCTCATCCACTACAAAGAGTGTTGTTAATTTAGTTCTAGTAATGAGCTGGAAAATAAAGGAGTGTTGCATTCTCTGTTGTTGACTTCCACAGTCTGAGTGGTGCAAGTCTGGAGGGGACATCTTACTTACAGATAGCTGATATAATCTAAATTGCCTTAAGAAGATGTATGGGTGAGTCTCAGTACAGCTGCAGAGAAGAACAAATTTTGCATGCCTTTTAATACTGTATAGCAAGTATCTGTTCCTGGTAACTGAAGAAATGTTAATTACAACCCTAGGTCTTCACCCATAGCCCAGGCTCTTGGAAAAAAAGAAGATGGGGCCCCGAGTTATGGTGTAAGAAGGAGGCAAGAGGCTCTGATGGGATCATGGTGAATACCAGGGAAGACTGAGGAACACTGGGTACCTGAAGAAGGATTTTTCTTTCAACCAGTGGCAGGAGCTTCTACCACTTGGTTCTTCTACTGGTTAGAAAAACTGGAGGCAGAATTCCCAAGGTAGCCAGGAACATTTTGGGACATATTAACTTCCTTAGGTCTTCTTGGATATATTGCTTCGTTTTAAAATATCCTGGTGGGTGAGGCAATGCCTTCTATATCTAATGGAGTGGGACTGTCAGTAAATAAAAGTCCAAATTAAATGAGGATCGATGACAGGAAAGGTGAAATGAGAGCTTCTCTAATTGTAAAATGATTTAATTTTGCCTTGCTAATTATTGAAGTATGAGCTTCATGTAATTATACATGACTGGAAACAGCTCCAGCTAACACTCACTACCGTTTGCCCAATTAAATTTTACAGCATTGTGTTTGAATACAGCTAGTTATACTCATTAATAAAACTGTAGGCAACAATAAACATGGAGGGCTTCTGACATGAAGGTTAGCATTTGCTCTTTTTTCTTCTTCACCCAACTCCTTTATTCTTTGGGTAGTGAGTTACCTCCATACTCACTGGCTATGGGGACCCTAGGAAACTGCAGCCACCCTGTGCAACATGGTGACGTGTCCTGCACATCTGTGTACAAAAGGCACACCTCAGCAGGAGGACCGTGTACAGCATAGTCCTCTATAAGACTTGCATTGTCACGCACACATAACACACACTTGTGTGTGTTATTCATTGGGAAGACCTTGCTCTTGGGAAACTTTGCCTGAGTTTGGAACAGAAAAGAGGTCAGAACCGTTTTGAAAAAAGAAATGCACAAAACCAACAAAACGATATAGTAAGCAGAGGTATCTGAGAAAAATCTCATTAGACTGAATGATTCCTAAATCTTCTTGTCTTCTCCCCCTGCTCTTCCATCACTTTTCTACTGACTTGTGAAGCCTGGAATAACTCCCTCCTGCTACTGAAACTTTGTCAAATTATTTTGACGCTAACTGTTTTTGACGTTATTCTATTTTTCTTCGATATCTATCTATCCTCCCACAGGTCATACGTGTCTGTTTCAGCATCTGTCCCAGTCCTCTTGGGTAGGTGGAGTATGAGAGTTTTAATGTAGCTTTTTCTAAATGTCTATCTTTCTGCCTCCTCTGCCACTGAATTCATCCCATGGTCTCAAAAGTGGCAGTGCCCTCCTCACAAATCTTTTGGTAGGTATGCACAAATGCACACACACAGATGTTAGAAAAAAGAAAGAGCATGTTACTCCCTTAACCTTCTTCAGTCCTCCTGTTCAGAGTTATGAGCTCCTTTTAGGAATTTTTTTTTTTTTTGGATATTTAGCAAGAAGGTTACTTTCTTTGGCTTCATTCCTTGTGGTTGAGGCTGACTGCATAGCATACAAGACCCTCAAAAATACAGTGTTAAACATTAAAATGATTAAAATTATTGAGAAGAGAGAAAGCTTGCATCGCACATTTCTTTAGCACTCAGATCAAAGACCTGGTGTATACCTGATATTCACTTCATCAGCTATAAACTTGCTGAAGCAAACTAATAATTAGATTCTGATTATAGGAATTCTTTGACTGGATTTTTTTTTCTTATTTCCCACAGTATAAAATCTTATTAAGGACCACTTTCTGCAGGATTCAGTCACCAGCATATATTTATACAATTTGCCATCAGTTCGATCTTACTTGAGAAACTTGTAACTATAGGATGTTTTGTCTTAGGAAAGTAGCTGAAGGTAGTTGAATCCAGTTAATAAAAGGTATAGTAAAAGCAGTCAGTCCCATATCATTGTGTTCTTTCGTCTAGGACCATGCCTACTGACTCTGCACCTCTTGAACCATGTAGCATTTTAGGTGATGATTAGAGGCCAAGGCTGTGTCAGAGCCTGCAATCATGAGCCTTCGGTTTTACAAGGGGCTTAAGACTAGAAGAGAGAACTTGAGAGGGAGAGTGTGAAAGGAGCCTCCAGCTGCTAGTACCAACCACCAAAATGATTCTAAACTGGATATCCCAGAAATTGTTGAATTTTAGCCCCAGTCTCTTAAAAAGCTCACATTCACTGTACGTACTTTCTGCACTTCTAATCATACTCACCTTATGATCTCCATGGGCAATATATGCTCTGATTATCAGTAGGGTTGCCTAAACTGGCGAAAACTGAAGGAATCCAGCTACAATCAGGAGAGCTGAGGGGGGTGCAGGAGTCACCCACCTCAGGTGACAGGACACAAGCCAGCTCTGCTTCCCAGCAGCCTCGTTGTGCTCGTGGGGATGTGAGTTCAAGGAAGAAACTGCTTCAAGCACAACGCCGTGCAAACAGCATCGATCTGCCTTTTGCCTTCGCAGGCAAGTGCATTGAAGTGCTGCGCTGCTCTGCACTGCCAGATCCCTGACCCGCATTCCTATGCTGGGCCCTGCTATGAAAGACAGGCGGTCTGGAAGAAGACCAGCTGGACATGCAAAAGCGAGTATCTCTGATGAGTGCCATTAGTGCCAGAAAATCACTGGAATCCAGACAATTATCCTGGAAGATGAAGGTGAGAGAGAAATAAAACAAATAGCATAAGAAGCTTGGGAGCAAGAGGATGCGTTCTGATTTTTTAAATAGCAGGGGGGAATTTTGCCCCCTCTGAGAGTGTTTTTAATGAAAGCTGGAAGACTGGAAGGGTTTAAGGTGAGCAATGGAGTCTTGCTGGAAATGGATAGTCTGAAAGATGCTTATATCAGTTTCTCTAAGCTTTGTGCTGAATTTGCAACTTAAGAATTTGTCCTTCAATGTACTTTTTAAACAAAAATAAATGCATTTCACCCTAGCTATTATCTGCATTTTAATGACTCAGCTCTTGCAAAGGTCAGACATTTACAATAAGTAATTTCAAACATTCTGTTATGACACTAGAATTAGTTATTTTCTCTTACCTGACATGACAATGAGGAAGCATGATTTACTTTCTAGTTATGTTCCTGATTAATAAGAGAAAGACATCAAGGCTATTATTGGATAAGACAAACAAAGCAAAACCTTTTGACTGTCATTGTGCTCGCATGCACAGAACTTGGCTGACACCAGTTAAAGCAGATCCAAAATGTAACCTCAGCTCCATTGATTTAATCGTAAGTACACTTGTCTATGCTTGCAGACTACTGACTATATACATATACTGAGTATATGTATAAATAAATACTTATTACTATAAAAGTTCATATCTGCCTTGGTTTTTTAATACATGACAGATATATATAAGTTGGGAAAAAAAAAACCTATTAAGCAAAAAAAGCTGTGCTTAAAGAAGTCTGGGTCGTTTATATGATATCTGAAGTCACTAGACAGGCTTGCTCAGGACTGTCTTTTAACTTCTCATTTATGTGATGTCTGTGATGCTAAGTGGAACAGGGGAGGACCAGCGTCTTTTAACATGTCTGGACAAGGTAATATTTTACTGGGCTTGTTTTGTGCCATGTACGTTTGACAAGTAACCAGAGATTACTTGATGTAACATTTGATAGCAATACATTCAGAGCATAAAAGCTACCTTACAACAAAGAGAGCCCTCCTGGGAATGTGTGTTTTATCCAAAGCCTAAGGGAGGGACAACAGTCCTAGTTAGATATCTGCCCTGGAAGGACAGAAACAAGGGGCCAACAAAGTTGCAGGTGATCCCCAAGGAACTTATCTCCACAGCTTTCACCTGGAGGGCATGTGGAAGTAGTAGGAAGCATGGCAAGAGCTCCCTCATTATGCAGAAATAAGGACTGTATTTAGCAGTTGCTGCATTTGTGTGTTCCGCTCTAGTCAACAGACTTTTTCACACTAGATTTCCTAAACAAACCTTCACTTTTGGGACCAGGATCGGTTTCTCCAAAGAATACAGATGCTGAGAAGCTTGTGGGCTACTGACCCAGGTACCAAGTACTTCAAAAATGGACCGTATCTTTACAGGTCCTATTTTGAGCAAGGTGGTTAGACATATTTATGCTAGTCATCAGAGGAAAAAATCAGAGGAAAAAAGTTAAGATTCTTACTGTGTTGTTGCACACAGGTTTTTACTTAAAATTTCCTTAAAATGTGAAGAGGCACATGAATATACTTGACCACCAGAGGAATCAGGCATTCCCTTTACTTTGGTTCTTGGTATGCCCTGATTTGGACATAGCTGATCATGGTGCTGGAGAGTAACTCACAGGCCCCAGATGTCTCATTCTCACTTTGGTGTAAGATGATTGGCCTTTTCTGTCATTGTTTTCTACTTTGTTTTGTGCTAGCTCCTTCTTTAAATGTTTGGAGAACATGCCCCATTGCACTTGATTACTGTGAACATCTTGCAGTCTCCTTTGAGAAGGAAACAATGAAAATATTACCTTACAAGGCAAGAACAGGAAATAAAAGGTTGTTAAAAAATAGAGAAAGAAAAGAGACTGGAAAAACAGACTCAGTAATATAAGTACTGCATAAAACAGCAAGAAGATTGCAATGTCATCTGAAGTCGTGCTTTAGACAAATATGAATCATTTGCATTTTCAGCCTCAAACATGTAATTTCTTAATCACAGGTTTTTTATGTGATTCCAGCTGCAAATAAAAACCCCAGAGGCTAGTTTCTTTCATTTTTTTTTTTTTTTAAATTTTATTTTTAACTATGGATAGATTTTGGGAGAATTTGTGTTTGGCTTTGATCACTAACATTTATATTTTGGTGCTTTTCAGGACTGTGTTAGATAAAAATGCAAAGCTTCCTGCTGAAATATATATTCAGTGAGACTTTTTTACTTGGAAGAAATGAATCCTAAATTTTTAGTCAGTTTTATCAAGCAAAGCAGAGAAGTTTACAATTTCCGTTTTAGGAAGGGAATCTGTCTATGTAAATGCTATACATTTTCATTTTCTCTGCATGCTCCTAGCTACTGCTTTCCACTACTAGTTTTTATGCATTGCATCCCTCCCGATTGTAACTGTGATACTGTTGGCACCAATATGCTTTTGTCCCTAAGTTGAATGGTGAAGGCCTTCAGCAATTAAATGAGCTTGTCACTAGTTTCAGTGTGCAGGTTGTTGAGTGTGTGGCAGATCAATGAGGTAAGTGGAGCGCACCTGGAGCACGTGTGACAGACTGCTGGCTAGAAAACAAGAGGGGCAGCACCTAAATTCTTCCCAGCTCCCGAAAACCAACAACGTCTGGATTTCAAAGACTGCATCTACATTACTATTTTCATTTAGATCTGGAGTGTGCTTTTGAAACAAATCTGATCAAGTTCATTTAGTCTGTTTTTGTCCACAAGTTGAAGAGCAGGTTCAGAGAAATGGATTCCTTTCAGATAATGCAGACCAGATGGTGCACTACAGGATTGCACCTCATGTGCTTCTGCCACTAATGAACATTCAACCTATGGGAACTGATAACAGCTAGTCTGATGTAAAAGTCCTGTAATAAGTAGTGTGGATGTTGCATCCTCAGTATCATGTCTCCCACTCTGGTTGTACATTGTGCCTTACTACCACAGACACAGTAAAAGTTGATACATACATATGTATGTATATATATAAGATCTTTTTTAATGGTGAAAGTAGATTTATATTTTAAATATGTGTGGCTAACAGGTGTGATTTTGCTGTGTTAATGGAGCCAGGAGTGTAAGAAGGAGTCAAAGGAGTTCTACCTGAAAAACTAGTGCCATAGAAACTGAGGAATATTATCCTGAAAACAGATCATTTTAGTTCTTATTAGATTCATTTATAGGCTGTGACTGTAAAAGCTGTCTGAAGTTTGTGCAAAGTCAACAAATCATACAAGCACAGCCTTGCCTTCCTGGGAAAGTTTTTTCTGTATGGATATTTTCCAGTCTTCCACAGGTGAATTTTCTAGCAGTAAGACCTCTATTATTGCACTGTCAGAAACCTTCCTACCAAAGTTACTTCTAGCTCCACAACAGTGCACTTTACATCACACATACATTTTAGATCGCAGGTACACTTGAATTATAATTCAAGTGCCTTTTTAAACAAACCCTTTCAACAGCTCTTCATGTTCTGAAGTGAATGATTCTGACTGTAGGAGAACAGACATAACATTGCTGTATATTCCCAGGACAATGATAGAATATTTGTACTGAGAACAAGGTTTGGACAGCTTCCCATGACTTATCCATGAAAGTATCCAAGATATTTTTTTGGCTGTGAATGACACAACCAGAAATAAAAATGCCACCAGTGGGTTTGCTGGTGGGTTGGACTGCAAAAAAAAAGAAACGGAGGTGTATTCTTACCATGTCAGCAACATTCAAGACGAAGCAAAAATGCCAAAAGCTTGCACTAATAAACAGGAAGCATATGTTACACCCAAAGCAAACACAATTTTTGCTGGATACAAATTTCATGAGTGTGTGCAAGAAGTCTCTGAGGTGTTTGAATAGTTTTTTAGTATGAGCTGAGGCAACTAGGTAATAAAGACTTCGGCAATGCTGAGAAGAAGAAATGAGAAGTGATTCCATAATCTGTAGAAGTATCACTCTTCAAGTGTCATAAAAGAGAAGAACTGGGAATTGTCTATAACCTGGTCTCGTATGTTAGCATAGGCACAATTGAAAGCAATAATATTAGCATACAAATTGATATTGTCCAAATGCACTCTTTTAGTTAGAGATAATGGCCAGGACTCCTTGCAGAAAAAAGAGAAAAACTTCTGTCCTAGAAGAGCAGAGGAAACAAATAAGCTGTAAAAGCCCAAGAGGTTGCAGAAATGTGACTGGCAGAATTATCAACTTGGAAGTGATCTTTGTGTTGATTTGAGAAATTTTGGAATACAATTACTCTGTTTATCAGCCCTGCATTGTTTTCAGTCCTTGAAGGGTTAGATTTTGACACACTGACAGAAATGAGAGTATCAGAGAGGTGGATCAGAATCTGAATGCTGTCATTAATCCCCCGTCCATTTTAATGGCAAAACATTAGGATCTATAGCCATGGAATAAGGAACACCTGCATGTTCTCATTTCACCCACGCACAATGAGAGCAGCACCCCTGCCCAAAACCAACACATACTGCTGCTCATCCAAAAGGTAGAAGCTTAAGAAAACAAAATCCTACTTCAGCAGTTAAGAGCTCTAAGTGTTTCTTTCAAGCACGGAATTAATCCTCACTAACCAATTAGGGAAACCTTATGGGACTTTTCAAAGTCTTAAGCAGTGGGCATGAGTCTAAATATCTTGCTGAAAGCAACCTAAATGAATAGCTAGACAGTGCTTCTTGATCAAAGCCATTTTGGGCTGAGATAGATGTTCCCACAGTTAAGCGACTTCCACAGCATGGCACTGTGCCTCCGCAGGAACTTTGCAGTGTGAAGAGAGTGCTGCTTCTGGGTGTTTGTGATAAACAGTAATGTAAGCTCTATTAGGCATCCAGTTAGAGGGAAAAACATAAACTGTGTGTGAAGATTATCTGGATAATTAAATTATTAAGTAAGCATTATGTAAGGCAAGGGGAGGGGATTGTTATTAATGTTAATATTGAATTTTGACTGCAGATGGCAGCCAGGTGTCTTTATTCCTCTCCAGGAGAAGATTATCTCTTGATAAATCAAACTCCCTTCACTGTTTTTTTTTTGCAATTTCAGAATAGACATATTATTAACAACACTGTGCAGTTCTATCTTAGAAAAGATGGAGTTCAGCAGGCTGAACAGAACCTACAGCAGAGCTGCATAAATCCCGTGAATCAGTGTTACCACTCAGAGTATTAACAAGGACTCTCTCGTAGCGTATTTGCATCTGGAATGTGAATTTCTGAGGTTTACTTTCTGGGCATATTCTGGTGGGTAAACTTTCCTGAAACTTTAGTTAAGGCTAGGAGATTTGAATGGCTAAAAAGCTAACAATAGTCACCTTCTCCTCACTCGCACTGGGCTCTGTTCAAACACAGTGATATATTGGGCTCCTAAGGACAGGTAGGAGGTCCATAGAAAAAAAAGTATGCTGCTGTGCAGGGTGCAGATTTCAGGGGGAAAAAACTCCTCTCTTACTTAGCCTACAGCTGAGGGGGCAGCAACTGGCTTTTTTAGCCTGACAAGCATCATGCTATAAGAGCTCTCTGCTCTTGTTGCACTCCTGACCTTTTCTTCCATTCTAGTAGCTGGGGAAACCCTGGCAAATGGAGACCTTTTGCAGGGAAAGAGATGGAAGTTTCTTACAAGACAGAAGGGGGGTTTAAAGGTCTGATAACTCTAATTTCCTCAGAGTTATCGTGTAGCTTGAAAGAGGCAGCACAACCTCTATGCACAGCCATTGCTTGCTCCCCATCCTGGCTTCAGGGAATTGCACTGGCAACCCCCTTTCTACCTGGGCACTGGGGCTACCTAATTATGTCAGGTACAGAAGCCAGCAGGTACATCTGTCATTTCTGGGCAAAACTCAGGGTGTGATGCATTGTGCTCCATTAGGTATTTAATGCTGATAAAAAAGGTACAGTTTATTTGATTGTGTTTGGAAGAATATTGCTGGTATCAGTATTTTTCTCTTTCTCATCAGAGAAAACCAGACTCCAAACAATTTTCATTATATAGATTAATCTGCTCTTGTGCATTGGTGCGACCTATTTATGGTGTTATGGAGTACTATCTTCCACGTATGGATATGCAGCTTTGCACATCTATGAAATGTCACAAAAGAAATGTGAAAAAAAATATATTATTTTAGTTTTAATTTATAGTCAGAAACAAGAGGTATGCTTTCTCTGCAATGGTTACATTTCAGCTGTTTGCCAGCTGAGAGCCAGCTGTGTGCCCAAAGCTTCTCAAGGGTGTGATTATTTAATGATAAAACTAATTTTATGCAGTGACTGCTGATAACTGTTGCAAAAATTATTTCAACATATGCTGAAGTGGTGAATTTTTGAGTTGAAAGAAGGCAGGGTTGGCTACTCAGAATATTGAGCAGCCTTTTCAGCAGAGCTGTGATAAGACCCATAAAATTACAGTACCTGTCAAAATGCTTGGCTGAAGTCTAGAGTCAAATTTATCTTACGGTGGCAAACTGTCTGCCTAGCTGAGAAGGAACCTGTTCTACCATACCATTAACATCATAACTTTTAGTTACGTATTCCTTAAAGACAACAGTTATTTCAGATGAAATGGGCTTTATAAGAACTATATTTGATATCCTCTGAGACCAAACCTCTATATTGGGGAAGAATTTCTCTTCACTCAAGTTCAGAATGAGCCAGACAGTGTCTTTTAAATCATAGAATCATTTTGTGGTCAGAGGAGAGCTCTGAGATCATGGAGTCCAACCATACATGAGCATGAAAGCTGAGTGTTATGGTGGGTTCTGAATAGGATCTTTGAAAAAATGGAATAAAAGTTTGAAACAGAGGAAAAAAACATTATGGTGATTCTTATGAGATATAAGCCACCTGCATACTAAGGAACGCATTTGCATAAAACATTAGCTTTTTATTTCTCATGTTCTTTCCTGAGTGGATGCTTTCCCGCAGTTGAAAGGCTTACCAAGGAACATCCTGTCTTTGGCATTTGGAAAGACAAAGGGAATGAATGACATCTATTTTCTTATTTGTCACCTGCCAAACTAGATGTTACACACTAAAAACGAGGAAAGGCACATTTTCAGTATTGTGGGATAAATTGTGTTTAAGGTAGATCCCCAAATGACTTTTAGGGGGGACTGCTTGGCAAAATGGGAAAACTAATAAGCCCTTTCATTTTTAGTCATGTATAAAACTCGTTGATCTTGAGAATATTTTTCTTTCATTTCTCTTTCTATTTTACAGGCGTCAAATTTAAAAAGAGAAATTCTGATTTAAAACCACATTTTGGTTTTAAAATAAAATATTTTCAGTCTTATTGAACTTAAAATATTTGATTTAAAAATACTTAATATTTTTGATATTTAAAAGTAGAGGTTTTTTATTTATACCTGTCTAGAAGTTTAATATTTGAAAAAAATTATTAATTATTAGGAAAAAAGTACTCCTAATTTGTATGTTCATTAGCAAAATCTGTAGCAGACCAGTGGTTCCAGTTGGTGAAGATAATATAAGCCTAGAAAACCACCACTAATCATAAGCTTTGGAGATTTTCAGTCACTCTCAGTTTGGTTGACACTTGCCAGATAGCAGTTGATGATAGCAACGTAAATTTTTAAGGACAAAGGCCACTTTTATTATGCTGTCAGGCAGTTGACTAAAAACTGCAGAATCAAAATTTCTACATTTTTGGTTGTACTGCAAAGAAAGAAGCAGCCCTTTAAAAATTACAAGCAAGGGATAGAGGATAGGATATAAAGACGGTATCTGAGAGTTATTATTATCATCTGTTATTATGTAAATGATTCCTCTTGCTTACAAACACACACACACTCTCTTACTTTTTCATCCCAATTTAAAACATAATTGCAGCCCTCGACAGATTGCCATTGATTTTTTTTTTTCATAGCGAGAATTAAAATATTTAAAGTAGGAAAAGATAGAAAGGAACATTATATCCCATTAAACTAATCAAATGTACTAAAACTAACCCCTCCACCCCAAAACCACCCCCTACTGCCATCCACTGCATCAAGATGGGTTATGAATGAACAAATCCACTTGGCACTTTACAAAATGAGGTCATGATAAGTGCATGAAAAAATAAAATCTAAGCTCTTTATAACTGGCAGGATCCTGGCTGTGTAGCAACGAGTTTAAATCAGGGCAGCAAGATCACAAAATTGCCTCCAAATCCTTACAAGAGCAAATTATAGTTTTCTGTTTCCTGACTTTCTTTTGTAGCTGTTGTGTGAGTTTGTTAAAAATACTTCACCATTTTCCACAGGGTGGTTTAGAGGCCAAGAGTATAAGTCAACTGAAAAAAGAGACGTATCATTTGAAAAGGAGGATAGGTCTGGGGGAAGCTGTACTGTAGAAGAGGATACATTCTTTGTTACTTCAAAGGCAGGAAATCCCTCCCTGACTGATAGTCAGAATTGGTGGTAGCTGATCAGTTTCTTGCTTGTAGCTCTCTACATCTGGAGGGAGGACAGCGGAAGGCTGCAAAATGGAATAGTACCCATCGCTTCCTCGGGCCACCCATGCTTAGGACTTCTGTAAGACTTGCTTTGCTTCCACCCCTTTTCTTATGGGGTCACCGCTGCAGGTACATGTGACTCGCTCTGAGAGAGCAGCATGCTGGCAAGCTCCTTATTATTGAGCAAGATCCAGGGGGTGAGAATGTAGCACACTATCTTCAGGAAGGCCATTTTAATGTACTGTACCAATTTAACTATTGTGACAGTTACTCAGTGTGATAGAACTCTTTGCTGGTGGTAACTGTGTAAATGAAGAGCAGTACTTTTTCCTTTATAAATAAACATTACAATATTTCTTTGCAGTTAGGGAAGAATGAACTTGAGCAACCTCAAACTCTCCATGCACTGAGTTTTGGGGGAGGTGAGCTCCAATCCAGGACTGAACTGTGTCTTGGTCTAGCAGACATATTAAAACAAGAAATTTAAATAAATTAATAAATGAGTTGTGTTTTGGATTGGTTGGAAAAGATTTCCCTATACACATCCAAGTATCCACTTTTATACTGTTCACATTATACATTACTCCACTATTCCACTACTCTGTAACATCTCAACAGACAGACACTGAGGTCCTAGTCTTTGACATCTTGTTTGTTGCTACGTTTTGTAGAGAGTAGCTCACTTGAGTAATTCCCCTCCTGAGTTCTATTGTTTAATGCTTTAATGTTTCCCATTTTCTGAAATGGTCTCTGTTTCCTTTTGGTTTCCACCACACACCAATAGAAACACACATTTGCTGCACAGGTCTTTGCATTCCATAATATATCGCTTAGGTCAGCAGCTTCTTATGGACTCACATGGCCTGTAGTCAATCCTCTGTATTCAATTCAGTATAATACTCTGGTAACTTTATAATGATGGGAAAATGCACTTCAGATGAGATGACTAATTTTGCATAAAGAAAATTATTTAATGTAACAACGTGAAAGGATCTTGTGAAGAATAATTTCAGATACCTGCATACCTCAAAGTGTTAAGAAAAATGTAATTCAGTCATTTAATGTGCATACAAATTTTCAAGACTGTCTTCTAAAAATGTGACTACTCAACATATTTTATCCTTCCAACATGTAGTCTGAGTAATTCTGGTATGATTCGGTTCCAGGTAGCAATAAAAGAAAGATTAACAGCTAATAAAGGTAAACAAAACAGAGAAAACACTGTCTTCATAGCTGTGGGGTTTTGACCACGGCAAGAAGAGAAGAGCTGGCCTACTTTTCACTGTATTAAAATCTGACCTTGCATTTAGAATTTGCCAAGATAATTTTAATTATAGGAAAGATTGCTTCTTTCTCACTAGCAGTTTGAGAAACTGGCATCTTCTTTTGCCATGGTTTATCATCTGAGATTAATAGATTGCAGTTCAGTTGCCTTACATACTTCTTGCTAGTTTAGTTCTTCAAGGGGATTTCCCATATGTCTCTACCAGAAAGATGCAAGTTCCCCTTGGGACCTGGGTTATACCTGCCAAGACCCATGGATGCCTCAGACACCTGGGGATATCCAGAATGGCACTGGGTTTGTTTGCTGAGGCAACTGAAACCCATTTTAGCTGCTTTCAAAATTCTAAATTGAAGTTACTTTTACACATTTACAAAAGTATTGATTGTTCCCAAATGGTTCAATATTGGCATTCAGTTTTTTGCTTCGTATCTGGAAACTGTTACTTGTGCCTTGTAACTGATCTCTTATGTCATATAATTTTGTTTCCTGTTCAATAACTTGAGATTAAACATCATTAAATTCACTGTAAACTAGAAGTGATATGCAATTTTGGGGTGTGTTGGTTACAGTAAGAATTATCTGGTCAGGACTCAAAAGCTACATGAAGTGTTGTTGGTAGTTTGTTACACAATTCCTGGTTTGTCATCTGTGTAAATGGTTCTGTTGATTAATTCCTAATAATCTAACTTAAAAATATATCAGTTTTAAAGAGCATAGACAATAAGTATGAATTACAGTAATATTCAAGCTCCACTGTGTTGCCTGTTTGGGAAACATGACACCACAGCATGAATCATACAAATACCCAGCACTGTGCTGACTGCAAAATTTATAACCAACATAAAATTAAAAATTGGCAGTTGATTTTAGCTACCATTTTTAGCTAGCTTAATCTAAATATTGCCTTTGTGCATGGTTTTGCACTAACAAAATTAAAGTGCCTTGTCTTTATGGGAAACAAACTTGGGAAGAATTGCGAACACAGTAAAATGAAAATTCTCTTTTGAGAACTTTGTGCTCAGACTGCGTGGAGATGGGTAGCAGCATAAAATCTTAAGACAAATTTGAACAAATGTTCAAATAGTCCCCTAGCCCACATTTACAATATTTGCAGCTAGTCATCCATTTCCTACCAAATGCTGTGCTTTGGAAACCAAGCAACAAGGACTATGATATAAAGACTAATTAATCATACATGAGTCTCATATTAGAAGATTTTTATTAGCCCTTTAAGACCACAGTAACAGCTCCACCCTATGTACACACTGAGAATATAAAATATCTACTGATTTTTAACAGATAATACCATTTTATGCTACAAGGAAGACACAGTCTGACCTTCTCAGACACAATTTCCAGATACAGTGACCAAAACTGTAAGCCCCTGAAGGGCTGTAATTTTGGTAGAAAATACCATTTTCATTTTATTTCTCATAAACTGCACACCATGCACATACCCCATATTATATTAAATTACTACACAAACAGGAAAATAGTTATTGATGGGGATATGAGACTAAATCTGCTACTTTCATTTAATGGTCTTGGACAGTAGTTTGCTGGCTTATTGCTGCACAGAAACATAGTCTTGCTACTACTTCCTGTATTACTAATAGCTGGATTATGAAATGATTAATTTCTGGAAGAGATTATAAATGCACATGCCTAGACATACTAAGAATTTTGTACTGTATTGCATAGCTTTTGTGTCCTTGAAGAGCTGGTATGTATGAGTATCTGAAGTACATGGACATTTGAAACCTTTCTTAAGGTCATTAAGTTATGAGAGGAGAGCAGAATAGACAGGCAAATCATCTCTCAAGCTGTGAAAGGAATTTATATGACAATGCAAAAGGGAAGTCAGCTTGGAATCTCTGCTCTTTTGACAAGGCTTCAATTGCTTCAAGAAATAACTCCATTCAAGCATTTTTAGTGAGTAAATGTTACACTGCCTGAACCAGAATACTTTAATGCTGGTCCATATCTTGTTAGGAAGGAACAGTTTGCACTGTGTTAGGTGGTGCTGTGTCCTTTCCAAGGCACATTTACTCCAATTTCTCCTCTTTTGGAAGTGAAAACAACACCTTAACAATTTTGCTTGAGGAATGGCTCCACAAATAATGAAAACCAGAGGATGACTTGGGAAAATGTGAGCAAGAAAAGTGCTTGGGGACATATTTCTACCTTTTAGCTGCTCTTTTCTTCCTTGCTTCTCTTTTGATTTGTTCTCTGCCTGTTTAAACATGCTTTATTTGAAAATTTCCAGACTTAGTTTGAGAAGGAATGTCTATGGCACAGTGTCAATGGGAGAGTATTTCTGGGAAGGTTAAGTTAATTTACATGGAAAAATGCCTCCTCTCATAATGCAAATCAGAGAGAACATAGCTGAAAAAAAATTGCTCCTGTTATATACTAATTATAAATGAGCTTTAGTGGGAAATTTATATGCTCATTTGAAAATGATCTCTGTTTTTTGCCCTGGAGTGCTGAATACGGTAACTAGAATAAAAGGTGTTCCTGCAGTGGGGCCAAATGTGCTACCAAGGCTGTACTGCACTAACCCCATGGTTCCCATAGAGTGCAACCCCTAAGCATCAACTCCTATTTTCCAATTAGGAGTGACTAATGTTCCTCTATGTGTGGCAAATACATAATCAGTCATTTATCCCTGCTGGAAGCATATGAACAGAAGCCACTACTAAAGTTATAATTTTTGAAAAACATTTTAGGCCTTTGCTTTGACTAAATATATATATCATGCTACATCTTTATTAAAAAAAAAATCATAAACTTTTTAGGATGAGGTATAGTATAGCATAAGGTTTAGCCTACGCCTAACAGTTGGCTGCTGAGTAACGAATGAGAAATATGAGGAAATGACTGAGAAAATACTGCTCATTTAACTATACATAGCTTATAATGCATAACTGGGAGCATATGAGAAAGTTAAACCAAAGCCTTGACCAGAGCTGCACTTGTTCTAGCACTGGGAGAGTGAATCCCAGCTAAAGTCTGTGAAACAATATATAAGCCAAGTATCAGAGTATGGGAGCAGTATTAACTCTCTCAGAGGGTATTATCTGAGCTTCTAGAAGCAAAGCAAATACCCTTTGTGGCATTTTACATTCTGTAAAATTACTTAATCAATAAAGTTGTACATAATTTATATATATGCCAAAGGTTCATTACTACATCCAACACATCCACCCCCATCTTTCCCCATATAATATTTCATTATTAGATATTACCTGTGACCTCCAGTCTCACTTCTTTTCTTGTTCCTGCATGCAATCTGACCCATGATGTATGTTTCTTATGGACTGAGCTGCTGCACTTCTCCCTATCTATATAACACTGAAAATATGCTTAGTTGCACCAAAATGCTTGCATCTTTTCTTCTAGTGTTTGCAGTATTTCTTGGATTGGAATCCTCAGCAGAGCTAATTAATGCAGCCTATAATAATTTATTTATATGTGTAAGTGATCAGAAAAACATTAAATAAATGCTTAATGTTATGCACTATGATGGGATTACTCAAACTGTACCAACTTAAATGTGAAGAATATTGTCATGGCTGAAGCCATCGATATAGACTAACACATACTCATTCAGGAGGCAACAAAACTCTCCTGAGCTGGATACAGTGTTGCCCCCAGTTGTTTTTTCTTTTTTCTGTTTGTTTGTTTTGGGTTTTGTTTTGTTTTGTTTTGTTTTGTTTTGTTTTTGGAGGCGGTGGTGGTTTTGGTTTTTCTTGAGATGGTGGTTCTTGGTCCTCTGAACGAAAAAGACTGATACCTCCTCAAGTGAGTAGGAGGTTCCTTCTTGCCTTACTTTTGCATGAAGAATAGTGTTTGTAAATGTGACAAGATTAATAACTGAGGCATTGATATTGGCAATAAAAGAGCTAAGGAATAACTAGCAGTAGACAGTAATAGGAGAGGATCCATAAGAGATTGACTACAATAAGATGTGGCCAAGCAAGATGCCTTTTCTAACCCAGGTGATTTTTAAATGTCTCTGTGCCAACACTTAAATCAACTGTCCTAGAAAAGGGAGCAGACTGTGGTGTCAGTGGAAGTCTGCTGAATGCTGCTGCATTCACTCCCTCAGAACCACATGTTGTCTACTGACAGCTTGTTTCACTTGTGTTTTATAAGTGAACCTTCAAAGGTCTGGTGTTTGGAAATCCAGTAGAAAATCAATGTTTCATCCAAAAACCTAAACCAGATGGTACTTGGCCAGTAATGCTGTTTGGAGCATTTCAGTGTGTATGTAGCTAGCCAGTTTCTTTGCTGAGTGTCCTCTTCTGGTTAAATAAGCTATAATCCTCTTTTTAATGAATAGACAAATTGCTTACCAGTGTCATGGTAGTAGGCTATCATTAAATGTGCAATTCTACATAGTTCCAAGAATCCCTAAAATACCTGGCCGAAGCTAGAGCCTGATACACACCAGAGGCTGTGGGAAACAAAAACATATTTCCTAGTCTCAGCCTCTAAATTAGTGCTCTGAAGCCAATCACCTTTGCTGGATATAGTCTGATACTCGCTGTTGCCAGTAATTGCGGTTACTCTGCTAAAATAAGCAAAAATGATCATTGTCACTGACAATCTGCTCTGAGATAGCAGCTTTTGCAGACAAAGGGCTTGATAGCATGGTAACATGTGCTAATGTCACAAGATGATATGCACAGTTTCTCTAGAGGCTTAAAGCAGGTATGAGACACCTGGCATGGCTTTTCTGTGTAACATCTGAAGGAAGGCATTTCCTTGCTTTCCTTCTGTCGTGGATTACTTCTTTATGGGTCTCTGTCATTTGGCTGTACAGCAGTTAGGACACCAGGGTTTTGCTCTGAAATGCATTCTTTGCCAGACCTTTCACTTTAATTGTACACAATTTGCTTTACTACAGAAAAACAGAAGGTTGAGCTGTTTTGAGCTGGCAATGTTGATAAAACGCTGGAACAGCGTTTTATCTTGTTAAAAAAGATCTTTGGAGGCAGGCTATTTTTAGTTTAACACTTCAAGCTTTGGATGGTATGTGCACTTAAAATTATTTGGAATGTCACAGAAACTGGTAAGATTCTTGGAGGCAATGAGTGTGTGCTAGATCTGCAATGATTTCAGTTTTCTCAGGGACAAAGGCTAATTGAGGCGCTACTTATATTTATCCAGTAGTGCGTCTCCTACTGCAGCATGCCAGGAGGAAAAGAAAGCACCAGATGTGCACAACTGCATGTGCAGAGCTGTGAATAAATCTTCAAGAAGAAGGCCTTCAAGACACCGAACACAGTGAAACCAGAAGGATGAATATATCTGTTATTCTCAGCCTGATATGGCTGTGTGACTCCTTCCTTGGGCTCCCTCTCTGTGCCTGTGCTCTGTTCCGAAAGTCATGCTGCTGCCTCATTTGCAGGGCTCTCTGCCAGCCGCTTTTTCCCAGGGACATCTCTTTCTTATGCTGTTCCTGAGATTTCTAAATAATATAATTTAATGCTACATAGCTGTTTAATAGCAAATATTGTACTGTTAAACAATTCTTAACACTTTTAAGGATGTTTGTCTGAGGAGGGAGAGAAGGCTTTATTGACATTGCCAGTTAGAGGGTTCACTTGCTGATGTGGTATCACAGCTGTATCACTTACAGCTGGCAAGAGCTGCCATCATGCTGTCAATAGGACCAGAATAAATGCCTGTTGCCTTATCCTATGATCTATTGCTTACCAGCATGATTGTATGATTATTTTTTTTTTTACCCCAGAGTTTATAGGCTGTCCAGACTGTTCTTTGTGTTAGTTTTTTGTAAAACAGAGTGAACAGTGGTGAATTTATTCTGGATGAATGTTCTTAAATATTGATAGAACGCAAGTAGAAAGTAGCACCTTTTTTACTGACTCTGCCTTTCATTGTTCAAGACAGGCATGCTGCATGGTGTTGGTGTGATTTAAAAGAAGAAAGAGCAGTTTCTTTGCATGCCTAGTTTTTTAATGTTTAATTCGGAATTAGAGTAGAGATTTGTATGGAAATAACAACCCAAAAATATGTACTCTTTTTTAGTATTTATTTATCATCCCTAATATTAGAAACCATTAGAAGCCATATATAAAGTAAAGATGAATCCTAATTATTGCACATTTTCACATGTGCAAATCTGTACAGTTCAAGACCAAGAGCAGCTAACACCTGGTAAGAGTCTGCGTGCTTACCTGCCTGCATAATTTCTGTAAAATTTCATACCACATCTCCGATTCCACAGAGATGTTTTTCAACATGATAATGAAACAGAAGATTAAATACTTGAGAAGAATTTGCTCTTGCTGATGAAGAGCAGAGACGCATACATTAAAATGCTTTAAAAGAATAAACTTAAGTCTCCAAACACTGAAGTTGAATAAAGTTCAAAGTTCAGAAAAAATTACCAAGGAGTAATGCATATACATTGGTAACATTTTTAACACTGTTGTGAAATGTTCCCATTTTGTGTAGAAAGAAGAAGCTACTATGGGTCCTGTCTCTACTCACTCTCTGGCTTGCTTGTGGTTCAGTGAATGGGAAGTGACAACCTGTGATGCAGGTGCAGCCCACATTTTTTCTTCAAGTAGTCCATATCCAGCCATAATTTTTCTACAGTTTTGTTGGACAATCTTCAGTTATGCATTAGTTTTGACAGATGTACTTGAAAGATCTGTCCAGATATCATCAGTAAAAAGGTTCCTCATCCACAGTATAGCTGGTTATTAGTGACTGTTTATGTTGTCTCAGGTCTTGCTAACCAAAGAAGATGCTTACACTACACTAGGCAATGAAAAAATACAAGCACTTTAGTAAATAATTTATGCTTAAACCAGTGTAACTATTAATCAGCTTGATTAGTCTTGCCCAGAATAAAGACTTATAGATAAGGCTATAATGTTGCTTATGACTCAAAACATAGCAAAGTAATGGTGCAATAAAGTGGCCTAAGTCTTCAAAAGTGCTTATGTATACAGTTAAGATAATTTACAGCAGAGTTGTCTTCCCTCTTCAGGAAAAAATTGTAGACAAGGCTGGAGGCAGATGTGGTAGCAGGGTGGCTGTACCAGTAGATGCTTAGACTAGCTGGCCTGAGTGCTCTAATACCATTTCTTGTTTGTCCCTGGTAGAAATCTGCAACATTTGGATAACAGCTTTATCTCAGTGTCTGGACAGAGGGTGGATATGCTCTATGTGGTGGCTTTCTTGAAATCTTCTTCCACTTATACTGTTGTATAATCACATTATGCCAAGCTGACATCAAACACTTGCTGTGTTTGATGGTGGACTGTTCACATACAGGTGGACTGTAATTTGGAAAGATGGTAGATGTAATTCTGGACATGAAAATGAAATTTTTATGCATAGAATGCATATTAAAATGCATAAAAATGCATTTCTATCACTAACAATGTCTGAGAATATGGTTTAGGAAACTCATGTGTGACAGCCACAGAAAAAATGTGTTTGCAGTGAATTTTATATTAATTTTCATAGGAAACATGATAAGATAGAAATGGAAGACTGCCTTTGCCAGCCAGCTTCCAGAGGCATTGCATTTTGTTGCCCTTTAGGAAATGTGTGGGAGGGAGACATTTTCAAGAAGCTTACAATGTAGTACTTGACACTCATATTAGCAATGAAATAATTAAAGGCACACAAGCATTTAATGGGATGATTGTTTCAACCAGCTCTGCTTCTGTATTTAAAGAATTCAGTAGCATCAGGGACATCCTGGCTGCCTCAAGGCCAGTGAAGCTGTTTCCTGGGTCCTCTGTGCTAGGAGGCTTAAACTAGCAAAGAGTGATAGCGCTTTGCCCTCCTGAGCTCCTTAAGGTATCATGGTTGTAGAGGCAAAGTGACTTGCAGCTCTCCTACAGCCTTCAAGGATTTTTATGCATATAGAATTTGAAGTGCTGAAGTGCTAAATTGGCTGAGCTCTAAGCCAGTTTACCTCTACAAGCATAATAGTTTAAGCAGTTGAACATAGTCAGGGGTTCCTGCTGAGGAAAAAGTGCCTGCAAAGCCTTTGTGGCTGGCATATTTCCAATGCTTTGGTCTAGCTTTTGTTGGCCATGTCCTGGCCTGACATAACTGCAATGTCACTGTGGTTTCACCAGCATAGACAAAAATCTGCATGTTTGAAGACTACTGCACTTTGTTTTAGAGCTTACTTCTGTAAATATCTGCTATCTATATATGAATGTGGGTATCTAAATAGCTTTCCTTTGTGAATCAGGGGACATGGCCAAAACCTCCATAATTTTCTTATGAAATGTATGGTAATGTTGCACTTGTGACTTGAAAAAAAACGTTTTAAACAGATGGAGCTATGGAATAAATTCTTCCTCTCGGTCTTCTCAATGTTTATCTATCACTCAGGAATTTAACATGTGGCATGCTGGCAGCCAGAAGTGCAGAAGGAGGAAGATGGGTTCTCTGAATAGCAGAATCAATATTGAGCCAGAGATCCAGAACCCAACGATATTATTTCTAAGCTTATCATCATCAGCTTCATAATCGACAAGAATAAATATTGTGTAGAGGAAGACCGGCTAAAAACTTTTTCCTTCCATGTACATCGAAAAGAGGAGAATCCAGGTCACTCTTTGTGATGGCATCAACAGAAGCTCAAGTGAGTTTGTTCTCTTTTTCCTTGTTGTTATTGGGTGGGGTATTTTTTCTATTTGTTCATTTCCTAGTTAGGTAATGAGCAGAACAGATTCTCAGTGCACACAGGGTAAAGATCGGTTGGGTAACAAGACACTGGGTTTGTACAGATCCTTTTTTAACAGTGCTCATAAAATTGCTCATAATTCTTCATATGAAAAGCCATCATGAGATCCAGGAAGAACTAAGAAACCAGGAAAAGTGAACAATATTTGTTTCCATACAAGCAGTGTCAACAGCTTCTTCTTAAAGTGTTGTCTGCTGAATTATGAAACAAGATGAAGTTTCCAGAAATTTCAGACATGAAATGGTGCATTATACAGTTGATTTTATTATTTGCCATTATTCTGTCTCTCAGTTTTCCCATTCAGAATCATATATGAACTAGTGTTTTGGTCTGAGATACATACTATGAAATTCCCTTTATCTCTCAGAGGTATGATTTTGAATGTCTGGAACGTTAGAAAGAAGATGGTTGTTGATCCAGTGTGTTCTTTTTCTTCCCCATCAATGATGGCATTTGCATGACATTGGTGTGAAATCTAAAATTGTGATATCTCAGTGGGACTAGACTACATATATGCTAGCACTGGAGCAGTCTAAGTGAGTTCATATAGTAGGTCATTGTTCCTATGCATTTAAATGTAAAGGTTTATATGTGCCATTCCTCTTTCTGCAGGTGAGGGACTTGAACTTGGGACTCATCCGTCTTGTCATGTGAGTGGGAAATTGTGGTATATTGTTCAGGGTGTAGTGATTTTTACTTTTTTTCTCTGCAGCACCTACTCCTGCTGTATCACAGGAGTTGTCACAGTTTCACATGTAGCATTCAACAGATGCTTCTTTCAGGCTCTGTTTATCTGGTAAGTTGGAATCACAGTAAGTATAACCATAACACGTGTCCCCTGCCCTCTTGACCATTACTCCTCAGAAAAACTTCTCCATATCTATGTTGAACATTTTGTTCATTTTTTCAGCAAAGAAACACCACTTTACCTCAAGTGATCAACCTTGCAGAAAGAAATGACAGGTGAGAAACAATACTCACAGCAGCAATGTTACAGTAAAGTTAATTGGTTTGGTGAGTAGAAAGGGGTGAAGATGTGGGCAGCCTTCACTGATGTTTTGAATTATTAGAGGAAGATTTCTGCTAAAGAAAAGAGTTATTGCTAATAGTGTTTCTGAAATGTTGATTTACTCATGTCTAGTTATAACATATTCCTGGAAGAGTTACTTTCCTTCTCTTGAAAAAAGCAAAAAAAAGATGGTGCCAGAGTGCAGCTAATGAATCATAAAGTAGACATAATTATTTTGCACAAAATAGCTCAACCTGTATGTGCAATGTAGTATATTGTAAAAGTATATAGAAATTTTGAAGGGGTTCAGAATCCAATATGTTTGCACCGCCTCATCTCAAACACAGATGTTATTCTCAGTTTGTCAAAATACCTGTCAAAAAGAATGAAGCAGCATGAGGGAAAGATTAATAAAGCTCAACTTCCAGAGTCAATCTGAGATTTAATTAGCATATTTTTTCTGAAGAAAATGGTGCAAAGTAAGCAAATTTCCTTCTGATTAAGAAACACACGTCCTTTAAATTGTGTTAATTTTTTTTCTGCTAATACTGAGAGGAGACGTCTAATGCCTGTGTCATGAGTTTCTTGTTGATATGTGAAGAATTCTTGTCAATTTATTAGCAAAATAATGTTTACTGTTGGAAGAAGGCAAGATTCATGAGAACTAAAGCTCTTTAAGACTCTTTTCACTTTATGTCTGCTTTTCCCCTACTGAATTTTAAGAATTGCTTAAATTTTTAATATAATAGTTACAGAATATGATCTCATTTATTTTAATTGCTTATTTAGTTAGGTGAAATGTTCAAGTTTATAGTATTTGATGCCTGTCAAAGACAGACTGTTCTCAAATGTCAAGGAAAGTAACACCTTCTGAACCAGTAATCTGAATTTTTTA
Organism: Pedionomus torquatus; assembly: GCA_013398155.1. NCBI lineage: Eukaryota > Metazoa > Chordata > Aves > Charadriiformes > Pedionomidae > Pedionomus > Pedionomus torquatus. The sequence continues at coordinate 251,437 of VZRU01011703.1, forward strand.
TTCCTGAGTGTGACTGAAAAACAAAGCAGAAACTTTAAACATTTAAGAGTTTTAGACTATATTCTGTATCACAACATTTTTAAAGCTATAAATAACTGCTAGTTCAACTTGATCTTTGCATTGAAATATGATATTTTCTAATAGAAAATTTTAAATATACCCTAAAGGAAGGTTGTAAATGTGCACAAATGAATGTACACATGGAGAATAAAGGGCAAAGTCACGTAGAAAATAGGAAGAGGTTTTAATAGCAAGATAGTAAAGATGACAGAGATCAGGTGCAGGGCTTGGACAGACAAAAATACTGTTCAGAATCTTGCTTATGTATGACTGGCTGTGTATCCTACCCCTTCAGTTCCTTCTTCCCACACGTGTTCTTCCCTGAAATGCATTGAACCCTCAGTTTTCCTGCCTTGGCCCCTTTCTGTAAACATCCCATAAGTTTTCTTAAGTTTCACAGATTCCGATATCCCCTTAAAACATCCAATAAGAAATTTTACACAGTCCCAAATACCCCAAGAGTTTGCTTTCATGGTAATCTTCTTCCCCCCTCACTTATCAGCTACAAATTTGTGCTGAATGTCCCCACAGCTGCCCTTGGCAGTGCTTCACATGGACATTGGCTGGTGACTTGCGGGGTGGTGTCCTTCATACTGTTGTCTACTGACCATTACAGTTTGTATATTGGTGTGTTTAATTTTCCCATTTTGTCTTTGCCTTTTATATTGAACAGCTGTCCACCAGGTAGATATCTTTACAAATCCGATAACCTTATGTTCCACATCTCCTTGTACACAATGTCAACAGAGCTTCGAAATGAGGCAAGCACCTGACCTCTGTTATTTCTATATTGTGACAGACAGAGCCAGGACTTTAGCATCGCTGTTGAGATAGAGTTTCCAAAAGAACTGCCAAAGTAATCTTCCACCTTGCCCTTTAATACATTTAATGAGATGCTGAAATTCTACTGTAATCCAAGAAACTAACAGCTCATCCTTTTCTATGCCAAACTGTTTTGACAGTGAATTCCTAGAAAGGAGAAAAAATGTAACCTTCACCAGCAGAAAAAAAATTAAATGTGAATTAAAATTTGTTAATATCTCTGTGGCAGCTTCAGTACTGCTCTTTAGATGATTTACCTTTAAACAGGTGTAAAACTGCCTTCATTTAGACAAAGCCCAGTTGCAATTATTTCTACTTGCCAGATGGGATTCACCAATATCTCATATTCTTGTATAGCAGATGTTAGTAATATATGATGGACTGGAACAGGGCTTATTGCTATCTTGTTAGAATTAAGTTAATTCCTTTTCCTAGTTTATTTAGATTACAGTCTCAAACACAGTAGGCCACCCTCAGAAACATGGTTCCTGTTATAAAAACTCTGCAGAAGAGCATAAGGAAGAATCTACAGACAAAATGATATATTTTTATCTTCAAGTAAGATACTCGCAATTAAGAAAAATTGTTACTTAACATGTTTTTAATTGTAGCATTTCCCTGAGGTTTTCCACATTAGCATTATGCCATCATTGCCAAACTGGCACTGGAAGAGTTAAGGTTTGTTTCTCAAGAAATTAAAAACTCAACTCTTACTAGGGAGATAAAACTTTATTATCAGGGTATTTTTCCAGTCTTATTTTCCATTCTCATTTAGAGAGGATAAGAAGTGTTATGACCTTAAAATTAATTTAAATAATGAAAAAAGTGGCTGAAGTTTAAATAAAATTCATTCCAGTAAAGACAACAATGAGGTATTGTGTTTTATCAAGTGTAGAAACCACTTGCACATTCTGATTTCCAGACAGACATCAAGGACTGGTGTGCAAAGACGAAATAAAAATGAGCTGGAGTGAGATAAGTGTTGGATAAACAAAATTAATCTGCACTTTGGGGCAGAGAGATTGAAATAAAAGTTGGACAGAGATTACACACACCTGGATATAGCAGTTAATGCAAAGAGTCCAGAGGCTGCTAAATTTATCAGAATACAGAGTATACAGAGCTGCTACAAATCATCATTTTGTTGTGAACAGAGGAATTGCGAAAACACAGTTCCTGTGGATGTATGTCCTTTGTCATCTCTTAACATGTCGTTGTCCCCTTGTTTCTGCTCCCCTGCTGTTGAATGGGAATGCCTCCGCCTTCTTGCTGTTCACCCAGGATCCCTACTGTGTCCCTTACCTTCTCTAGTCACCAGCTGAGCAAGACCCTGAGGACATGGGTATGTCCGGGTTCCACTTGGGCTGCTCAGCTGCTCACTGCCTATAGGCTGAGTTGCCACCAGGACAAAGAAAACAGATAAATATTGAATTTGGGTGGCAATACTTATGTTAGATGACACACTAATTTGTGCTACTCTCCTCTATTCAATTGCCTATGCTCATGACAGTATTTCCTTTTAGACTGTGCTCCTTTGGCAGAATTGTTGAAATTGGCTAACAAGTTCTGCAGCTATGGGGACAGGTGTTGAGGAGCTTACAGAGAAAAGGGCAGGCAGATGTTATTTTCACTTCCTTGAGAAGCTTAGCATAAAAATATTTTAAAGAAAATTCAATATTCAGTATATGATTGACTGATTTTTGGTATCTTGTGGGTGGTGATATTGCAGAGTCTTAAGTGTTCAGGAAACATAGCCAGAAATAGCTTTTTCCTTTTCTCATCTGTGCCAGTAGAAAGGAAGGCTTAGCGTGCAGGTCCCCAGCTGAGCAGACAAAATCTGTATGCCAGGGTAAAGTCTCCTAGAGCAGGCAAATCATAGCTGTAATGTAGTACATAGCACCTGCATTGCACCGAACAGCCTGGCTGAGAACACTGGAGACAGAGAGGAGAAAGAGAGGAGGAAGCATTTATGCAGAGTAAAATACAGATTAGAGTAATATATGGTAATACTCTTAGTTTACTGAAGAATTTTCTAATAAAACCACAAAGTGTAGTACAGCATCTTTGGCATGGTCACAGAATCCCTCATGCCTTTACCCCCATTTTCCTACTGCTTTCAATTCCATAAAGACTCCAACACTTGTCAAAGGAAATTTGGCTTCAAACCAACATACCCTTTGCTAACTTCCTGCCGGATCATTGCTGTCTAAAGGAGAAATGTCACCAAGACTGAAGAAGACACCTAAACTCAGCTGATATTTTGTGTAATCTTGGTTATTCTCACAGCAGAGTAGTAAGCTGTAATGGTTTTTCCAGTTTCTCCCAATAGACTAGAGTGTGTAGTGTTTATTGCTGTTCATCCAGTGATGAAGAAAGGGACAAAAAATTCTGGGATACCAGTTAGTAATTTCTGTAGCAGAATTACATTTACCGGGCGGGTAAGCAGCTTCTCATTTTAAGAGTAGGTGAAAACTTGAGCATGTGTGTATGCGTGCTGGCAGTTCCCATTCATTCCACTTCTGTAGATGGTGTTTGGCTTCCCAGGTATGAACACAAATGCTGGCATGTTTTTTTCTGGAGTTGTGTATGAAGTTTGAAGACCTTGTTAGGTTCATCTATTGCACCAAATTGCACCATTTTATTTGCAATTGTAAAATACTTCGAGATGCATCCTCACAACAATATACAACAGTATTTTACCTCAATTCCTGTATTCTAGTTATTTCTAAGCTTTGTCTATCTATTCTTCCAATTAGATATTGTACTAAAGTTTAAATTTTGATAAAATTATAACTAAGTGAATTTTTAATTAAAGAATACAGGACAAATATGATAAAAATATTTTTAGCAAAGCTTAAGCATCCATAATACTCTATGGCAACTGCATTAATTTAATTAATTGGAGTGTACCATGTTGAAACATAAATAAATAATGTGTAAATTGAAAGGCAACTTTAGCTAAGACAGAACAAATACTAGAACAGACCTGGAAATTTAGTTCTAAATTTAAAAACAAAATTAAATATTCCTCAAGAGTTTGAAATATAAAGCAAAATTAAAACTATCTTGTCATCTGCTTGATAGGGCTGCACAGAGGAGTGAGGGTGTCTATGGCAGTCTTGTTTTGCAGTAAGTGATATGGCAGAGCCGTGGAAAAAGGAGCTCTTTTGAGCTCAGATAGATTCTGTCATTCACATATTCTATTGCAGCACTGTGTTAAAGATGGCCAAGCTGGCTCAGTGAAACCGGTAGGTGCCCTCAGCACAGTGCAGAGATGCTGCCTTGGGACCCATCATCTGCATTAAGGAAAATTTTTACCTCACCACAGAGACATCTATACAGCCTCTGGTTTGAGATCTAGTGTGGGTATTTCTGTGCATTCTTGCAAACACTGTGTAAACTTTGTGTTTATCCAGGAGCAGGCTTGCTGTTGGCTTGATTACATGGGAATCTGGCTCTCAGAGAGGACCTCTCCTCTTGCTCATGTCTCATCACAGGAGACAACTCATTATGAGTCTTGTGGCTGGGAGGATGGTGAGGCCTTTAATAGGAGGTCTGATTTTGGCATTTTAGTGGTGTCTAGTGTGGTGCTTTGGCTCTAAAACCAGGTTGAGGTTGGGATGGGGTGGAGCCTTCTCAGGTCCAACAATGTCTCCCTGGGAGAGAAACCTGTGACATAATTAATACATAAAATACAGATATTGTAGCAAGAACATGTCCCTGTGTCAAAGTGGACAAACCAAGCCCACTATGAAAGACAACGCTACAACACCTTCTCTCCTTGTCACAGGAAGTTCATATTGCACGGGAAAGCAGCTTAAGGTTTCTGATTTCTACCTAGGTTCACACAAAGGATAACAGGAGTATCCAACAGAGGTGGATAAGAGTTTGCTTCCTGTGCTAAAAGGCTAGCACAGAAGCCTTTATCCAGGTGAAAATGGGGAGCACATTGTGAAGCAGAGAAGAAATAAATTTCATGTGAAATTCTGCCTCCATAAAAGCTGTGCCAGACTTTTGCTGAACTTTGCTCTTACTACCAATTTCATATGAATGGTACACATGCCTGTAGGATGGACAAGGGCATAAAAGTTGTAAGATAGGCAGAAAAAATATCAATAATATCAAACCAGAAAATACCACGGAAGTACTTTCTTCAGTTAAAGTATTCATTTGATGAGAATTGAAAGTTCAGGCTATGGACGGCTGCATAAGATAACAATCATTGTAAATGTCGTGGTTTCAGCCCACAGATGTTTTTTGGTCAGAGAGGAGAGGAAGGAGTTAAAGAGATTCAAGAGTTTAGAACAAACTAAACTACTTTAATGAAAATATAAGTAATATAATAAAAAGGAATTTTAGGAAAAAAGGAGTATACNCCTGTCCTGTCCGCTCCTCCTTGAAGGTGGGACCCTCCAATGGGCAAAACGCTGAAAATTATCTGACCTTGGTTCTTCGAGCAGTAAGTCTAAACAAGGGCCTCTCTGCATACCATCCCTTGGTATAATCAGGTCTTATCACTGTGAGACGGAACAGCTTTGAACAATGTGCTGTTAATTTCAGAGTTTAGCTAGTTAGAAGAGGCCCAGCTAAGAAAGTAAAACTGTAAAACAGAAAATTGGTTTGTTTTACCTCAAACCAGGACAGTAAATTATTATTTCAACTTTACACTGAGATGTCTTTTGGCTTTAGTTAAAAAAAAGGGCATAAGTTTTCTGCTTAGCCTTCCGTTTGTGATTCAGATGTACTTCTGAGTACAGTTTTGGAACCACAAATAATTTCTGAACCAAACATCAACAAAAAATGAAGTGAAAACTGCTTAAAAGAAAATCTCTCTTTATCCACTCCTCATGATACTTTAATGCATACTTCCCTGCATTTTGCGTTTTTAGGTGATGGCAAATTCTGTTGAATTTTTGGAGAGTGGGGAAAAAACCCTGCCTGCCTTAGAACTAATTGTCCTGTATGAACAATCACCATCACTTCAGAGTAGATTTTGGTGTGTGTCTTACTAATGCAAATATATATATTTGATTCAAATGTGAATTACCTTACCATTTTCGATTACGTTTTAAAGAACTTCATCAGATTTATTTCTTTATAATTATTGTGTACCCCCTTAATTGTACACAAATTTAACCTGTGTGGAAAAGCATGAGTTTGACAGCTTATTTGGATTTTTGAATCTGCTCTGACAGAGCATACAGCATGACTCTATATGTAGGGAGTCTAACCAATCAAATGTGTTCATGTAGTGGAGGTGACCTGCGTGTGCTACTTGTTGGACTAGAGAACATTTGAATGGCAAATGCGTAAGAGATAACAAATGACTGATACATTGGATTTGCTGCATGTATTCTGCATAGAAGTTTTTTGTGTACACATTAAATGGTCTGAATTCAGAAGTCAGATTTACTTTGTCCATGATGAACTGTGGAAATCCCACCTGTAATTTATATATAAAGTTTATAGTTTGGTTTTATAGCTTCTGCAGAAATATGATACTTCCGTCCAGTCTATGTGTGTATCTGGCAACTGTCTAATGAAAAGCAAACCTCTTTGTTCTGTAGTCACATTGACGTGGTAAGGGAAGCACAACTTTGTAACTGGCTCTTTATAATGATTGATGTGTCTTGTTAAAAGAGATGAGGATGCTTACCAGGTTCTCATCTTAAATTTGATTTGAACTCCATATACACGGTATAAGATATTAGATGGCTTTTAGTTTCCTTTCATTAGTATCCCTGGCAAAGTCCAATCAAACTAATTCTAGATGTATTGTAGACATCTTTATGTAGACTTGGTGCACCAGGCTCCTGTTATAGACCTATGGAGAAAAATTCTAAAATAGGTCAGATGACTAATGCCTACACATAACTATTTTTCTGCACTAACTATAAAGGGAGTTCTGCTGTATGATAAACTCAGATTTCAGGTATTCAGGTTCAGGTATTCTTTGAAGATATTTAAAGTTTGGTGAGATGACTCTTGCCAATTCGGTCCATGACCAGTGCAAAAATAATTATTGCTTGTTTTGTACAGAAAAATCTTTTTACCTAGTCATCTTTGTTTAGATATCAGAATTACCATACAATGCAGGTAAACTAAATCAAGGTTTGCAGACACTGAGTGTTTCAAATAATAATTTCACAGTTCTGCTCTCAAGGGATGAAAGTGGTGAAGGTTCACCAGCTTTTTCACTTGTCTCATATTTACATTCTTTTAAAGCTCTTGACAAGCAGGAATTAAGGCTTTGCTCCTGCAACTTCTTTGGTATTAGCAGAGGCACTCATATCCCTGGCAAAGGAGCTCTGTGTGTAAGGGGCAGCTTACAGACACAACTTGCATTTGCAACAGAAATCTTTCTGTCATTATCAATTATTATGGCCAGACACTGTGATTTCTGAAGTAACTGAGCCCAGGTATCCTCTCATTCTTCAAGAAAGAAAAAAAAAAAAGGCTAATTTTCAATTAGAGCTACGTTTAGAAAATGCTAAGCTGGAGAATATAGCCAGCTATGAGGAATTGGTTTGGGAGTCAGAAAAGCTTAGAAAAAAATTAAAGAGGCTTTATAGAAAGGTGAAGAGAAATAGAAACAAAAGCTTGTTGAAATCATTGAAGATTCAAAGGAACCAGGCACTTTTGAAAACTGATAATACTAATTTTCTTACTGGCCTTCTATTTTTTCACTTCACACATTTGAAAGTCCTCCCCCTCCCACCTCCCCCCTTCCCCTCTCTTGCCCCCCTCCCACCCAGTCTGAAACACTTACATTTGTGAAGTATTACATTCTGTGAGTAGTAATTGTAGTTTGCCATTTATTTGCCAATAATTGCTTATTTTTCTGTTCCACTCCAGGGAACATCTGAGGACACCAGCTGGCTAAATATTATTCTCCCCTCATCATCTCTATTTATAGACAAATAGAAGAAGCCTATAGGAAGAAGCAGTGGTTTCTTTTAACCTTAAAAAAGTGCCCCTTGGCATAACATGACCCTTCTGTTCTAAATCCCGTGCTTCCTGCTCTGAAATTTTCATCACTTCAGTATAATTCCCTGTACACCAGTATGTTTCATAAATAGTTCAGTCTCCAGACCGAACTGGAAGCATTTCCTCTCACTCCAAATTCTCCTTGCTCTTTTGTTAATAAGCTGGAAACCCAATAGCATTATTTCACTTTTAATTTCAGTGAAGTGCCTCCATTGCAAAAAGACAATAAACTATTGCGCTGGTAGTTTGAACAGTCATTTGTCATCTGTGGAGCAATTATGCTGAGAAAGACTTGACAGAATGGACCACTTACTGCTAATAGGGCCAACACTCTGCTTTAAAGCAGACACTATCCACAACCAAGCTCAGCTAATGGATATGTGTCAAAAGTGATGTTTCTGAAGCAAAATCTCAGGTACTTAAGATATTCCTATTTCCTCCCCAAGACATCTCTTTAAGGTGACAAATGAGAAACCGCAACTCTTCTATATAATTATTGTCTGAAACAATATTTGCTGATAGCTGACTATCCTTAATATTGATTACCTGAAAATGTCACAATGATTTCTTGGTATTTTAATAGCTTTATAAATAGAAATGGTAAAGGCAAAATGTGAAAGGTAGTGGCAAGGAGATTCGATAGAATTAAAAGGGTGAAAATGGAAAAGACAGTGGAGATATCTCAGGAAGAAATATTATACAGAATAACAAGGAAAATTTCTAGGTTGTCTATGATATATACACATAATTAAAAGAAGAGTTACGAGGTGTGAGACAGAAAGATGAGAAATCAAAACATGTTATCAGGAATAATCAAGAAAAGGTCGCATTTTCTCTTAGATTTAGAAAGTAAGTATCTCAGATAGTGGCATGCATCAGAAAGAGACAAAATGTTCTTCAATTGGCTCATGTAGCAGAACTGTGCAGAAATTTTGAGCTATATGAAGTGCTATAGCTACTAAAGTTAAAAGGATAATTTCAGTCATTTCATACCTAACAGTCAAAGTCTGAAACAATACTTCTGAAATGGCTTAAGCCATGAACTACTCCAATAGCTCATCCTTATTCATAATTTTTTCTGTTGTGATTTATATACTTTCTCGAAGTTGTCGTATGTTTTCTGGAGAACATCACATTTAATCTCTAAATAGTAAAATGTGCTGTTAGATTTTCTGCTGACTGGCATTGCCAAAGTGCTGAAGACTTCATGCTTAAATGTCTCTAAGCACTATAGTCTGCAGATGTAACTGAAAGGAATTAGTTATAGGCAAAAAGAGGAATAGTCACCATTTGTTTTGATGACATTGTTGCGCAGCAGGTGAAGGCCACTGTCATTTACCATTAGGTCCTGTCAATTAGGGAAACACTTTTGGTCCCTTCAGTGCTTTGTTTTCAAAAGAGGTTGGAGAGGGAAACACTACTATGGGAGTGAATAAGTGTTCTAGTTTACCATACTACTGCAAAGCAAATAGTGTGGCATGCTATGCCACCTAAAATATAATTTTATTATCAACAACTACAAGAGAACTCAAATCAAATCTCTTTTTACTGCCACTAACCAAAACCAGGACCTATTTACCACACTGCATGTGCATTTATTATATTACTGCCAGTTTTAGACACTAAAGATATACTCTGAGAAGCTCAAAATAGTTTTGAGAAATCATCCCTCTATGTTAATAAATTGTTTCTGCTGCTCTGTTTGTGTCAAATGGCAAGGCTGAAGCAAAGCAGCCTAAGGACTGGTAGTGTTAGAAGTGTCTTTGAGCCTGATACAGTCTGAGACAGTCTTTATGTTAATGTATAAACTGTCTTCCAAATAGATTCCAGTCCCTTTGTACAGCACTCCCATCCTTTCACATTCATCAGAAATAGGAAAAGTGCAAAAAACCAACACGCCCAAAGCCAAACTCCCTCCCTGACCTCGAAGTGAGACTCTCCTCTAAACTTTATGAAAAAATAAAATTTTCCTTGCAAAACCCCAACATTTGGATTACGTTGTTCATTCCAGTTTCTACTGAAGAAATTTCAGTTTACTTAACTCTGGCCATTCTGTGGAGACCCTGGTGATTTTTTTCTTTTTTTTTTTTATTGGGGTGGCTGTCTGGCTGTTTTTGAGCAAGTACATTTTTTCCCTGAAATTGCTAGAGGAGGGTGTTTCTTCAGTAAAACAGTGCAGGAATGACATAGAGCTCTTTGTCCTACCTTTATGGAAACTAAATGAAATGTCTCTGATATCACACTGTTCCTAAGACACTAAGATGTGAATGGGTAAGAAAGTTTGAATATAGTGTAAACCTTCAGTAGTGAGGTGAAGGAAAGAGATTAAGGTTCTGGCAAGATTTTTCTGCCCAGTAGTAAGACATGTTCCATTTCTCATTTCAAAGCCCTGCAGTTTGAGTTGTTCTTGGATCCTTGAATGACTTGAGGATCTTAGAATGTATGATCATCCAAGAATGCCATCTTAGATTTGCATCAGGCTAGGTACTTATTAACGGTCCTCTCAAAAAATTATTTTAGCATTGCAATTATCTAAGCCTCCTTATCAGATCAGAGTACAGCCATCTGCTCTGAACTGGGCTTACCCTGAAGCCCAAGGAGATGTTACAACTCACAGAAAGCACAGTTGCTTATTTACTTAATCATATTAGATATAAAATATTATCTCAGTTCTTTCCCAGACAAATGACTTTCATATTATTTTCTGGAAAAATTTCAAGATGTTCACTTCAGCCTGTGGAAAGCCATATTGGTGTTAAATACCTAAAAGACTGTCACTGATGAAATTATAATATAATGGAAATAATGTTCCCAATTTCAGCACCAGGTGGTTGCTGTAAATTTTTATAATCATAAAGCCCTTGACTGTGCTTGATTCAACCTTTATGTAAACATTTGACAGAACTAGGAATTTACTCAAGGGCATAATGAAAGGTTTAACTTTTTCAAACACTTGTGTTTTAGAGGAACTTACTTAAATGAATACTTATACTCAGGGATATTTGGTGCTATATATATTTTTGGGGTAAATGACCTGCTCATATGCACTGTGATACATGTGCAAGAACATTAATAGAACGTACACTTTAAAAAGGAAACCGCAAGTAAAATGAAGAATCCCAAGGCAGTATGTTTTCTCAAGTAAATTACATAAATGAAAAATTAAATCCTTAGGCACCAAGAATTTTGGGTTACTAATGAGTTAAAAGCAATGGGTAATATATAGCTGGACAGTAAACTTATGAAAAATTACCGAGAAAAAAAGTTTGCATTTGGATATTTAAATTCACTGGAGGCAAGGAAAAGACTTTCTGCTAAGAACATTGAACCCAAATCACAATAAGTTCAGTATATGAAACATTTTAAAACTGATTAATATCAGTTTGGTATTAATCTCTATTCTTCTTTATGCACTGCTGTTTACTTGGTCCAAATTAGACCTTTTATATAAAGAAAGGCAGATCTGGAAGTTAAGAAGTGTCAGGATGTGATATCTGGATAGAGAAAATAAGGCTTCTTTGTCTCAAATATTGGTTGTTTAAGCTGTTGACTTCTCAAGGGAGAAGACTGAAATTAAAAATTCACAGCATTCTTAAAATCAAAAGTATTTTTTTTCAACCCTATTCAGCTGTTGAATTACTTTTTTTCCTACTTCTTCACCAGTACTGTGTTATATTTCATAGAATCCTAGAATGGTTAGAGTTGGCAGGGACCTTGAAGATCATCGACTTCCAACCCCCCTGCCATAGGCAGGGACACCTCCCACTAGACCAGGTTGCTCTAAACCCCATCCAGCCTGGCCTTGAACCCCTCCAGGGATGGAGCATCCACAGCTTCCCTGGGCAGCCTGTTCCAGTGCCTCACCATCCTCACAGGAAAGAATTTATTCTTAATATTTAATCTAAATCTCCCTTCTTCTAGTTTAAAACTGTTACCCCTTGTCCTATCACTACATTTCCTGACAAAGAGTCCCTCTCCAGCTCTCCTGTATCTCCTTCAGATACTGGAAGGCTGTCTTTAATTTATATCATTTGTCACCTCCTACTTCTCTAGCGTTTACCAGGTCTCCTACTTTTGCAGTTTACAAAGCCGAGTTTGCTCATTTTCTTTTGTCTTTTTCTCACCCTATTTTTGCACCTATTTCTGAAGTGATAAAGTGGTGACCAGAAATTAAATCTGGCTTTGTACTTTTCACAGTAGGTTGTAAGAGTGACTGTAATTGTTGTCAAGTAGAGAAAGGAAAAGGGAAGATCTTCAAGCCTCTGCTGAAGCAGATGTTCATATCCCATTATTCAGTGATAAACCGTAAAAGTTATACTCTCCATACTGACTCCTGCTCTTGCTGGATATGTTCATATTTGTTAAAGTGTCTGATCTGGAGCTGAAAGCTCTGATTTACTGCCCCAGGCAAGGTACATGCCCTGCAAATCTGGCTGAGATGAAGATAGGTCCTGAGGACCTGATGGGGGCCTGAGTCACTTGTTGCTTTTTTGTGTAGAAAGTTACATTGTCTAAGATGTGGGCTCTTGGGTCTTATTGAGAATATGAGTTTTAGATTCTCTTAAAAATGCATCTTTAGTATGATTTTGAAAAGTTCAGGACTGACTCCAGGTGAGTCATTCTAATAATATACATTGCTTGTTGAATTTTATCCTAAAGTATAGACATGCTCCCTTTGAAGTCAGTAGGAGTTTTCCCTTTCATACTGCAATGGAAGAAGGATCTGACCTGTAAATATGCATGTCAAGACTAAAGGCAAAATGTGAGCCCTTGGGCACCTTTGTCATGGAATAAGGCTTGTCTGGTACCTGGACAGATCAAGACCTGCCATATGAAACAGTGTTGGCTTCTATACATGATAGGCTATTTCATTCTCGCCTTTGCACTTTCTAACAGCTCTCAGGAGAAAAAAGGCTAACTACAAAATGCCACATGATCAAAATCTGCTTTCTGGAATATAAATCTACTCATATCAGTGGAGCTGCTCTTGATCTAAACCCATGTGAAAGAGAACTGCATCAGCCCAGAAAATTGTTCAGCACAGAAAATATTGATGGGCTCCTTGCTGTCTCACTGGGATAGAACAGTGCTTTTAAACTATTGCTCCAGATATCCTAGAAATTCCACCAAGGGAATGTTAACTAAGAAATACAGGAATCAAATCCATGTAGCAAAAATAAAATTAAAAAACCATAAAGGAAAATAAAAATTTAAATGTGCCATTGGTGTTCAGGTGTACAGTAAAAAATGAAATGAGATTGTAGATCTAACAAATAACAAACAGTCTTTAACATTTCCTCTTGCTGAAATCAAAGAACAAAATAAGCTCCGGTAAGATTTTTAGCCAGCATTATTCTTACCAGTAACAACTGACCTGCTTCAAACAGCAACAACAGCCACAAACAGTATTTGTCTTTTAAAGCTGCATATTAAATGCAGACATAAGCATCTGTAAACAAGTCATACTGAGGAAGCATAAATGCTGTGGCTCCCTGTATGGTCCTAGTAATTTGAGAAAAGTGCCACCTGACTGAAGAATTCAATATTTTTGTCTTGCAATTTGTTCACATCCCAAATCCCTGACATTGCTATGAATCATAAACTTAACTCTTAATTGCCTTCAGTAAGCAGTTGTAGTGAGATAGCTAATGGCAAAGTGGCAGTTTCTGGAAAATAAAAGTGTCTGGAGTGGCTGGATAATCCCTGTTGATTTTTCAGACCAAACACTGCCTACAACAGATCTACTGTTAGGCTCAACTAGAAGGCTCAACTTTGAAAGCATGAAATAATAGATGAGGCCTTCAAAGGGACCTCGGCAGGCTGGAGATAAAGGACAACAGAAATCTCATGAAGTCCAGTCAAGAGAAATGCCAAATTCTTCCCCTGGGCAGGGATAACCCCAGACAGTACAGACTGGGGGCTGTCCAGCTGTATATCAGCTTTGGAGTAAAAAGACTTGGGGGTATGGGTGGGTACCATTGAAAATGAGCCAGCAATGTACCCTTCCAGCCAAGACCCCAACAGCACTTTGGAAGTGCATTGAGGAGAGAGCTGCCAGCAGCTTGAAGGGCATGTGCCTTCCTCTCCACTTACTACTGATGAGACGCATCTAGAATGCTGTGTCCAGTGCTGGGCTTCCCAGAAAAAGTGAGTGAGTCTAGTGAAGGGCCATGATGATGATTAAGGGACTGGAGCATTTATCTGACCTATAAGGATAGGCTGAGAGAGCTGGGGCTGCTCTTCCCCTGAAAAGGAAGCTTGTTAGGCTATGTTTACCCTAACAAATATTTGGTGCAGAAAAAAAAAAAAGGTCAGTAAATACAAACAATTGTTACTGAGGCGCCTGTATTTCCACTATTTATAGTTCAGGTGTTTTACTTCAAACTAGATTTAATTTACTTTGAACAAGATATTGATTCATTCAGCCAAACTGCCCTACCATGCATACACTTAAAGCTGTTGAAAAAAATTTAGTTATCAGATAAGATGTTTGTGTGCCGTTTTAGAATTTTGATTAGGCCTGGTGCCCCCTGAAACAGATCACTGTTTAATTGCATCCAAAAAGAAACAGTTTTGCATGCACCAGAACCATTCTGTCAACAAAATCACTGCTGTGTAAGTGGTGACAACTCAGGGAGATCCTTCGCCGTGGCATTACGGCTCAGAACCGACACAGGCACAGCCTCTCAGTCTCAAAAGGGAGCAGGAGAGAAATGGTGCTGTGAAGCAATGCATGTCACCTTCCATGACGAGGAGAGGTTGATTTCTAATCCCATTTTGACACTATGTACATAATTTGAGCAAGGATACAGGATGGTAGCAGGAATTAGCCTCTTCCTGGTAGTAGACTAGTGGACTCTAGTGGATTTATTCAGAAACAGTGTTGATTCCTTTCCTCTTTGCAATTGATGTGACAAACCCCCATATCATCCTGCTGCTCAGGAGAAAGCAGTGACACAGCACCAAACTGACTGTTGGGAAAGAGTGCCAGCAGCCACAGAGCCCTAAGCAGTTCTGAGTGTCACTGCCAATCTCCAGTTGTGAATTATTCCTTTTTCCTGAGGAAGAATGAAAGCATTGCAATGATCTCAAAAGCACTAGAAGCTGGCTTTATCCCAGCAATACAAATATCACATCATATCTATTTAGGTACTTATTTCAATGTAAGTACTTTAGAGAACATCCATCTGAAAGATAAGGAAGTGTTTGGTTCAATTGCTATGGCACTCAAATGAGTATTTGACCACAGCTGGAATACACGTTACGACTGGGGTAGTATCATTCAGATTGTGATTTCAATTCAAAATCTAATCCAAGTTCAGTCTAGTAGGTAGAATCTTCATGTTTCTTACACTGTTTTGTGAATTTTACCACATACATAAGAACTCAAAAATGTTAATTAAATTTTCACTAATTTTTTTGTTCCCTAAAATGTAATTTCCCCGCTTTTATGCATGTTTGCAATAACAATGGCAAAAAGATACATCCTGACAGTCTATCATATCTTCTGGAAGTCTTAGTTCTTTATGTTGACTTCATCACTATATACTTGTTATCATCTACAATATTTATGCTGCTCTATTGAAATCAGATTGATAATACTGAAAGGTTGTTACTATGGTTATGCTACTACAGTGATATAGGTGTCAATGTACACCAGCAACATAAGACATGTCCCATTTACAACTGTATGCCACTTAAGTAACAGGTTCAATAATAGGAAAAGAAATTGCCATAGAAATATTTTCTTTATGACAAAATGAACAGTCTGTTTTTAATACTTCTTGGTAAAAACAGAAGTTTTTAGCTTCTGTACAGTATATATGCAATGTTCTTAGCTGTCTAAATTTTCCTCCTTATTATGTAGTATGTATATTTACATATGCAATATATATATGTTACATATACATGTAATATATGTAACATGTGCTATATATAGTATATATTACATATGTAATATATATTAGTGTAATAATATAGTATATAGTTACTTATGTAATATATGTATATTATGTAGTATGTAGCTCTGGATCCTCCCCCGAGTCTGTATATTTTGTCCCTGGCTGAACAATCAGTATTTGTCTACTAATTTAAGACCATTCTCTTGAATTGCTATTTTTATAGCAAGCTTCCTTCTTCAGAAGGAATAAATTTTAAACTTGAAATTGTCCCATTCTTGTGTCATTGTAATCATGTCATCAACCATTCTGAGTCACTTCTTTGTGCCTTTTGCATGGCACATTACAATTCACACTTGTCTGCATACAAGGGCCTAACTCACATAGCCTCTAAACATATCTCTGACCTGGCTATATTCCTTCCCAAATCTAAGATGTGTTTTGAAGCAAGGTTACAGACTTGCTAAAAGCCAAAAGGAAGAGGAATGGACCACTCTTTAGCATTTTCTGTGAAGTCTGGAGAAGTCTGCCTTTTCCTTAACCTCCTTCACTGGTTCTGCTCCTGACACAGAACATTTTCATAGAATGAAGAAAATCAGAGGAGCGAGAAGACTTCAGTATCCATTAACTTGAAGAAACAGACATTTATCCATACAAGCCAAGGCCTTGAAGCACTATTTGCCCAATTACATATCTATGAGGAAAAGTGAGGGATAGACAGATATGCAAACATGTCGGTCTAAGCTTTAAAATTAAAAATGGTTAAATTTATTATTCTTGCTACCAGATATGCTAGTGATGTCTTTTCTTTGCTAATGATAGGTGAGCTTCTCTGGAACTAGTTTAGGCTGTTTTCTCTACAATTTTTCCTGCCCAACATCTGCTTCAAGATTGTTCCAGGTGATTTCAAGCACCAGTTTGAAATCAAGCTGTTCCTGAGTAGAAATAAAAACTTCAAACCCTAACCAAAATGTCACATTTTTTCACCTTCTACCCTCTTGACTTCAGGTAAACTCTTTCAGGATATACAATGACAAGACAAATACAAAACTAAAATTTTACTCAGAAGCTTGACTTCTGGACTTGACAGGAGCTAATCCTCTGCAGAAGAAAATAAAAAGAGATTGTGTTTGTTTTGCCTTTGTCTTTCACTTTCTAATCAATGCATTACTTCCACCAGCTTCTGACTTTAAGAATGTTGATTCAAACTAGAGCCTGAATCAGAAAGAAAAGATTTCAAGATTTATTGTCCTCTGTCATGATGTAACCCTGCTTGGCAGCTAGGACCATGCAGATGCTCTCACAGGAAAGAGAGAGAAAAGGAGAGAGAAAAGGAGAGGAAAAGAGAGGACCAAAAACTCATGGGTTTAGATAAAGACATTTAATAGAACAATAACACAAAAAAAGAAAGTAACAACAACAATAATGATAATAATGGTAAACGAGCATACAGGATAAAATAATACAACACAAATCATTCTCATGTGGTGATTTGGTTGCCCATCCTGTTTCAGGCAGTGATTGCAGATCTCTGCTCCTCAGCCAACCCTCATTTATATACAAAACATGATATCTATGGTATGGAATATTCCATTGGGCATTCTGTTGTTCTGTTTATGCTCCTTTTCACCTTCTATGGGAAGCTAAAAAAAAAAAAAAGTCCTTGAATAGTATAAACATCACCTAGCAACAATTAATACAATATGCATCATTGATATTTCTTTCATGCCAAATCTGAAGTGCAGCAACCACTAGAAAGAAAATTAGCTCTATCTCAGCTGAAGCTAGGACATCCTCTACTAGGTTAGCTAAAAGGATCCACTTTTCTTCATATATTTTGCCTTTTAAATTAACCTCCTTCTCTTTGCTAGTCATTCTTCTTTTCTCCTAAAAGAAGCAGGGCCCCTTCTGCCAAAGTGTAGGTTGGGGGATCTCTGTCTTTGGAGATATTCAAAATATGACTGGACACTGCCTGAACAACCTGCTCAGAGGTGGCCATTTTTGTGGGCGGGGGATTAGACCAGATGATCTTCAGAGATCCTTTCCTGTCAAAATTATTCTGTTCTAAATCTCAGTGGGAACTGACTTTACTCCCTTACTTTATCTCTTCCTTCTTGTTTTTCCCGAAGTATTTATTCCTTCCCTGATCTCAGTGTATTAAAAATAAGTAGTTATTTAGGAAGTCAGTCTGTCACATACCATTAGGAGAGACACATTTATGTTATTTATAGTTAAGTCCAATATGCAACTTCCTTTAAACACTCAAAAGTGCTCTTCAGGTGGCTTCAAAGCCAGGTAACTGGCTTTTAGGCTCGGATAATATCCAAGAAATAAAGAAATGAGATCCAATTAAGAATGTCACTGATGAATGTGGAATTCAGATTTTATTTCAACATTGCTTCAGGATTCATTTCATTGTGGATTGATTGCCTACCATTTCAAAGATATTTTTGAACTCATTCCAAATCAGCCAAGAACTATGGTGTCAGAGCAATATGACACTGATCCATGACTGAAATATCCTGCTTTTCCTATCATGAAAGAGTCCCTGGGTAGGAAACAGGAAAACAAACACCCCAAAAACAAAGAAAAACTGTTTTTGTTGGAGGAAACTAGATCTGTGGACTTCAGGTACAAATTAATCTCTCCTTTCCAGCCCTATAGAGCTGACTCTCATCCTGCTCATGCCTCAAGGTTTCTCCTGTTCCAGACCCAAGGATACAGTGGCTTCCTGTGCCTGAGTCCAGTCAACAGTGAGGTTGAGCATGTATTCTTGGTACACGTGTACTGCCCCCACCCTGCCCTCTATATACATATGAATGTACATGCATCCTGACTCTCTTGATTTTCAGCCACTTCCACATTCATGAGTTTCCCAAATATAAGACTGAGTTTTAAATCCACCTAATATCCCTGTCTGGCTCCCAGGTCTCTCACTCAGTTGTTGGCTCTGATCTTATGTCTTTCAAAGTGCTGATGTCCTCCTACCACACTGTTAGTTCAAGATTTGTAATTAGTCGCCCCATCTCATATGCTTTCCACCAGTAGCTAGTTTTCGACATTCAGGCTCTCCTGGGTCCAAGACCTGTTGTCCAACTTTTTGGTGAGGTTGACTTGAAGTTTGCTGGAAGTTCACACATGTAGGCTTAGAATATGGTGTGAATTCCCCCAGAAGATAGTTACAAATGAGATTTAATATAGGATGGACTGTAGTAATCAAGAGCAGGGCTTGATGCGAAAAGCATACTGACTAACCACCTTCTTAAATTGTACCAGCCCCATTTATCCCTCTTTTTTTACTTTCTATTTTCCCATGTATGTTCCTCCCCAATCTTTCTTTTTCCTTGCCTTTGTCCCTTCCCTTAAACATCCCAAAGGAAGCATTATACAATTCCAGAAGTCTTTCTGCCTTGTCCCAAATTTTCCTTCCACCCCTGCAACACATAGTAGGTTTTATAACATGTTAAGGAATAATCCTCCACAGTTTATATGTTTTGCACAAAGGAAAATGCTTGAGTGTCCTGTGAGGATGTTAGCAATTCAGTGTTTTCAGTTCGAGTGCTTCCACCCATTGTTATTCCACTAATCACAACAGGCTTTTGCTTTAATTAGAAAAAGCTTTATTCATACAATATAACAGAGAGGGACAGGCTACTTTGATGTTTGAATGGTTATATATGTATGTAGTGTTAATTCCACTTCTGATTGTAAACAGGTAATTTACCTTCTATGTACTTAGATGTTTATGCTTTTTCTGCTCTAATGAATATATGAAAGTGCACTTTGTTTTATATGAGTTAAGAAAGTTTATTCAGAGAAAGACAGAAGATGAGTCTTCCAGCAGTCTGAAAATAATAACCTAAGTCCCCAAGAACTGTGGGGTTTTGTCCATTCAACTTTTGTTGATCCGCTTTTAAAAGCCTAAGTCTCTCCCTATGTGAAGAAGTTATGTATCTCAAACTATGACCTTACACTACAGACAAGAAATTTGACATCAAGCTATTTCATGGACATAAATCAGTGATTTTCAGCCTGTGGTCTACAGATTATTTCTATGGATCCTGGAGGAATGCAAATAAGAAATGTCTGCTTTTTGGTTAAATTCATTACCTCATTGACTGTATCTTCCATGGGGCCAATGTAGCCCCAAGACTTTACTTCCCTGTATTCTCCAGCTATTCAGAGGTAAGAAATACGCATGTTTCAGGAAAGCCTGAAAGATATACATACCAAAAGTATTTCTTCTGTGGGTGAAGAAACTTGCTGTCTAGACCGATGCATTAGCAAGTTCACTGAACACATGACATAAATGTTCGTTTCCATTTTATTTTGGAAATGAATGTGGTGGAAAGTTCTCCAGAATTCCAGAGAAAACAATGAAATTTTGGTTTTAAAGAGAAAACAAACAAAATTATTATAAGAATTAGAGAAATTCTGAGAAGCATCAGCATGCGTAACGATTGCCAAGACTAATAGTTATGAAGAGGAGAACCATTTTAGATGTCAACATCACAACCTTCTAGCTATGCCTGGCAATGAATCATGTTAACAAATACCCCAAAAAAGCAGTGTAATACATGGATGTAGAAATGAACCATCACTACCATTGAATATAATTTTTTTGAAATGTAGCAAGATTTACTGAACACTTGCATTTAATGAAATTTCAATCTTTACACGATGCAGGTTAGAGAAGTAATGTTAACATCACTTTTCAAATAAAATTAAGGAGGCAAATACTTTCATAGTCATTTAAAGAGGTCAAACACAAATTAAATATTTCCAGAAGCCTGAGAAGACTCAAACTGGACAGAATGTTTGTGAATTTGTTTAATAAAAAGTATGACTGTATTAGCTTAGCTGTACATACAGCAGAACATAATACGGAACTTTTATAAGTTGCCTATTGGACTTTTACAATGATCCATAAGATTCATTAGTTTCCACACAGAGAGAACCAGTAGAAAGCGATATAATCTCAGCCTTTAAGCTCACATGAAATATGTTTATCTAGCAACACAGGAACACTTTGTGACACTAACTACTGACATTTCCATGCTATTTTTTCAGTGGCATTGCTAGATTTTGTAAAACACATCACTTTGGGGGATTTTCTCCTGTTCTTTCAACATATTAAAATACAGCTTTAAAAATTACTAGTATTTAAGGCTATTTGAGACAAGGAACAGAAGGGGGGAAAAGGTACATAGAAATGTAGCAAAACAAGAAATTCTGGATGGGCAGATATATGAAAGAATGGTGTGACTGGTCACTGTCAGGCACAAGTTATTTGGTTACAGAGCTAACGACCCAGTACAGCTGTCCTTATGTCCCCATAAAAGCACAGCAGGACAGAGAAGAATAGCTATAACATCCGCACATGTTTATCCCCACAAGCAAAAGACATCCACAACTGTAAGACTCATTGGCTCTGTCCATAGTTCCCATTGTGTCTGTTCGTAAAGATGATCTCAAGATCAAGCTCAACTACTGTGCATGCTCTATTACGGCCTTGGGCAAGGGTGCAGGCTGAAATGCACCCCAGGGAGCATGTTGCTGCAATTGCTTGGTAGGTTAGTAAGCTGCCAGGGACAGATGGATGAGGCTGTCCACCAGCTACCCCAGGCCCTGAAGCCCTTGTGTGGATAGAGGCAAATGGGGGGTGGAGTGAGTAGTGCTGCTGGCTGCTCCTGGGACTGTGTTTATTAGGGAGGAAAGATAAAGGATCACAATTATGGCAGCTACATGATTGTAATAGTCTCCTGAGAAGCTGGAGTAGAGAGCAGATAGTTATATGCAACTAGAAAAAGTACATGACTCACCCACCAATAATCTCTTGCTTTGGCGCTTTTACAAAAGAAACTTTACAAATAGCGGTTTGAAAAAAAACCCGGGGATTTTAATTTTGTGTTCTCACTGTGAACCTGTGTCCCAAAATATTGCTGTCCTACAGTGCACTGTTTCCTCTCTCAGAGCAGTGAGGACATATGGCTCTAACCAGACCTTACCCAAAAGTATCCTCCCTCTTTCTCCTATGTTCCAGCAGTGCAGGAGAGAGAGGGCACTGTTCTTCAGTTGGCTCACACCCCAGCTGTAGTTCAAGCATGTGGTCACTGAGTTGGTCGTTAAGCAACTGCAGCAGGGAGGCGTTTTTTGTGCTTACCTCCAGCTCACATTTGGACTCACTGCTTGTGCCCAAGTGAAGAGAGGATTGACTGCAGCAGAGTGTATGGCACTTTTCGAGCAGTGTTTACAAGAGCTCAAAAGCTCAAAAATATAAAAGGCTCTCAAAAAACATTATGGCCAACAGGTTCTTACAGCTTTTACTTGCAAACTCCTGTGTACCTGAGATCCCTGGCAGAGGTACTAAAATGACAAGTAGGGTAAACTTTAAAAATGAAAAAAACCAAACCAACAAGTGAATCCTTGGTGGCATATGTTAACTACTTAACCAGACAAGATTATCTAGTTAAAGATGGCTTCTTAGATCAGTTGGTCCAAACTCAAATGTAACCTGTGTTAAAGTGTTATTATATGCTTTCTCCATCCCCTACTAGAAAATGTCTTTCTAGATGGGTTGCAGAACTTGCTAAAGGTTTTAATCTGCTTTCACATACCTTGCAAGCATTAATATGATTGCATATTTCAGAGTACCCCTCCTTTTACTTGCATTTGTATTTACATTGTTTCTACATTTGTATACCATTATGCATGTTTACTGTATCATTACCAAAGTAAGACCTTGAACACATCTTAAAATATTTGGTATCAACACAGCTTGATTTTCACCAGTGTTTCCTAAGAACATGGAGTGTGAAAATAGCACTCTAGTCTCGTCCAGCCATGTACTAACCAAACATATTAATGCAGTACAAATTATCATCCTGTACTAACCAAACATATTAATGCAGTACAAATCATCATCCTGTTAGCAAAACCATATGCTGCCTTCTATGTCTCTTGCATTAACTTCTGCCATCCAAACGTACTTCTGAACCAGTAGTATTTCTTGGGCAGTGAACTGCTTATTGCTTACCAAACTTTAAAACAAGCATCACCAGGAAAGTAATTGAACATTCATGACAGCTTGTCTAAAACATTCACAATTACAGATGTCCCTTCCTTGCAGGGCTCTGGGACACTGCAACCAGCTTGTCCACTGATCCTGCTTGGGGAAAGAACACCCTGCTTTCTTTCCCCAGAAATTTTCTGAGTTATAGCCAGTGCTTCTCTCAAAGTCAGTAGGATTGGAGACGCACTACCTCTCACTATCTGGTCTTGATGCAGCTCTGACTATGTTGTGGTGAGTTAAAATGGTCTGGCTGCCAGATGCCTACCAATGCTCTCTCACTGTTCCTCTACAGCAGGACAGGGGAGAAAAATTGGTGAAACTTCTGGGGAGATTGTTTACCAATTACTGCCTTGGGCAAAACAGTCTAGAATTCAGAAAGATTAGTTTAATTTATTGCCAATTAAAGATAGAGTAGGCTGGTGAGAAGCAAATATAAAAACTAAAACGTGTTCCCTCCATGAACCCCATTCTTCTCAGGTTCAACTTCAGTCCTTCATTCCTGACTTCTACTTTCTCCCCTGCTAGGCAGCACAGGTGGGATGGGGAATTGGGATTGCAGTCAGCCTAAAACACTTTATTTTTATTGTTCCTTCCTCCTCAATATTTTTCCTCTAATCCAGCTCAAAATGGTCTCTCTCATGGGATACACTCTTTCATGAACTTCTCCAATGTGGATCTCTCTCATGAGCTGCAATTCTTGAAGAAAGCGTCCTTTTCATGGGGTACAGTCCTTCAGGAATGGATTGCTCCAGTGTGGGTCCCCTATGGGCTACAGGTCCTGCCAATAAACCTGCTCCTGTGTGGGCTTCTCTCCACAGGCCACAGTTCTTGCCAGGGACCTGGTCTGGTGTGGGGTCTCCATAGTCTGCAGCTTCCTTCAGGACATGCTCACTTGCTGCTTCATGGTGTCCTCCAGGGGCTGCAGTTGGATACCTGATCCACCATTGTCCTCCATGGGCTGCAGGGCAATCCCTTTTCTGACACCTGGGACACCTCCTCCCCCTCCTTCACTGACCTTGTTGTCTGCAGATTTGTTTCTCTCACATTATTCTCACTCCTCTCATGGCTATTGTGCAACACTTTTTACCCTTTCTTAAATACTTTATCACAGAGGCATCACTAGTGTTGCTTATGGGCTCAGCTGTGTCCTGTGGTGGGTCCATTGGATCTGGCTGTAACTGTCTGTATCCAAGTCCCTGGTTTATTCTCACAGAGGCAGCCCCTACAGCCCCCTTGCTGCGGAACTCTTGCCAGGTTATCTTAATACACCTCAGCCCTACCTAAACCCATGGGAATGATGAGGTGAGCTGATGAGGAGCCATGACAGTAGGCAAGAAACAGGTTTCCCAGGAACACCAGTTAATCTGCTCATTAACGTCAAGCCTAGTCTGAAGGTAAAGAACAGGACCTTCACAACACTAGTGAATAAGCATCCTAACTGGTCATCTCACTGGAAATTTTGCTGGGCTGCTATTTGGCAGCAGCATCAGCACTGGAGAGACACACAAACATCTCTTGTGAAGCCAGGTGGGCTAATCCCTGACGTGGAAAACATAGGAAACATCTCCTGATATGTCGCTAGAAGCTCTGAGGCTCTCATCTGTACCCATAAAAGTGATGCTGAGAAAGCTGAGCGGGAGCCAGCGCAGACAGGAGTATGACTCATATGGCTAATGACTGAATGACCAGTCTGGTGATGTTTCTTCACTGCTCTGGACCCTATGTTTACCAAAACAGTGGTGAAGTTTGGACCCATTTACATCCTTCTCCAGCCCCAGTTCTTTCAGCCTCATCTAAAGCTCAAGCTGGTTATTACTGATATTTTCCATTTTCTCTTTTTTATTTTTTTCAAATGAAGTAGTTAAAATATGTATTCATCTAATGTATCCTAGTTTTTCAAAATTCTTCCATGGATCTCTTTCTCCTTGTGTTAAAATACACCTTGCTCTCTTGGAGTGCTGTAAGGCTCTGCTGACACCTTCTGCTCTACAGCCCAGGTGTTCTCTTTTGCCTCCGCTGTCTCCTTCCTCCCCCCTCCTGGTAGTAATTCCCTTTTTTTTTTGCCTCTCACAGATGTTGTCAAGATGCTGTGAAGCCTAAAGTTAATTCTTTCCACAGTATATCCAGGGCACTCTTCAATCCACACAGATACTAGTAGGCTCTGCTGTAGTTGTTTTTGCAGCTTTAGGACCACAGATGTATCTGTTGAGTTAGCTGTGAACTCTGGTATGTGCTCAGGGAGCTGGGTAGCTTGGAGAGGTCAGTGCTAGTGAGCCAAGAAATTAGTGTGATGCAGGGTGGAATAATCTGGTCTCAGATTATTCCTAGGCTTCCCATATGGAAAGACACAAATTACAACAGACTGTGATTGAGAGCAACCTCGTCTTCTTTTGAATGTCCCTGGCAATAGCTGCTTCTTCTGCACTGACAGTAAATATCACCAATGGCAGTCCTTTTCTAACTGAACCATTGCTTTAATAGGGAGTGGGAAAGTGGGAGTCAAATGAGAGTACTGTAGAGCTGGAGACAAGAGTAAGGGTGAGAAAATAAGAGTCGCAGATAGATAGCATACTAGTGTTATACGGAGGTATGCATTAACTGCAGCAAGTCACTAGTAGCGCAAAATAATAACAGCAAACCAACCTTGGTTTTTTCTTTACACATCTTTGAAAGTCATTCATTTACTGATTAGCAGAAAAGAGTAGCATGTTAAAAAAACACACAAAAGCAAAATATCTTTTTGTTATCTGGGTTGCAGTTTTGCCTGAAGCTTTCTATATTCCTTTAGTGTCACTGAACAATGGCTGCTGATCTGCCAGTGAAAGTATTTATTGCTATCCTGTATATGTCACTGCCCTGCTGCCACTGGCATGTGTTCTCATCAGTCAAACAGAACTACCCACCATGTTTGATTTACTGTCACTGAATCAAATATATTTGTGGGTTTCCATAACATAAAACATTTTGCTAGAGATTAATTCCCTGATTTGCATGTTGCTCTTGGGAGCTATATCATTATTTTCCTTGATGGATTCATTCTAAAGTCAAGAAAGATGTAACTTTATTTTCATTCTGTATTCAAGGTGGGCTTTTGCTCTTTGTTATCCAACCCTTATATTAACTCTTTTCCTTGTCAATCTCAAAGACATTAGTCATATTTGTGTCTGCTAGTGGAAGATTAAGTGATTTCAGCTCCGTCAGGAAAGTATTAATAGACTCTCAGAACACCTGGTGAATGTACTCACAAATACCATGCTTCTGATTGTGGCATTGTTGTCTTTTCTCAAGCTTGTTGCTGTGAACCTGCTAGAAAATAGAATTGTGTTTGTTCACCGACATCTGTTTCAGTTTATACTCCAGGATGAATACCCACTTGGACATTCATGCCTATGAAATTAGTCACTTGTAAGGAAGGTTATGTATGGTACAAAGGTTGTCAACTTTCTGTAATATTGGTTAAATCACATGAAATTCAAAAGATTTTGGATTGTCCTAACTGGAATTTTCTACACATAAGGAAAATATTATTTAAAAAAAAAAAAAAGTTTATAATCTAATCCTCTTTTAATACTTACAACGTATAGCTATCTGGGATGGTTGCCAAAGCAATGATTTGTATCTTCTCAATTCACTCAGGTAAACAATGGATTAAATTCATATTGGTAAAACCAGCATTCTTGTTTGAGCTATCAAAATCTTTTAACTGGGTTTCTTTCATTATAGGTTTTACAGGGGCTGCTGATTTTTCTCTTGCTTACATTGTGATTGATATTCTTCATGAAATCACAGAATTGTCAGAGATCATCTAGTCCAAATCCCCTGCTAAAGCAGCATTGCCTAGAGCGCATATTAAGGACTCCATTCAGGGGGGTCTTGAACATCTCCAGAGAAGTGGACTCCACAACCTCCCTGGGCAGCCTGTTCCAGTGCTCTGTCACACTCACCATAAAGAAGTTATTCCTCTTAATGGAACAGAACTTCCTGTGTTCCAGCTTGTGCCCTTTGCCCCTTGTCCTGTCACTGGGAACCACCGAAAAGAGTCTGTCTCCATCCTCCTTCAACCCACCCTTCAGATACTTATAAGCATTCATAAAATCTCCCCTCAGCCTTCTCTTCTGCAGGCTAAAAACTCCCAGCTCTCTCAGCCTTTCTTCATAAGGAAGATGCTCCAGTCCCTTAATCAGCTTTGTTGCCCTGCACTGGACTCTCTCCAGTAGTTCCCTGTCTCTCTTGAACTGGGGAGCCCAGAACGGGATGCAGTATTCCAGTTGTGGCCTCACCGGTGCAGAATAGAGGGGGAGAATGACCTCCCTTGACCTACTGGCCACACTCTTCCCTATGCAGCCCAGGATTCCATTGGCCCTCTTTGTGACAAGGGCACATTGCTGGCTTGCTGGCATCAGTTTTATCACAGACAGTTTTTTAACTGTTTTATCAAAAGTTTTATCAGTGGATTCAAAGTTGAATTACTGCGCTGGTCAAGGGAAACCTTGATTTCAGTGTGAATGTGACAATACAGTCATGAAATGGGTCTCAGTGTCTGATTAATCTGGTCAGTTCATCGTTTGCTTCTTATGCTTTCCATACAATGAGAATTTCCATGCTGTGAGAACAAAATCAGCAGAACAAAATAAAAACACCAGAGGCTCCATTCAGTTGCATACATAAAGTTTCCAGAGGAGCCTACCATGCCTTCTACCTAGTGGCCCAGAAACAAGAGATTTTCTATAGGGATTGTGTCATAAGTATTAGTCTCATACAGGTGTGTCAGATACCCCAGAACACCTGAAATGGGTCTAGGAGCATGTGTTTGGGCAACTAAGTTCCCAAGTTAAGCTCCTAGTCTATGTAGGACATGGAATCTGGAGAACTGAAGTTAACAGCTATATCTTGTAAACTGAAAAGCTTTTCCAAGTCCTCTGCCTGTACTGAACAGGGACTTAATTATCCACATTTGAGTAACTGATAACGTCAAAGATGTCCTTATGAGACTGGCACATCTGGCACAGGACCTCCTGGGGACCCACCACACATCCAGTGGGTGTACTGAGGAGGCAAGGCAGCTCAGTTGCACCAGGTACTTCTTTGCAGGCAATTGACTCCAGTCCTAGATCTCTCGGCCATTAAAGCAGCTAACTTAGTGCACATGTATGCATCTTGATTTAGACACCTAAACTATATGTGCTCAGTTTGTAGTTGAATCCAGGCATTAACAAGAAAAGCTAAATGTTGATATCAAGGATTTCCATTTATCTATGCCTAGAAATGAGGGATATTTTTAAAAGAGACAGCTTCCTAGATCACTTTTGAGGCAGCACTGTCTACTGGTGTCTGTTGCCAATATAGCTGAGATGTTATGTCATGTGAGAACAAGGAATTCCTACCACAAAGTTAAATATTACAGTAATTCTTTAGTATAAAGAGCTAGAGCCCAAGCCTTTTTGGATTTTTTTTTTTATATATAGCAGTGCATTTTTCAATAATAATGAAATGAGTTCAGTATCCACAACTACATGATTTAGTAGTTTTCTCTTAATTAATGTAATACATCTATATTCCTTGTTGACTGGTACACAGATGTTGCCACTGAAAAGTATATATGGGACAGTGTGATTAATGAAGGCAGAGTCCCTTTACTGATACAGACTTTGCCTCATTTGCTCTGGGTTCAAAGCAGGTGAATGACAGAGCTTTCATACTGAAAGCTTTTACAGGACTATGCTTAGTGGTGCATTTTGAACACAAAATTGTTAATCAGTTTCATGTTTTCATCAACAAGGTTAATTAAACACCTAGTGAGATTAGGTGCTGGCTTGTAGCTCACCTTTCTTTACAACAGGAAGAGGCATGCTTGGAGCTTATCTCCAGCTGAGGAGAGTTTAACTTAAATTCTATTCACTTAACATGCTTAAAACTATGTCTCCAAAAACTCCCCTAAACCCCATGCATTTCTGATTGCATTTTAGATGTGTGCATGACATCAAGTCGTTAATCCTTTTCCCAGAGTTATACCTCAGGGTCTTTTTTCAGACGTGTTGAGAGATGTTTTAGGTATTTAACTGATGCACAAAGATCACTAAACCTTTCCTTGCCTTCCTGCTGTCCTCATTTATTTTCTTTGAAGACTGAAGCTAGAATGTTTCCCTTTTAACACCTCGTCTGCTGTTGAAATTAGCTAGGATATTAACTGAGGTAAATTCAGGAGCTGACAGGAATAGCCACAATTCCTAACAGTTTTAAACAAGATGGAAACATACCACTATAAATGCTAGATTTTCAGAGGCAATACACTATATTGTACATAGAGAGGGGATGGAAAGAAAACTGGAGTTAATCTAATATTGTGGAAATATCTGAACAAATAAAGGATGAATACATCACTTAAATATTCTAAAGATTTCCAAGAAAGAGCTAATTAAAAATAGTAATAATTTGTCTAGCACAGATGCTGTCCTTCTACAGAAATTGTATATTTAGGGTTGTCCATTTTTCTGTTATGGCAATTTTTTTTACAGGGTTTCTGATGCAACTTTGTGAAAGAATACACTTTTCAATGCAAAGTGTCACCCCAGCTTGAGAGGAACTGTCTCTCATGACAGAACAGCATATGTGATCCTTTTTGACCTCCCTCTCACATAACTGAAATGAAATGTAAAGCAACTTTGTGTGAGCTTATGTTGCTAAGATAATCACATGCCTCAGATGGGTTGGGAAGTGTTAAACAGTTTTATGAAAGAAGAAAAACTGCTGTTGAAATTCAATTAACTTTGTAGAGTACAAAAGAAAACAAGAGCAGTGGACTCCAGGAATATGCTCTGGGAAGGTGCTGCTAGCCTATATAAAATACAGAACACAGATAACAAACTTTTACACATGGGTGAGAGTCAAACTTAATGAATCTATCTAATCAGAAGGATCGTGTTTAATGAGAGAGATGTAGATGAATGAAACACAGTTGGAAGTTATACAATTTGCTTGGTGCACCTGGACATACAGAAATTAAACTGTTTAAAACTCCTCAGAGAAAAATGGAGGGAGGTATAAGGAGGAATAAAGCCAGGAAAAAAAAAAAGAAATAATTTATTCTTCCTGTTCCCAGTGGAGAGCAGGCAAGAAAGCTGCCAGTGTTCCCTGAAGGAGAGAAAGAAAATGTGAGAGAATGAACCCAACTTGGAGGACAGGGAGAATGAAGCTGAATGAATTTTGATATTAAAACCACAATACAGCTCAAACTGTCCCTGAACTGATACTTTCTTCATTAAATTCTTTTTAAAGGAGAAACCTTAGGATGAATACTTGGCCCTGCGGAAACTGATTAGAGTTTTGTCAATGACTTAAACAGGACAGGCTTTCCATCAAGTACATACAGATTCCTGTGTTCTTCCCTAGTGTTCTGCTGTTCCACGTTGCTCTGCTTGTTATCTCAAACTTTATGGAGCACTCTAACTATTAACTGTTATTAGCATCTGGCCAAATGTTTATACTACTCTGTGAGTACCCGATGCTGCTCCGGTGAAAGAAGTCGTGACATTACCATTGGAGTGAAGCTCAACCCCAGGTTACTATAGTCACTGACAAACATTTCCTTTCACCAGCAGGGAAAAAAGCTCATCTCCAAAACAACAACAAAACTCCTGAACAAACATTTTCTAAGTTCTCACTGAGCTCTGTGGAAACAGAGTCCGGGTTGTGTGAGAGTAAGGTCAGGAGACACATAACATGAGTGGAGTTTACTGGTCAACCATTACTACCCCCTCAATCTGGAGGGGCAAAATTCAGAAGCAGGTAACTGTAGCTCTCCTATAACTACATTTTTTTGAACATGAGCAGGAACTTTTTCATTTTGAGGGTGGCAGAGCACTGAAACAGAGATGGTGGAGTCTCTGTCTCTGGAGACATTAAAAACATGCCTGGAAAAGTTTCTGTGCGACCTGCCCTAGGAGGACCTGCTTTGACAGGGGTTTGGACTAGATGATCTCCAGAGGTCCCTTCCAACCCCATATCACCCCATATCATTCTGTGATCCTGTGAACAACAAATGACTGTGGAACATTTGGAAAGAGACACTATTAGGCCACACGGCTCTGGAGAAGGCAGTCAACCTTGAACCCCTCCTAGTAAATGATAGGTAGAAGCTGCTAGTGAGGCAACTGACTGCAGAAGTTTCAGAATTTCTTTTTCAAAGAAGGTGTCATGATTGTGACAATCCAGACAGACCCACTGCGGGTCAAAGCTGAGCCCATCAGCTATGGTGGTAGTTCAATGATGTCCTCTATTAGGAATATACTGTGGAATATGGCTTGTGACAAACATTTCTGGAAGTGTGAATTGTTACATATGTGTCAGAGTAGGACATGACTGTATTCCATAGGCCTTAGCAACTGTGCAACATGTTGTGTGGCAGCAATTCAGTGAAACACTCTTTAGAAGTCCCTAAATTCCCCATTCCAGGACTTGTGTGCTGACCTATGGTGTTCTTGCCATAACAACATTAGTTTCTTTGTCTTAGACTTGTTATTACCTGATGGTGCTTCATATTTTCATCTCAGCTTGAGTCAGCAAGCTGCCTTTCTATACAACGAGAGCAGATAGATAGATGCTGCACAGAACTGATCTCCTTCAAAATGACAATGCGTCTAGGATCTCCAATTATAGTCCCAGATGTCAACATATGTAGCATAAAGATATTCTGAAGAAGAAAAAGGAACTTGCAAGTGTTTCCTTTTATAGTAGTCTCACAGAATCATGTCTCTGCAAAACAACCAACAGATGCTTTATTGGCAGGCTGCCACGTTGACAAACTGTCATTGAATCTTGGTAGAAGATATTCCTCTGTGGTGTGCATTGTCTTGTGCATCTGTGCTTGCTCATAGGCCCCATATGGATTGTCATATTAATTATTATGTATCACACACAAAGAACTTGGAGGAAGAAAAATCTTACAGCAATGTAACTCTTCTGTGTTTAGAATTTCAAAACTTTTACAATGCCATAATTTTTAAATGTTTCCAAAGTAGTCCTTAATGCTATTGAATAACCAACCTGAAAAATGGTTTATTGATAGACATGTTATGAAGCTGTCAGGGTCTGACAAATATAGGTGTACCCTTAGCTGTTTTTCTACACCAAATTAGAACAAAAAGCTCAAAAATTTAAGGCAGTGATTTGTGAATATTACAGACATTTTGCTTTCTAACTCCTCAATGTTACATATCCTCCAGGACCCATATTTGTAAGAGCTAGGTAGAGATCTGGGGTCCTAGATACTGAGTCTTGTTTTTTCGATAAATGTTGACCAAGCAAATTTTCATAACTAATTGGTATGACCAAAGTCCAAACAAAAAATATTTGTTTCCACCCTTACAAACCTATAGGCTCTTTAAACAATTGGTATTATTATTCAAAAAATTTTTATGCAGGACATATCAAAGGACCTAGAAAGGACAAATGGAAAGAGTCCTGCATGTTGTGTGTCTTCTGTAGAGTGAACAAACTCTTTCCTGGAAACTACACCATAACTATAACACTTCAAAGAGACACTGCAGAGATACCTGTGGATACTCCTCCCTCTGAACTCTTTGAAGGATTGAGAACTCTTTTCAAAAGAGAGAAATCTGGTGTTTCAAAAATAGATTTTAGGAACCAGATTCTGATCGTAGTTTTATTATTGTGTATAATATTGGTGGATATTCACAGAGACAATACAGCATCGCTATAATTACAGTAAATACAATCAGATTATATGTAAACTTACTTTCAAGTAGGCTACGGATAACGTCGAAGTAAATGTGAAAAATAACCAGTCTTTCCTGTTCTGAGATAAGCACTTCCTCCAGTCAACAATATAGACAAAAGCAATGTCATGGCTGCAGTGGAATTCTAATGACAAGGTCAATGCACACCAAATGGCCACATTTATTGGTACCTTAAAGCTCTTTAATGCATGCTGTTCATTTTTAGCTAATTAAACTGAATAAAAAACATTAATACATTTGGAAATACCACTTTGTTTGTTAATGTTAATTTCTAAAACTAGATGTTGCTCAGTGATTCAAGCCTCTAAATCTGTTTGACTAACACAGAATTGTCAAAATATTCACTGTTAAGATAAACATGTTTGTATAACACACACTGAGCAATATCACAGTGTGGTTGTGTGGATTTCTTTTAGCTTTGCCTAATCAATTTCATAAGAGACTGATGATCTGTCTTGTGCTCTAGGGACAGTTTTTCAAATGAGTTCTAACATAAAATAACGCAGATGGGAATACAGAGTTGCCAAAGTGTCTGATAAGGTTAATAAAAATCAGGACGAAGGTGAGTACCCATAGGGCTTTCATTAGAATCTATACTTAGCTACCTAACTTAGGACTCCTGAGTTGTGGTCACTGAAGAGAAAAAGGGGTCTGTAGGATGATTTGGCTACTGTGTGGCAGTAGCTAGGTCTTACCTGCATGCCTGAGAAACTCTCTGGAAAGGTCTGTTTCTCTCCATAGATATAGCTCTGGGGAATACAGACTACTAACCAAGGAACCTAAGACATATTATTTGTTTAGACCCTTTCCAAAATCCCACTAGTTTCCATTTCATATCTGTGGGGCCAAAGCTGAAAATTTATTTATTTTGGTGCTTTTGTCACAAATTAGAAACTGAAACACAAATGAATTTGAGGCAGAGAATGATTTTGACTTCAAAGACCAAATCGATTTATTTCTTGTGAAATCAAAAGCCAGCTCATTCATTTGTTCTTGATCCCCCATGAGTGCTTAGATGCTGTCTGGGACCAACCCATCACACTGATCTAAACTGGACTGGAGGTGCAGAGGTGAAGAGTGGTGTGAGGCTCCTTTCCTTATGAGTATGCCTTGAAACAGAAACTTTGGAGTGGAAATTGCTAGCCATGCCACTTAATGGAAAAATTTTGAATGTTATGTCATTGAGTGACATGATTGTATCTCTGCAGCTATGTCATCCCTGAATTTCCCAGTGATCATCAGATTCAGGTAACTGAGTGCTATAAAGAACTTGGAAGATAGCTATAAATCCTTCAGAATGAAGGCCACATATCTCACTTTTATTATTATTATTATAATTGTATCAGAAAGTATTGAATGGACAGTGTACTTGTCTGGGAGCATGCAGTCTTGGTTTGTCTACTACAGTTTGGTGGTTTTTCAAAGATGTCACTGGAAGGTGCTGTTGGGCAAAGTTCCCAGCTTGGAACCTCTCAAAATCTGCTGATTTGTGGTAGAACAAAAGTCTTTGGAATAGATAAATAAGCTCTGAACTCTTGCCTTTGATGAAAACATATTGGGATCCATGCTGTTGCTTTGTACCAGGAGTCTTTGTCTGGGATATCACCTCAAGCTTTTGAACAGAGAGTTTCAACTTATATCCTAGAGATATTTCTGCAGCTGCAAAAAAGAGATTTTTCCATGTATAAGAATATTGTGTCTGTAAAATCCTTCAAGAATATGCTTTGTTTTCAGGCAATAAACATACTGAGAGATGGACAGTACAAACCCATCTCCCCAAAGTGCTTGTATTTGCCTGCCATTTTTTTATTGCTGACATAATAGAAGATAACTGAGTTCAGTGCAATTTGGAGAGACAAACTGGCAGAAAGGTGTCTTGCTTCATGGAGTCCAGGGTATTGTGTGGATTTCAACCAAATGCTTTACATGCTATAACAAAGCAGATGACAAGCAGATCTGGTTCACCTTCAATTATTTCTCATATATTTGTTGCAAGACCTTTGCCCATCAGCAGAAATAATTTAAGATTATTCATAACCCCATAAGCATTAGACTGGTTTCTTCTGATTAGATCAAATATCAAAGCAAAGCAAGTTGTGTCTGCCAGACTGAGAAAGCAGTGGTGGATTCCAGAATTTTTTTATTACAGTCCTAAACTGTATAAAAGGCCCTGCTTTTTTCAACAGAGTAGAAAGCAAACATCAGGCAACAGTATCTTTTCCCATTGAAATTCCAGGCATTGTGCAAGCCTATTATTGCTATAATGATTCATCATCATAATAAATAAATTAAACAAATTAATAAATTAAAAATAGATTATAAATTCCTATTTATTTTTTTCCAGAGAGCATACCCCACTCCCTGGACACAGCCGATTTATCTGTGTGTCCTTGATGTGCTGCTGGTGCCTGCTTTCCATGCCCACTGCAGTGCATAAGCAGAGCTTAGTAACTTGTACTTTATCCACCTCCCAATGCAGCTTTTACTGCCCATTACATTCAAGACTGCAGGTCCATTTTACATGTGCCAGAATTTCTGGGTGATGTTTTCCACTATTTCATCTTTCTGTTCTCAGAGGGACTGAATGGTTTCCCACAACAATTCTAAATGAGTGACAACTGTTAGATCGGCCGTCATCAGTGGGGTTCTGCACAAGCACTCCATGTAACAGCAGCTACAGAAGGAGAAGAAGAAAGGAAAAAGTTGGAATAGATTCAGATAATTGTCCAAACGAGATCATGTCAGGTTGTATAGTCATTTAAGAAGAGCAGTTATCTGGACTATTTGCTCTTGTAAATACTCTGTATTAGTCAGCAGATGGCATTCATTTTACATTAACTATTCCACCAATATTACCACAAGTACTTTAAAACACAAAACATATGGTTTCCTCAAAGAGACAAATTATTTCCTCATTTGCTGTTCAGTGTTAATTGTGAACTATTTAGTAATAAACAAAGAGAGTAATTTTTCATCCCCATTTGCTTTGAGTAACAGATTTAATAGAGTTTACCATTGTGCAAAATGTAAATAAGACCCATGGTAGCAAAAGGGTTTTCAGGGTGTACAATCTAATAAAAGGTCACGCATTGGTTTTTGGCAGGAACCTCAACAGCACTGCTGAAATATTTTGGATTAGACTAATTGAGAGGATCCAGCAGAGTGCCAAAAGGGAAAAATATCTCTTTACTCTTCTCATGATGAGTTCAGAAATCCAAAAGGTCACCTAAAATGGCTTTGAAATCTATGTTTTGCTTTTCCATTGTTAATGCAGGGCCAAACTGGAATGGTATGGCATACCCCAACCCCATGAAAGTGCTGATAATCTGCACAGACTGCCCTCTCAGTATCTCTGGGGAGGAGCCTGGCCCTTCCACACAACCCTATTGCACACAGTGTTCTCTGGCATGCCTTGCACCTATACTCAAACCCATCTGTCTAGATGGCATAATGCCTGCTCATAAGGTGTCATATCAGTTTCAATAGGGCATAAGTGCCAGTTAAAGATTGTTTTGTAGCTAGAGTAGAATAAGAGAAGCGTCATTTTCCTTTACAAAGGGAATAATCTAGTGGAAAATAAAGTTCAAATGACCCTGTAATTCAGTCCTTGTTTTCACATCTACTAATATTATTTGGTGACATGAAGGGCTAAATTTACACCACAGGAAATTGGCAAAAGGCTCTTCTATTTTCACTGTTTTCATGTATCAATTGACGATACTTTATAGTTTAATTTTTCAAATATGAATACAGAAGTAATTTTGCTGGCAAAATTTAATATAATAAATTATCAAACGCACACACGTGTGTAAATATGTATGTATATATATAGATAAACTTGATTTATTTATTTTTTCATAACCCCTGCTATTTCATTATGCAAAATCTAGTTTTTTATATAGTCATAAACAAGTTGAGTTTTTCATGATGATGCAAAGTCTGTAGAATGTACCCATTCACCAAAATCTGCACTCATGGAACAAGCATTAACAGGAATGTATTCGTTTAAAGTAGAAAACAGCTTTCCCTCATCTTTATTTTTCTTCTTCTAATTGCTGTTTGTGAGTTTTCTTAGACAGAACTATAAATGCACCTGCTTAAGAGAGGATAAACTCAGCACTTTTTCATTTAACAGATCCCACATGGAAATCTGAAGTGCAATAGGATTTAGTTGTCACATGCTCTAATCCACTATTACAGCAGCTCAATGTAGGAATGAAGAGAAAAATAACTGTCCTAAGCGGTAGCATGCTACTAAACATGCCAATAACCTATATCCACAGAGATGTCATTACAACATCTAGTTGCCAAAACCCCTGAGTTCTGGCATGATCATTTTAGCATGCATAGGAGCCAGTTGGCTATGTATTTGGGTGTCAAGATTTACAAGTTTGGATGGAACACAGGTGGAAGTTTTGGATGGAACACTTCCATGACATTTTTTTCTCAGAGCAAGAAGATCATGGTATTGCATAGCAGAGCTCATTCCTGCCCACCCTTCTCCACCCTGGTAAGGGAGGAAATAGGTGAAGGAGCTCATGTGGACACAGAGGAGGACACATTATATATAACACAGGATTGTTATATTAATGATTTCCTCAGAGGAAAAACTTTTTTTCTGTTGAACTTAATATATCTTGACAAAAGTATCACCAAATCACTTGCTGGGTTTTTTTGGGTTTTTTTTTTGTTTTTTTTTTTTTGAAAGGGACAGTTCTTTAAGAGATAGCTTAGTTAATAGCTATATGTTTGTCCTGTATTTCCAAAGAATTTTGTTAATGTCCATAATAAGCTTTCAATTCATAATAACATAGAATGTTTCCTACACTGTGGGATATATTGACAAATTTCAACAGGTGTATGTCTAAAAAGGGACTTCTTAACCTGTAAGAGAGAATCTCAGAGCTTTCACCACAACCTTTGTTATTTGTTTGAATTGAAATTGGAAAATTTTTGCTGTGCATACATGACATCTAGGATATCTTTATCCCATGATACTGATATTTCTACAGCTTCTGTCCAGGTGAGGAGATATGGAGTATTTCAGGTCAATGACTCAAATGTATTTCAGACCTATGCAGTTAGCTATGAAAACTCAGTGTGATCACGGGTTGTTGATGCCCGCCTGTCATAAACAATAAATACAGTGGTAGCTACTATAATCAGATGGAAAAGACCATCCAAGTTTGGGGGAAGCATATCCTCCAGGGTAATGCCACTGTGAGTTTATTTATGCAAGGCACCTTGTTCCAGCCTGAGCCTAAAGATCCAAGCTAGCCCTTTATTGTCATTTTACATTGGAAATTATTATCTCTGTACGACAATTCCTCCCACACAGGGCATAAGGTGAGATGTGTCTTTTTGGTCTGTAATTACTGGGGATAGGAAATGGAGTAAATAAAGCCAGAAGCATCAATGACTGTCAATTGAGATGGGGAATTTTTGTCTCCCAAATTAGTTCTAGGCTCTGCAAGTTCCAAGAACATAAGTTATGACAGAAAGAGAAAAGGGCCATCTGGTCCAATTTGCCTGCATGTTTATGCTGTTCTGAATCCCAGCTCTTCATTTATCCTCCAAATTCCTTATTTTCCTTTCCTTCTCCGGATACCATTTGATATTTATCAGACTGTACAACCATTTGCTTTTATCATTTTCCTAGGTGGTTTTGAAATTCTACATGTAATCTCAGTTCCAGTTTCTTCTCTATTGTGTTCCACCGTGTTTTCCTTTTTGCTCCTGTTTTTAGTTAACATTCTGCAAAGCTTTCAGCATATTACTGGTGCAAACTACCTTAATTCATATTATTGTTCTGTCTGTCCTAAGATTTTGAAAGCTTCTGTGACATGATCTTTCAGCCTAATCTGTTTTCTGTAGCTATAACTCAAAGGCATTTGTTAGAACAGTACATTTTATTTGGTTATAGTCTTTTAATTCCAGTTGGCTGTTATTATTTTACAGAGACCAGTACTGTGACCTATATTCAGAAATGCCACTGTTGAAATGGAAAAATGAATATCAGAATATTACTAGAAAACAATGTGTTTATGTGGTCTCCAACACCACTCACATTCCTCTCCATCATTTCAGAGGCTCCAGATGCAAGTTTGGCTCTGGTACTATGATAGAAATATCTGAACTTCTGAATGTCTGAACTTCTGAATTTCTGAAGCAGCCAGATTCCATGAACACATCCCTGAAGGCAATCAGACTGCAAAAAGCTGAATGTTATGAGAACCTTCTCATGAATATTAATAAAAGTGGTAGATGATTCACATCTATTGAAATTACTGTTGCCAGCATGGGGTTCAGGTGCTGTGTATGACAGATCTCACAGGGTTGAACTTCTGAGGTGAGGGCTTGCCTGTGGTAATGCTTTGCTTCTTCCCCTTCTTTTCAGGTTCTCATCTTAAAAAGTTACATAAAGATTGGGCTTTTGTGTAAAAGCCAAGTAGCAAAATTGGCGGTGGTGTTATTCTGGAAGATCAGCCACCATTAGAAAAGCAATCATGACTCGGGTTAGATGTGATCAACTTTCGAAATACACCAGGAAGAGTGACTACTTTTCTTACTTTTGATGGTGTTGAGCAAAAGACTGATGAAATATGGACAAACATGTAGTGAAGAGATGAAAAAGGAGAAGTTGTTAGCTAGCATCAGCAGCATTTCAGATTTATCTGAACTGAGTTGTAAATGGCTAGCTTTCTTCTATATCTTTCTCTTTACTAAGGTTTGGTAGGTAAGACATTATGTAGAACGCCAGAATACCAGGCTTCCTTCCAGCTCCATCAGCAACCAAATGATTCAGTGAAGCCCTTCCCTTGTCTATGTCTCCGTTTTCAGTCTGTGCAAAAAGAATGTGTACTATCTTTTCTGTTGCTGCTCTCTTGTATTTTTTTCTCCCTGATACACGACCATGCTAAGAGTAGTCTCCTGACTGAAGGTGCTGTTTAAGAGTTGCCAGAATTCATCCTACCTAAGGGAAGACATTCCCAGTATTTGTTAATTAAATCCTCAGATGAATTGCTCTGATTTTAGATTGCCAAGTACAGAGAGTCAGAACCATGTCACACGTGCTTAAGGTAATTAACTGACTTTGCAATGTAGAAAAAGTACCACAGGTGGTCAGTCCAAATGAAGTGTACACAGCAGGGGTGAGCCCTATGTTCTCTCATGCTCTGGTGCTTGTTTTGATGGCTTGAAAGAGATCCTTTTGCATCCAATCAGTGTTCTCTACAACAAAGTGTAACAAAGCCGGAAATCATTCCATTGAGTCACAGATGTTCAGGACAGAAGAAAAGAAAACAAATTTGGTCTGATTTGATTTGGTTTATTTCTCAAGTAATAGTGTCTTTACATGTGAAATTTATTTTTTTTTTTTTTTTAAGTAAAATAAGGCTGCAAAACCTACTGTTTTAAAAAGAGAACACAGGCAGTTTCATGCCTTGTTGTGGTAATGAGGCTCTCTGCAGCCAACTCACTGAACTTTTCCTGCAAGAAGTGGACAGCAACATCAACATTAGAATCCAATACACTGATTTAATTTGTGACAAAAGAGTAGGTAAAGTGTAATTGCTTACTTAGAGACTTCTTCATGTAAAGGGAGCTGAAATTATTGCTTCAGTGAAAATTCACCATGACAATAATCTAATTACTGATGTCTGTTATCTGCTATAAAAGAAAAATGCTCTTGATGGCAGCAGAATTCTAATCATGGGCATGTAATCCTTGTCAGCATTCCAGTTAAGTGTTTTGTACCACATCCCACATGTGGGAAGCTGAACAAGTTTTTGCAAGCTAAATCTCATCTGTGAGAGCTCTTGGGCTGGGTTTATTTATTTATTTATTTATTTTAAAAACCCCACTGAGAACTAAAAAGTAACTAAGATGCATGAAGTCACATCAAAATCCTGTGAATTTAGTGATGGTGAAGAGGCTTTTATTGAAACTGAATTTTTTTTTTCTGTCACTTTGAACACACCTAATTTCTTCTAAACAACCTCAATGAAATTAATTGAATGGTTCATTACAAAGTATTTATTTTTACTTTTGTTTAGGTGGCAAAAGTAGATAAAAAGAGAGTAAGCTTCATATGAATTCCCCTGTGCAGGAAAGTGTCTTCATTTCCAGTTTCATTTCCAAGAACTAATTAAATATGAAATCCATGTTAGTGATGTGGAAGAAATTGTGTAAGTAAGTAAAGTTAGAGAAAAACAATGTAAAAGTTAAATCCAGTATGAAACCAAAATATTATTAATATTTTTGCAACCATTTCTCAGAAAAAAAAAAAAGTAAGAATAAAAATAACCTACTGTATGTTGGTTCATTCTAAAGCTGTCTCTGGACAGAATAAAACTTTGTTCAGATAGTAGGTGCTTAGGAGTAAACCCAAAGAACCAAAAGTCAATGGCAATTAAAAATGAAATTTTATCAGAAGGACTGTTATCCATGTAGGACTGTATCCATGCTGCCAGACACGAGGATAGCCATTGTCTTTGTCAAAGGAGCAACAATATGCATCTGGGCTGTGGTGATGTATGTATTTCCTTCAGCCAGCACAACTGTTCCTAACTGTTCCACAGCATATTCCTATACCCTGATATAGCTGTGCCTTCTTGAAGCAAAATTAGTTTGCATACAGTTTTTCCAGAAGCATCATGTCCACTTTCCTGGGAAAACAGATTTTGTTTTGATTTCTGTCTCTTGGTGAATTTTATTTCAAGTAGTTTATTTCCAAAACTGACATATGCAGTTATTAAACTTCCCCACATAATATGATTCCCTTTCATGCTGAAGCAGGATTAAAAATTACTATGTATGTAGCCTTTGCTGTCGCACATCTATACTTGAATATTCAAACCAGATTAGCAGTCTCTCCCTACTCCCACCTCACCCATCGTTTTCCTTGTCTGAACTGTTGGTATAATCATGGTACCCACATACTCTTTTTTTCTTTTCGTTGTTTATTGATATAATTGTTTATTGATATAATATAATGTTTATTGACATCTCACATCTTGACTAAGAGCTTCTAAATTGTCACAGAATAATAAAAGACTTTAATAATATATTGTACAAGAAGCCAGGCATTTTATCATTGATGTGTGTCTCATCAACCAAAT
The DNA here is from genome assembly GCA_013398155.1 of Pedionomus torquatus. NCBI lineage: Eukaryota > Metazoa > Chordata > Aves > Charadriiformes > Pedionomidae > Pedionomus > Pedionomus torquatus. The sequence goes on from VZRU01011703.1 coordinate 293,150, forward strand.
CCTCTGACTTCTATCCATTTTTAGCTAAGGCATCAACAAATAACTTCTTAAACACTCCTGCCTTTCATTTATCTCTCCTAGGTCAGCAGTCTTTATGGTGTTGCGTGTCCTCACAATTAATTGCAACGCATTGCGGAAAATTTAAGATGCCTAAAGGAGTATCATTGGGTGAATGTCATTGGTGTCCTTGTGAGTGCTGGTTTTTAAACTGTAAGAAGAAAGCAAGGAGAAGCTATGGCGCTCTGTGTCTCTACATGGCTGAGTTGGTACTGAGCTTTGTGGGAAACCCAACTTCAAATGTGCTTTTAGAGCCACAATATCCTAGGTCCTGAAAACTTCTGTGACATCCAGAGATATTAGTAAGACCAAGGTATGACATACTTCCTCTGCCTGGGACAGAAAGGCTTTTGAATGTCCTGTTGGGCTCTATTACCCAGATCACCCGCTTAATGCAACCCTTATGCCCGAGTGAGTGTAGAGAATTGGAGCTGTCACTTAACTCTGCTTTCTCAGTTACAACACTATGACAGCCAGTCTTATTGCAACCCTGAGAAATCCTCCTCTGGTCTTCTGCCCCATGGAGTACATTTTCCTCTGTTTGGCTTTACTGTTACCAGCATTACTCTACTCCTAATTGCCTACATCAATTGTCCAAAGGCCAACTTTTCTGTCATAAAACTGTTTGACTCACAAGTCTTGTATGAGAAAGCCTTAATTTTTTTTCTGTCTTTAATCTCTACTTCAGATATTCATAAGAAATTGGATTTTTCACTCTGTCTTCTCTTTGAACAATTGATTGCTGGTTGCAGTGTTTCTTTCCTCTTCTTCCTCTCACACCCTAGTCCTTCTAACTATTTCTAGCTACACACTGTGTATCTTTCTCTAACAAACTGTAGCTTCTCCTCATGTAAATTCTTCCCAGTAACTCAGTCTTTCCAGGAGACGTACTATTTTAAGAGCTGTGCAGTGTCACCTTATGAATTCCTCTCATGCTTGCGACATAGCTTTACAGTTTTAACTTTCACTGGGAAAATGCGGTATCTGCTTTGCAGATGGACTGGAGTGGCAAGGAGTTGTAAAGAATGGGGCTGCTACTGACTCTGGATATTATATGAGGTGTGTAATATAGGCACCTGAGTGAGTCACACATTTAGAGAGCACAATGTACCTCGCCTATTTGAATTTTTTTTTTGAATTTTATATTTAGGATGAGGAAAACAATACCTTGCAAGTCTTATACCTATCCATTGATAGTGATTGGAATATTGGGTGACTACCTCAGGCACAGGTATTGGAGCCTGCTTTCAAATATAGTGCACTTTCACAGCAAGGAAGTTAGCTGCCAGGAGTAAAAACTGAAGAAGGAGCTACATTAAGCAATTTCCACTGAGGCCTTCATACAACCACAAGAACCCTTCAGAGCAAGGGGTATTGCCATAAATTAATGAGTTTGTAGCCTTGTAGTAATTTTTGAGTAGACTCAGAATAAAAAGGTATGTTTAAGAAATTATCTGTGAATGTTTGTTTTACCTGTTGTGTGATTTCCATGGTGTTAAAGATGGAAACAAGATCTGGTGGGAACCTAAATGATATGGAAATGGCTGGAAAGTATGTTTTCTATCTTTGCAGAACTTTTAGAGAAAAATAGCATTGACACTGGGGGAGCAGTGTCAGTTGAGTGAAAGCTGTAGACTTGTAAAGACTGGAGAAGCTTGGTAGCCTTTATGAAGTGACTCTTTGGAACCTCTCTTGCGGAATGAGACAAAACGTATGGTCCAAATTTTTAAGCATATTTCCATGACGTGAACAGTACAATCATAATCTTTACTGTAGACTCAGAACTAACCAGAAATCAACCCTGGGGTGTCTAGGAAATGACTAAAGGATATTAGCTTTGGAGAAAGTCAGTTTATGAGACTGATTATTCCTGAAAGGTCATCATAGTGTTGTCTAACCTTATTTCAAATATATATCCATTCTAAATTCATGGTATGTAACATTTTATGAGATATCTTAATGGTACAGTTGATGGTGTAGTTCTACATTAATCAGTCATGTTCATCTTTAATTACGTCAATGAAAGCAGATGTTCTTGTATTTCTATTTCTATTTGCAAAAAATATGTGATCTCTTTTCTCATTTTTATGTTACGTTTTGCTGGCAGTAGGATGGGAAGTAAATATTTAGATGGTTTTTAGATATGCTTCAGAAATCTTTTCATTTTACATGTGAAAGACCTTAAGTACAGAGTCACGCATTTTTTTCTGAGGAGCTAAGATGCAATTCTTTTTTAAGGACAAAGACAAATATGTCCTCAAACCTATAGGTTCATCAGTGGTTGTAGAGACGGGTTTTAGTATTGCTCAAACTTGAAGTGTGCTTTGGTACTTAACAATATTCCTGATATTTCTTTAAGAAATCTATTTGCTAAGTGTTCTCACAATGATAATTAAAGCCTGTGATATATGTCAGCAAAACTTAATTTGTTTACTCTATGTAATCTGTTTCTTAATGAACTGTGTATGACCGGAGCACAATCTCAGCATATAAGTTTTCATTATTCAGTTATATTTGTTGGAATCTGTTGTTAAATTGACAGGGTTTGCTGCTTTTTTTGTCATTAACTTGTTATATGAATTTGTTGCTCACCATTTAAAAAAAGTATTGTTCTGTTTCATCACGAAAGTACATTATCTGATCCTTATATTTTTGAGCACCATACTTAAGCTTAGGATATCCATGGAGACTTATCAGAAAAGAAACATGAAGTAATTCACAGAATTAACCTGCAATACATTTTTTAAATGTTATTATTATTATTGAATTTCTATTTTGCTAAAATGTCCTCTAAAAAATCTTGTATGTAATTGCATAGTCATGGTGAATTTGTTTAAAATTCTGAAAGTAATTTTATGGAGGAATTTTGCAGTGAAAACTCCAAAACCACTCATATATAGCAAGAGAAGCAGGAATAGTTTGACAGCTTCAATTGCATGTGGTGGTACTCTAAGCATCAAGTTGTTGGTATCAAGGAAGAAGGAAGTGTAGATGTGCTTCACTGGGAATTCCTTTTTGGAGTTTTACGACTGTAAGATCCAGAATGTTATCTGTTAAAATTGAAAATTAAAATACTCATGAGTTGATCAGCCCACTAGCTGATTTGTGAAAAATGACTCCATGTTCATTTTCAACTTTTAGGAATTAGAACATGAAGTATATATTTGCCCTTTTTAAATAAATAAAATAATTTGTAGCTCCACTTTTGGCATCAAATCCCAAGGAATTATTTTTTGTTTTCCTCCGTCAAACTGTAGCTATAAATAATTCACTCTATCTTTTTCCACCATATACTATGTCAGAATATATTTTATCTCATATAATAATCATATGTATTATTTTTGTAAACTTTAAAGAGTGATATATTGTCAGTGTAATGGTAATATAAAATAGATAGAATGAGAAGCAATTTTGTTTGAGAAGGAAGCTTAGTCCAACTCTCCACCCAAAACAGGGCCTGAATTTTGCATATACCCAAGGTTGTAGTTTACATCAGCTATCTGGGTAGTTATTCCAGTGTTCTACCACCCTAACTATGAAGGTCTTTTTCTTTTTTCTCCCACTGAATGCCCAGTCATTGCAATTTGTGTCCATTGCCTCTTGTCCTTCTGCTTTACACTTCCAAAGTGCCTGGCTTTATATTCTTTACACCCTCTCTTTAGTTTCTTCCTTACTCCACTTTTTTTCAGAATGAATAAACCCAGTTCGGTCATCTCTCCTTGCATGCCATATGCTCCAAAACTCTGACCAGTTGAACTTACCCCAGTATGTCCATATCTCTTCTATACTGAGCTGGGAAGCTCAGCACTGGACACAGAACTCTAGATGTGTCTCACCAGGGTTGAGAAGAGGGAAATGTCCCTTCACCCACTAGCTACACTCTTGACAATACAACCCAGGATGTGATTTTCTCTCTTTGCTAGCAGGGCACACTGGTGACTGACAAGATTGCTCTAGGATTCCTTCTAAGAATACTGGCCTTGGTCCACGCTCCTGAAAACTTTTCTTTTTTTTTCTGGTATTTGAACGCAGTCACGAGTCCCTTGTTCACTCATGCTGGCCTTTGATAACTCTTCCTTAACTTTCTGCACAGCGTAATAAATCACCCTTGTGTTTGAGGATGTTGCCATTCATCATCATCTTTTCTGTGCCACTTTACCCTTCAGAGCTGCCTCCCATGGGATCCTGCCAGACAGGTACCTCAAGCTAACATATACTGTCCTGAAGCCAGGATTGTGATTCAATAGAGAATGTCAGAGCTTTATAAGAGAAGTTTAGTTCACAGTGTGTTTCTAGGGTTGTACCCATCCCCACTCCAGTATTCTGAGATGACGATGTATTATCACCCCATCTAACAGATCTAATGGCCTTGAAACAATAAAATATGTGGCTTTGAAAATATTAAGGTACCTACATTGCTTTAAATGAAAGTTAGAATATTCCTGCATAGATAGCTGGATATAGCCCTAAAATGTCTTGCATTTAGACAGTGTATTATGCTAATGTATACTTTGCTCAAAGCTGAATGTCAGCAAAACCTGCACATCCAGGGAAATGAACCAAATTCACAGACCTAAGAGTGAGTATATACCATCATGATGCAGGGGTAGGAAGGAATAAATCAATCCATCTGTAGCCTGGAGAAGTGTAAACAGAAAATACTGGTGAAATCTACTTCCACATACACTAGGCAAATGGTATCTACGAGATGAGTGATAGGAATGTCTCAAATTGTCTGTCAGTTTCTGTTGACTGTACCAAGCAATTACTGGTAGTTATTAATGGATAACTAAGCAAAATAGTTTATGTCATTAGTACATTTGGATGACTACACAACTGAAGATCTGACATGAAAAGTGGAATTTATTCCTCTTCCCTAATTCAACTTGCCTAGGGAAGAAGAAAAACAAAATTATGTATACTTTTTCTATTCTTAGTCCAAAACCACTGTGTGTTGCCAGACAAAAAGATTCAAGAAACCCGTGTGTCTTCATTCTCCAGAAAGGAGAATTTACTTGTGCCATGTAAACAATGTACACTGGTTTGCAAAGCCATGGGAAACATTTAGCTAGAGGGTCAACAATGTAGGAAAGAGCTACTTGGCTACCTGTATGGCCACCTGAAGAAATGTCAGCATTTCTAATTTGGAATCCAAGAGAGGTCTGTGAGGACAATGAGAAGAGATGGAGATCAGATTCATGTTTACTGTGTGAACAATGTGAGATTTGTGATGACTTTACTATTATTTATAGTTTAATTTGCATGGAAAAACATGAGGTAAATGAACTGTCTTCAATGAACAATCTTACCAAGTGAAACTCTGACAGACATGCAATTCTGCACTGACCCATACTTCAGCTCAGATTTCTCATGCTTTTTGCCTTGATCTTTTGTAATCTTTCTAGGCAGGATAAGAAAAATTTTATTAGATAATAGTAATTTGCATTTTTTCTCTTGTCAAGGACTTTGAACTATAACTAGGGAAATGTCTTTACCATTTTTGTCTTAATCACACTAATTTTACAATTCCCCTAGACCTTTTATTTTTGGACTTTTATGTGTTCTTACTTGAGTGGCATAATGTATTACTTGCTCAGAATAAGAATATAAAGTTTAAGACATCCAGATTTCTGCTGAGTCCTTATTAAGAATGAGGAAACGGGTTATATGGCCTTTTTTTTGGTCAGCATTCAACATCTACAGAGCAAGCAGTAGAGACATTAAATTTTTTCTTACCTAGTAAGAAGAAGTAACAATACCTATGTATTGTTAATCTACCTTTCTTTCTGATGGCTTCATATGTGTACCTCTGATCTACCCTGTTGGAAAAGGCACTTATATAAAATCTCATTTTAATTGTATATCTAATATAATGTATACAGCTTTAGACTGATCTTTTTCTTGAATAGAAAAAGTTACTTTTAATTATTTATAATATTTTAATTTATTAATTCAGAAGAAGTCTTCAAGAATACATTGGGTGACGTAAGTTAACATTATTTAATGTAGTCCGAAGCAATTATATATGAGAACCTTACTCTATTAATGTGTCCTTAAAATCTATGTGTTCGAAAACCAGGTAAGTCAGAAGATTATTAACTTTTTCTAGTCAGAACATTATTAACTTTTTCTAGGGAATTTTAAGATCTTTTTTGGAACTGTTTAGAACAATCTTTGTGTCCAGGAGATAAGGAAGATGTCAATCAACACAGTGTGGGAAGGCATTATTCTAACTATTACTAACAATTTAGTACCAGTTTATTCCCAAACCATGAAATGATAATCACAACAAGCACAACACAGCATTAAAATGAGAGCCACTAGTGACATAGGTGTGATTTTGTGCCTGATTTAATTTGTTTATATATTTTTCTAATGAATTGCAGTTAATTTAGTCAGATGGGTAAATATATTGTTAAATTCCACAATTAATTATATAGAAAGCACAGTAATGGATAACAAATCACACCTTGTCATTATGTTGACTTTGAAGAGTGAAAATGATTACCTCCACTGACATTATAGTATGGTATACACAGTTGTGTAGAAAATGGATGTTAAAAGTGCCTGAAAGCTCAAGTCATTAGTTTGTAAAGAATACCTTAAAACCTCACCTCTCCATCAGGAAAGCCCACTGTACATTCCCAAAAGTTGAATACCTAAAGACTCACATTTACAAAGTAAACAAATACTTAAACAAAACATTTTCTATTTCACTGCAATTATCATATGTTTAATGGTTTACTATCCTAATGGACTGCACACCTCACATCAGCAGTGTGCAGAAAAGACACGGTTTTATCTCACAGCCAGCAGAGGAACTTCAGCCTCTGCAGCCCACCAAGGTCACCCAACCTCAGCCTCCAAGGCTGAAATGCCACTGACAATTGAGCAAGGCAGATTTTACTAGCTTAGATGTCCCCTTGCTCTCATGCTGTATCCTCTGTCTGTAGCATGAAGGTGAGCAGCCTGAGAGAATGCACATTTTTGGTAAGGAGGGAGTGCATATAGACATTGCCAAGTGCACAAAAATGATTATATCTTTCTCGTTCTGCCTCTTTTATACAACCTTATTTTGAATGTGAGAAATCACATAATTGATTTTCCTTTTGGTTATCTTTTTTTTCTTTGCGATTTAGATTTTGTGCACTCCTTTCTATAATAGCTCCTCAATTTTGATTCCCAGCTTTAAATGGAAATTAAGGAGACAAAACATAGAATGAACATCTCACACATACTCTCCGATCATTCACCCTGTGTACTGTTCATTGAGGTTTTTTTTCTTAAAGTTGCAAACACTGTGCTGGGGAAGGAAACATTATTCTCCTTATACAATGATAATTTCTCTCACTAACAAAAGTAGTTAAAACAATCTACATTTTATGATGTTGGTAAACCAAAGACAGAACAAATATGCCACCACTGCTGCTGATGTAGAGTGTATAATGGACTGGAAAGGACTCTCATTTGTGTGTTATTTCAGGCACCCATCAATTGAGAAAGCCATTTGGAGGCTGAATGCTGCCCAGGTTCTCTTTTCATGTAAACCAAAATACATCTACATATCATATCTGATAATGTTTTAGTGAACTGAAGACTCATTTCCTTTTAGGAACACACCAAACACAATTAACAGAAAAATGCATGGGGATATTTTATTTTATTTTATTTTATTTTATTTTATTTTATTTTATTTTACTGACACTGGTTAGCTCAGTTTTTTCTTTGATTAGTTCTAGCCCGGTGAAGGTTGAGCACTTCTGACCCACAGATAGGTCTTCAGATGAATGAAAAGCTCGGTGCCACTGCATGAATATCTAAATTTAGTGTTCTGATGACCTGACTTTATGTAAATGATCATGTGAACCAGATATATGTAATTCTGCAGTTTACATTAGTCCTGTTTTGGAAAGTGGATCGAATTTCTACTTCCTTAACATGATGTGTTTTCTTATAAGGCTGTTATTTTCCCTAAGGCTGATAGCTTGGTTTGTTTTCTTTTCAAGTATATATGGAGGAAAAAACCCAAACAATGCAGCTAAAAAGATATTTGTTATATTGTCTTTAAGTTTAACATTTCCTCCTCTAATTAGTTATCTACAGAGATTGCTCTGCTGAAAAACCTTTGATTTACAGGTTTTGAGGAAAACTTGATGAACAAGTACCTGTGGGAGAAAATGATGTATTAAAGTCACAAAATCTCATTTTTTCTGCAATTTAAACTTCATTTGTCCATTGGATCTATATCTGCCTTGTGCATTTGAGAAATTAATTTTTTAGTGAAAAAAGCACAGAAAAATGTTTACAGTGAAGAAAAAAAGTTTGCCACATTTCAGAGATATTTGTATTACTTGCTTTAAAATTTTTTTTTTTTGTTATTTTTAAATTTCTATAAGGAGCCAAGAAATGCACTGAAGCAGTCAGGAAAGCAATGATTCTGATCAGATCTTATCTCTTCCTCCCTTTGTGTGCCCTGTGCACACTTCCTACGGCGCTGTTTTAATGAGATTCTTTGTTGAGAATTGGAGGGAGCAGACCTAGTTTCTCTTGTTCATTATAATCAAGGTTAATAAATGTGGGAAAACAATATCTAAATAAAAATGGGTTGGGGTTTTTTGTGTGTTTTTTTTTTTTTTTTTTTTTTAATTTTATGCACTTCAGCTTTTTTCCTCCTTGAATTATTGATTTTTGTCTCAGATTTTGTGTGTTGGGAAATTGCTTAACACATTCATGATGTTCACAGAGGCAATACTGAAAACCTTAGTAACCCATGTGAGTCTTTCCTGAAATTATTACTCATCAATATGAATTAGTCACCAGAGATGACAAAACAGAATGCTCTTCTAGAAAGATCTGGAAAGGGGTAAGACATTGTCATCATTGTTTAAAGATGAAAAATAAGAACATCTGGTTCAAATGAAAGGCAGACACTTCTCAGATTCTCCTCTTATAAGTTGAACACAGGTGAATAGTATTTGCCTCTCAGCCATCTTTCTTCTCTTACTTCCCTTCAGCCTGTTTCCCCAAGTTGCACAGCCAGCTAGGTCAAAGCCATAGCAGACAAGCTCCCTGAAGCCCATGAACTAACTTTATCCTCTTCCTGGTTCACACTGGCTCCATGAGACAGGCTTCAGTTCACAATAAACAACATGCCTTAGGGTGCCCAGTTTTGGTTTTTATACAATGCATAACTCTACTAGTCTGCATTACTGAGGCTGAAAATGTATTGGTAAATGAACCACATTGCACATTACAAACGTCCTCACCTTTTCATTTACTATTTTTTTATTTATTCTGATTCTTTTGCTTTTCTGTTTTTCACCCTTCCTGTTCAGAAACTCCATGACACTGCTCGATGTCTTGTCTACTAACATGAGAAAAAAAAATATTCTTTTCTCTCTCTCTCCAGATATTTTTTGGTGGCTTTTTGTTTTGTTTTGTTTGGTTGTTTAATTTTTATTTTTTTTTATAAGGTACAGCTGAAGGGTTATGTTTCAAAGGCAAATCAGAAGTTAAAATCTTCTCCAGGATCACAAAGACATACACTATGTAACATTGCTATTGTGGCTTAAATGACATTGCAACAACGGCTTAATTGCTTTGCTGATGGAGCCCCTAGGTTTCCTTTTATTTTTTACAGCTTCATTTACTTTCTGAGCTATCTTTTGGTTACTTTTCTATTGCACCTGCAATTAAAATTTCCAAAACAATATTGCTTGCTGTTATTTACTGATTTCAGTGTGGGTTTTGGGGAGAATCATCTGTAAGGAATGGAACAAGATGAGATTTTGGTCAAGAGAGAGTCAAAACTCTTAAGTCCAGTTCATTCATGTTGCTGTGTCTGTATGATCTTTAGTATATCTCCTTAATAGGGAGAGTGAGGATTACAACATTTGTTATAGAATTGATAAACCATAGAGCTTCTTAGCAGTAATATATGGCTAATAAGTTTCTGAGGTTTCTAGGACTGAAATATCATGTCACTTCCTTTGTCAGTTTAGGTACTATTTCCTCTACTTGATTTACTAATGAACAGCTCCTTTATTTAATGAGGAGTAAGACTGCCTCTCCCCAGCTCCCAATGTCCACCTTCCTCAACCCATTTTGGAGGCTCAATATGCTCCTTTCAGCATGAAAGGTCTTAATCCACTGATTAACATTAAGAATGCATACTATGGTTGTACAGAAAGCATTTGTTTTGGAGATAAGGTATTCACACGTATTAAAAAAGAGCTGTGTTTACATAAACATATCTACAGTCCAAAGGAGGGTTCACAGTAAACAAGACACAGAGTTTCACTCAGTTATCAGGTTTGTAATTGCAGAATTTTTGCATCACAAATTATTCTGCTTTTTGCACTGTACTGAAAGATGAACAATATTGCTTTGTACTTGTTATGAAAAGTTGACTTACTTTTTAAGCCTACTCTGGGTTATACTCACATATATTGAAAGAATTCAACTGTAACCTTTTATAATTAAGAATAATGCCTATGCATGAGATCCAGACTGCTTACCGGACTTAAAAATCAATTAATTTCTTATTAGTTACACTGTACTGATTAAACCTACTCAACAGAAAACAGAATAAACTAAACAGAGCTTTATGAAATTAGCCCAACCTGAGCTATTAACTTTACCCCTTTCTGTTGCTGATTTAATTATATTAGATCCTACAATCTATTCTCTAAGTTAAAAATAGAGGGAAATTTTTATTTAATACTACTTGGTGGTATAATCAGGATAATGAAATATCTGTGATAGTGTAAAGCTGACTAACAACATATACTATACCTAAGTATATTAGATTTTTTTTCTTTGTATCTATGTATGAAATACATCACAAGAATGTTACATTTCTGATCTGAAAATGTATCAAGCTTGTATGGATGTCTAACAAAAAAAAAATGCATTGCTGAGTTTGATCTAAGTTACAAAACCCAATCATATTCACTAGAAATACCTTGCCACAGAATATCCTGGTTTGAGGTAAAATAAACCAATTTTCTGTTTTACAATTTTACTTTCTTACCTAGGCCTCTTCTAACTAACTGGCTGAAACCACAACAGAGTCAAATCCAGGAACTTACCAAACGTGGTCTTAAAACTACTTAGGCTTGCTGCCTGAGGTTTTGCTCACACAAAGTTATCACATAGAGGTGGAATGCTTACATGAGCGCATGTGGAAGACTAAGAAGATCTCACACACGGGTGCACGCTTTCACTTCAGTTAGCAGTTCTGTGCTGCAGAACATTACTGCTCCAGAGGTAGCAAAACTTACATTTTTATTTATAGGGTATCTGTACAGCCATCTTTATATACACATTTTTTCTGTAAGCCAAAATAACATTTCTTATTTCAATATGTTTTTCTGTCATAATGTTTCCCTTTTTGATACATTTATGAAAAAACCTTTATGAAAAAATCTGGAAACCACTAACTTGGACTGAAAAATCTCAACTTTCCAACTCTGGGGCTGCCATTCATTTGGCCATCCTAACAATTCTTTCACCTCTATGTGTTTGTTTTGGTACATTTTTCCTGAACATAGGTGGCCAGAGTAGTGTACTGAATTTTAGCTATGGTTTCATAGTTACCTTGTTCAATACCTCCAGTAGTTTCATATTTTCATTTTTTCTTCCTTCTATTTTCACTATTTCTTCCCTCTTTCTTTTCTTTTCTTTTTCCTAATGGAAACCCCTTTCTGCTTCTGACCTAGTATCACAGTCACCATTACTACATTGCTTTCCTGTGGAAGCTCAGTGGTACACTGAGCTGTCTATACTCTTCCAGCCTCCTCAGATTATAGCAAAAGTTCTAAAATTCCTAAATGCACAATCTTGCATTTTTCAATTGAGTTGCGTGCTTCTTCCTCTTGCTTAAGTTCAAATATCAACAAAGTCTGCCAGTATGGTCTGATCTTTCTTTGTATTGACATTAACTTTCATTTTCCTGTCACCAGGAAATGTCCTAAGGCACACTCCTGTGTTTTACTTCAAGTCTGTGAGTAAAACCCTAAAGAAAAATGTTTACATTAATGCTCTAGAAAAAAACCAAACTTATGTGTACTTTTTGAGTAGGATATTTTGTCTCTCACTTCTGTTGGATTCCCTTTCTTTGTAAGTCCCTTATCCAGCATACATTTCCTTTAGGAACTTCATCATTTGCAGATTTTTCAAGAGCATTTGAAGGTGTGTTTCTACAAAATGCACCGTCAGATACTTCACTCAAAATCCTCACAGTACGTATCTGTCACATGTCCTTTGCTTTGAGAAATCACTTTTTTCATAACCCTACTGTCCTGGTTTGAGGTAAAACAAACCAATTTTCTGTTTTACTTTCTTAGCTAGGCCTCTTCTAACTTCTAACTAACTAAACTCTGAAATTAACAGCACATTGTTCAGAACTGTTTCGTCTCACAGTGATAAGACCTGATTATACCAAGGGATGGTATGCA